>CM040752.1:23106085-23493585 GCA_022829145.1 Albula goreensis
TGACTGCATGCTGTCAGTCAACAAACACACAGACAAAATAAACAGTGCTGTTATGAATATTAGCACAACTGCTAACTGCAACTATATTTAGGTAGAAGAAATGATCAGCCAATATGCTAATGTTATTTATCTATCTCACAGTGTGCAGTGTTGTTTTACATAGCACAGAAAGACATTTTAGCTTAGGAGTGAACACCTGTAAATAAATACAAACAGATATACAAAGAATTTAACCTTTACACATTACAGGCTTACTCTTCCCAGATCGTACAGAATTCTGAAAGAATTCACAGCTGCTGTGTCATGAGAACACTCAAAAATGGCAGACGAGATATATTGAGCATGAGCATGGCTCACACCCCTCTTCCTCCTAAGCGGTTGGGGGCGTTATTGTCTCACTCCTGGTTGATGGCTAGCGGCTGACAGGGTTATGTAATCAGGGATACTCCAGAGCAACCCCTGCACCCATGCCCCTCCCATGCTACATCTCCTGCAGCTCCAGGGAAACAGCTGCTCCAGTGGGAACGATCGGGCCCCGACAAACATGATCCGTTACGCCATGCTGCGCCTTTTATTTTATCCCACTGCCCTGCTGAGGTCCCTTAAGGCCCACACTTAAGGAACATGCACTACACTGTTAATATATTAACTTACTACAGAATGTAATTATAAATACATTTCACAGCAATGTTTTTCAATATATTGCTGTACCTGAAAAACACTGATTTGTATAATAAATATTGCAGTATCTGTTCTGATCTTGATAGTACACTTCATTTCTGTACGGGGAGCCACCAGGCCTTTTTTCTGGCATTCCTATATTTTTAAACATTACATCCTTTTCTTTTTACCTTCACCGTAAACACACTTGTCAGCTTGTAAACATGTGGTTCTGCCATCTCAAAAATGCCAGAGAAAATTATATTTGAGGTGTAAAGGCAGACTGTAATACAGGCTTTAAGAAGTAGGAACTTAAAACATTCACACACAGT
This sequence comes from Albula goreensis, assembly GCA_022829145.1. Lineage (NCBI taxonomy): Eukaryota > Metazoa > Chordata > Actinopteri > Albuliformes > Albulidae > Albula > Albula goreensis. The sequence continues at coordinate 23,107,078 of CM040752.1, forward strand.
TACAGGAAAAAAACAAATCACTAATGTTTTGATTGAACAATACTACTGAGTTACTACATTCAATTTGTCATATGTTGTGAAAAACTTTGACACTAATGTGGAGATACACAATTATTTACAAAAAATATATAACTTAAAATTCAAATATCAGCCTAGATCAGTACTCTTATAAATAGGAAAAAGAGGAGGCAGGCAAATATTATTAAATGCAATAAGTACAACTGTATAATCAACAACTGTCTGTAAGGACAAATACTTTAATATAGCCAATGATGAGAATGTATTTTTGTTTAGAAGTCAGTGCAATGACTTCTTGGAGCTCAAAGAGTGTCAGTGATAATGATTAAGTCCTACAGTTAAGACACCACCCCCATGCTACGCACTGGCCTATAAGGTGGGTTCAGCCCTATTGTGAACTAAACACATAAATCACCATACAAAATCAATAGTGCTCTCACTTGCTCTTGATTGTGAGGAGCTTTCCCTCCTGTTGCCTGAGTGACAATGCACCAGTAATGATGTTCAGATCCCGCTCAACACAGCAATTCTGACTGTGCCAATATCAGCCAGGGCTTCTGGGGAATACAGATGCAGAATTTTCCACTCAAACAATCTCCTCTGTGACAGTGCATTCTGGTGGTTTAATTTTTAATCCACACTTTTTATAGACTTTTGCAACCACCATTTACAAAGTACATGATGCTGGAACCAAGCAGATCTCTGTCCTGACACACCCTCCTGCAGAATTCACAATCATCCCCACCCCCATCACCACCGACCGGTCCCGTGATTCCAGACTTCAGGGGTGGGTGCAGGATTACTCCTCTGGGTGAGTAAAGTGGGGTCATGAGACTTGAAGCTGGGGGAGGGATGGTGGGTGGACACCTGATTGCCCCCGGTTGACCAGATTCAGGAGTTTCATGCGGTTCAGGGTCACATGAGCCCTGGTCATGCGTGCATCATGGGGAAGCCCGTGTGGGCCTTGTGCTGTGTCTGTAGTTATAGACCCAAACTCTGCAGCTGTCTCCACCTCCTCCAATCATCTCATAATCCCCTGGAATTTCCATTTTTTTGAACATAGTGTACATTACATTCATCAAACTCATAAGCAATCCAGAAACTTCCTGCATACTTGACATCTGAGCAAATGGGTAAGAAGGCCTTGCAATGACGTTCTTCTCCACAGACCTTTCTCAATAGGTAGATAGCTATGCCCTCTGTGCTGGGGGAGGGATGTGGGTGTCGGCTGTGGGGTGTTTGGCAGGCTGCCCACCTCCAGCTGAGCCAAGTAAACTCTCACAGCAGGAAAAACAGTAAGATACGAGGCAGTGAGGTGCCGCCTCCTTTGAGAGAAATAGATTCAATGCAATAGCCTACTACAAAAGCCTCAGCAGAATCAAATTTCAATGACTGTGACAGACAACTGCACCATTCTGATCTACTACAGAACAGCAGACAATAAGTCACAGTTATGGCCATAATTGGCAAGAAAACCTTAGGACTGCAAAGAGTCAGTCAGGTATTGAGATGTCTGTGAAGTTGTTGGGTGTTCATGTAACCTCATGTAAACACACACACACACACACACACACACACACACAGAGAGAGAGAGAGAGATAGAGAGAGAGTATTGTAATAGTAATCCATCAAAATACACATTACAAAATATGTAGGTAAAATTACAAAATATATGGTTTCAATGCAGGAGAGGGATAATCTCATAATTGGCACATCATTACACCACCAAGGCTGTGAGAGCCTGGATGCGTCAGCAAGTATGCTGATCTAGGGGGTAGTAAACAGGCTTTATGGTTAATGAGTAGAGGACCAGGAAGACGCTTAAAGTTTATGGTGTAACTATGAGACATACATTCACAAAGTCCGCTTTCCCTGACTAACTGGGAAAAGGGTACAAATGAGCCAGTCAGGCTTTTGGGCCATTCCCATTCCAAGGCTAACATTTCTGCAAGAAAATTCATATCTTGCACAGTAGAGTGGTGCATGACCACTTTGGGCTAAAATGTCGCTGTTCATGGGCAGTGCAGCAACTATTCTTGCACCTGTGGGAGTTCTGTGGGAAAACAGAATCAAGCCAAGAAAGGTGTTAGGCTATTAAATATTAAATTAACCAATCAAAAAACTTCATATGATGTTTATTTTTAAGACAGTATTCTCTATCTACATATAACATCTTTCATTTAAAAGAAAAAGAAAAAAAAAACTGGCCAAATATACCTTAGCCATGTGTTAGCTAATCTAACTACTTCATTATTAGTAGTTCTTGAGATCTGGTCAGCTGTCAAGAATGACTAGCCTAAAACCCCTTTCTGTAAAAGGAAAAAAAAGGGAGCAGCTATTTATCCACCGCTGCAACACTGCTGTATTTACTGGATCCTGACTCCACAACTATGCTGGGGTGTGTTATGTTGAAACCATGACTACCGACCCCGTCGTATTTCAATTCCCCCCTCGCCAAAAAGCTGTTGTCATGGTGCAGTGTGGCTTGCATCCACACCTTGGTCTAACAGTAAAATCCTTTTTATGGCTTGAATGATGCTTACTGAATGAATGACTCGCCCTTAAAAGTATACCACCACCCATGGTGGAAAATAACATACTCCCACACAAATATTTGCCCATGGAAGAATGCAGAGAGCAAGACTGATACTGAAATGAGGATGCCAGTATTTACATTCATTTACACACTGCTAATGGAAATTATGATGGAACAATTCACACCAGCTTACTAACTACTCTGTATGATAAATGGGAATGTCAGACCAGAATTATGACTAAATGTAATATGAATTGTTCATGGGAAATTGTCAGTCAGGGGTATTTACCATAATTAAACAAACACCCAATAAACCAGTCACAATGATGTTTTCATTGATAGGTCTTTTAAAGGTGAAATCATGGTGAAACATGCCGACCCTTTACTCTGACAGGGAAAATTATATACAAAAGAAGGATTTGATAAAGAAATACACATTTATGAATAACTGCGGGGATGCGTTTCTTAAATAACTTTTTATGCGACTGTTTTTCATACCCTGGCTACTAAAAAGACACCGACCTTTGACTCCATGCACAAAACAGACAATCCTGTGGTGTCAAATTACCCCTCCCTTGCCTCTTAGAGCAGCTCATATTTCAGAGGGTCAAAGATGTCTGAAATTTGGTGTACTCAAATAATTGAATACTAAATCCCTGCCCCCAGTGGTGTCACCTTGATTCCAGTTAGAACTTCCCCATTCAAATATTGCATTGACGATTTTAACCATTCAATAAAAGAACTGTCCCAAATTGTTTTCTTAACCTCTACAATTCCTTTGTCCTTTACAATACTGTATATAGTTATAATTATTTAAACCTCTGGATGATCAGCCTATAAGCAGCCTATCACAATCTGGGACATAGTCAATAGTGGAACAACCCACAGTACATACACAGCATATGCAGACATTCCCATGAATCACAGGTGCTGGTGGTGGGTCAGTAAATAGCTTTAGATGATTAAATAAAAATATAAAAATAAATAAAACATCATATGGCACTGTTGAGCAAGCTAACTCACTCGGAACAAACAATTTCTTATAAATATTCTTCTTGGCCACGGACATTTTAAAGCACTGGCCGGAGGGGAGCTTCTCCAGCTCAGAGCGGAGGAGATAAAGTATGACTCATTGGGACATTCAGCAAACCATATCCTAATTAACTGTGCTAACTGCATGTTAACATTTCAGACCTACATTCTACTTAAATGTCAAAAACACAAAATAACCAATACAATCATATGTGAAGACTTGGTGCAAGATTCCCCAGAGGTCACTAGACACAAAGCTTTCTGTTAAACTATATCATTTCAAATGGTAGCATATCTGAAGCTAGAAATATGTAATTCAACATACATTTCCAGTGACACTTAGGCTTGTTTTTTAAGATCAATGCAGCACAGATTCACTGACCTTCAAACTGACAGAATAGCTCATCAAATTCATTTTGCCCACTCACCCAAGACCCACAACACACTGCAAAGCTCAGGGTCAGTGAAAGAGAGAGAGAATAAGCAATAAAAACTCCTTATTATTTTAATAAAAGTGGCAATTAACCTTGAAATTAAAATACGTTATTTGAACAAGATAGAATGTAGCAGGCACATTTGTAGAATATCTGAGAAAACCTATACAGTAAGTGTATCCCAGAATTTAACCACTGATTTTTTTTAGTTTCTGGGAAGGCTAAAAGTTTGAGTTAGAAGGGGTTAATGTACTACAGCTGTAGCTGCTCAAAAAATGTGACACCTATATCTGGCTTTAATAAGGCAGCTACTTGCAAGCTTGATGCAATTAGGTAACTGGAAAGCTACCTTAGAGTTGCTAAATGTGAATAACTGTGACAGTAAAATTCATTCTGCCAAGTTGACTTGAATTTGAGTATATTCACATTCCATCTTGTGTGCTGTTCAAAGGGAGTCAGCAAATCCTGTGAATTGGTGTAAATCAACCAATCAACACAGGCGCCAGTTCCCTTCCCTGGGGAATTGGAGTCTGATGACAAACTGCAGCCACAGGCCAAACAAAGACATACATAAAACATTTTAACATGAATGAAAAACTTATGGGACCAACCTGCTTTCAGTATTATTTGTACTTAACCTTGGACTATTGAGATTTCAGGATCTTGCTGTTGGGTGTTTATGGTTGCACATAGTCCAAATTTCAGCTCTGCACCTGGCATAAAATATTTATCAACTCCAAAGGATTCTTTTTCAACAATTCTAAAGTGGCATCATTGGTAGCTTCATCTCGGAATGACAAGAAAGAACCTGGTGGAGGTGACAAAGTGAGTATGACAGCAATCTTATGGCACAGCTGAAGGCAGCCAACAGACCTTCTCAGCATGACACCAAGTGAGGCCGCCTGTCTGTTGTAACCAAGCAGACGAAAAGCTCTGCTAGTCATCATTCCTGTTTACCCACTGTGTTCTGATCATCCTTAAATTATACTGGCTGTATGATGTATGCTGTAATCTCCATAAGCCTGTTAACCTTATCCTCCGTTATAGCCACATGCACCCGGACAGAAAAACAGACAAAATGCATACAGCTTAGTGGCTCGCCTTCTGCCTTCTTTTTCCACATACAGTACTGGCTGTTCTGACTGATTGTGCATTCAGAAAAAGAGAAATGCATCTGACATCATGTATTCTTTCAAATTCCAAAGATAATGTTATTTATTTCAGATCTTTTGCAGCTTTTTGCTGGCATTTACGTTTTTCCCCACCCTCAGCTACTCCCTACTCTAAGCATGTACAATCAGTGTCAAATGCACCCCCAACCCCCCGGCATGTAAAAAAAAAATTTAAAAAAGACATGCCGGATGCTGTTGCAGATTTGCTGTTTATTTCTCCCTGTCACTGCTTAAAACAAAGCCATATGACTTAACACCCTTGACCCTAGATGAAGGGCAATATTACTTACTGGGGTTACTCTAGTCCAAATGATCAGAAATCATAGCAAAGGTTGCATGAGCCACTGATATGCTTTTAGTAAACAATTCACTGCAATAATCTTTTAAGGTTTTTTTTGCATCAAATGTATGTCATTGAGGTTAACAATTACATAATAGCAGCATACATTCCGCTGTATGTAACAATGGTTTTAAATATAGTATGGACCTAGAAGCTGTTTTTTCCAGTTCTACACAAAAGTGCACTTCACTGTTCCAGATGAAATAACAGGAACTACAACAACTTCTAATAGTCTACTAGAATGTGAACTCTATGGACTGAAGTGTGGCAGCCTTGATCGAATAGCTATGCTCTGATAATCTTCACTACACTACATTATTGTGCCTCTCAAAAATGACAGATGGCACCATACATGCCTGGCTTAAAGAGTTGAGATGAGGCAAATGTCTGACTGTTTATTTCCCACTGCTACGGAAATGAAGAAAACTGACTTCAAATTGATATGGCAACATGTTTAATTTCTCTAAACTGTCTTACATCTGCAGTTCAGACCAAGTAAATCTGTAATTGTAGACAGGTTGGTTTATCACAAGACCTTTGGAGATCGAATAGAGAAGCAAACCGAAAAAAAACAAACAACCTCTTGTGACTGACTGCTGGAGAAAAATCTTGAAAAGGATGTTTAAGTCGCGTGGTCAGCTCTCTGATGCCAGAGTCAGACTTAAACATGTCCTTGCATCACTCTAAAATAACAGAGTGCAGCTGTCACTGGGGAAAGCCATGCATACTGTTTACTCTGCTCCAGTTTTAAAGAGTCAGGGAGACGCTGACACAGGCTGTTAGAGATTGCATGGTCTACACCATTACACATTCCAAATAACAGTACGCCTTCCTCACCACCTGTAAGAGCCAAGGCTGAAATGCAGTGGTTGATCCCAGTTGGCTTTGGTAGCCAAGTATCAATTCCCAGCACGAAACAAATACAAAATATTCAGTCAATAACTGAATATGTTAATGTTAAGTCTGTTGAAACTACAATAATGTGCAATGTAAACGGTACAAGGGTGTGGAGAGATGATACATCTGATTAAAGATTTGCACAACTGAACTAATCAACTGTTCAAACAATTTCTTGCATTACGTTTTTTTAATCTTACAAAATAACAATGTACACTCACAAACAAACCTGCCCCATGTTATCACACAATAAGGAACAGCGCAGGCAGACAATATTGGTTAAGTACAAGGACACACAAAAGGAGTCTCCAATGAAATCCGAGAAGAGCCCATGTGGGTACAAGCTGGTGGGTGAATGAGATGTCATTAAACCAATAATCAATGGAGCTGCAATTAGCTGCTAGTCACTGACTTGTTTCAACCAATTTAAAGGTTTATGTCTTCACAACAAAATACAATAACTGGTTCATATTAGTAAATATTTTTGGTATCATGGCATTGCAAGCTCCTCACACTAGCATATACTTTTGTTCTAATTTAGCATTAAAACATCTATTTCAACAAAACACAGCTTTACTGCATTTATGTATAACTGATTAGCTGAATCAGGTGTTTTGGTGATGCACAAGAACAAGAGCCTGCACCCACACCAGGGGAAGCTATTTTAATTAGATAAATAACCACCACCCCATGTTAAAATGTGCCTGTTTTTTTTACCAAATGCTTTCTGAAACCACAAGTTTGGTATCAAAGGCAGCTTGTAAGATAAAAATACTGAACCACAATGATTTGTTACAAGTATAAAGCAATGGCCATGCCTGCTCCAGGATTTCACTGTTAATAGACATACCCACTACACAGGAGAAGGATGCAATCTGAGCCTTTCAACTCAACCAGTAAAATCAATATAGAAGATACTCTGTAAGGAATTAATATCCTTACATCCAACCGCTACAAGCAGAAGTGTGAAATTTTGACCACCATTCTAGAATCCTTTTAAAGGATACACTACACACATTGTCATTCGAATGTGGAGGACGTGCCACACGAAATTGTCAGGTTGCCCCCCCCTCCCACCCCCCAAAGGTGGGGCAGAATTTAAGAACTGCTGGCTGGGCAAAACAGTCTCCTGCATGGGCAGGATGCTAATACCAGAGCTAGAGACAGAAAGAGGCTGGGCAGAGCAAGACAGGGCCAAACTGCTGGCAGGAAACTAATGTAAACAGCAATTAATGAAAGTGAAAAGAATAGTGGAAAAGTTTACTCATAGGTCATATCACTGGATTACCAGAAACCATGTCACATGCCATGGTAGGGAATGACTAAATAAAAAATGCATGAGGTAGAGGTTCCACATGACTTTTTATGCAACCAGCACTTTAAGAATGATCTTATAAAGGTTCCAGATGTGAATTCCTGTGGTACCATGTGCTTGAGCTGTACTGTGCTGGAGCTGCACAACCTAGCAGCACTGAATTCACAATGAATGAGGCCCAGGAACCTGAAACCAATATATAAATGTCTAACGACAGCCAACAGAAGCTTGGATGAAGGAGTGTCAAACAAGGCTTTTTTTTATGTCAGCCTAGCTAGCAACTTTTCAGATGACTTGGGTCCTTAGCTGAGCCTCAGGCTAAACTGATCACATGATACAGCACTCCCCTTCTTGTATGAGGTACAAAAAAAGGAAATGACTAAAGAGTCCTTCTGTCCTATATTGCATCTGTTGTCTGCAGGAAATCCAGCAGTGGTATGGCAAGGCTTTGTGGATCGGAGGGATTCCTGATCAACTGTGGACCCAGTGCTGAGTCATAAAAGGCTCCCTGCAGTCTAGTGATAGCTGACACTAATGTTTTCATATCAGTGTGTTTGAGGGGGACCCACTATTTTTTTTATTACACACATAATAATGGGAGGGTTGTGTAGCTGTACCAGCCAGTGATCTTGGAAATGGAATGTAGGAAATGGAAGCAAAATTACAGGAAAGGAGACATGTAGAGCCAAGATGGATATCAGAAAGAATGAAGAGACTTCTTCACACTCACCAAAGAAGAATAAACTGTAAGGCTACACTGTAACCTGTGTGAATTATCTTGTCCACACTCACAAAAACTAAACTGAAAACACCACTTTAAAAATGGAGAAAGCCATTTGTTACACTACATAGTTACAAAGGTAACTTCAAAAGGACTCCAATACCACAAGATACAGTCAACATACTCTCTCCTGGCATACCTTTCAAGAAGGGATCAATTAATCACTACAGTCTAATTGAATAAACCTACAAGGCCTGCTGCTGCCTGGGAAGTGTTAATTATAGATGAGGCTGTATTAACACATTTTCTGTGAGTAGCTTGAAATATAGAACAAAATCAATGTGGTTCCACCTTCCAAGACAGTGTTGTGTGAATGAAGCTGGTTATGGTTACATGAAATTTTTGGAGTCTCAGTGATTTCATTCTGCGAGATGCATAACTGAGCACAAATGTTTTGATATTTAAGCACTGCTTAAAAATTGTATTACTTTACATAGAAACGTTATTACATACATTGAATTTATTATCTAATGTGTGAAAGGATTGTATGGTGTTACTCTGCGTTTAGGCTGTTATTGCGCCTATTATTCTCCATTTGCTCTTACGTTTCATATATGCGCCCTCCCCAACCTCCAATAAAATAAATATAAACTTTTGGAAAACGTATCTTACATACAAATATTTTGTGGTCCTGACAATTACCTATTTAAATTCAGAGGCTGCAGCTTTGCTTCATTTGATGTATGCATTACTGAGTGAGTGTATGTTACAGTAAATGTTTTCTGCAACAATCACAATGGCATTACGCACCATTGCCTTGCTCTCCGTGCATCATTTCTCTCTGTACGCAGAGCTCCCTTGACTGCGGAAAGCACCTGATCTCTCCTAGGGGTGTCCTCTATAAATAGGTGCTTGCTTTGTGCGGGCTGATGGGAACCTCTCTAGTTTAATTAAATACAATTTCGCAATCAAGCCCAGCTGTGGCCTGACTCAACTCTCTATGCAACCTCCCTGAGGCAAGGTAGGAGGTGGGGGGTGATTCAGGAGTTTGGGGTGTTCTCCTGTATCCTGCGATTACCCATAGTTTTTTGTGCCAAAGAGTCTGCCTATCTGCTTTGATGTCATTGACAACTGGGGAATTAGCAATGCAACTAAAACTGAGGGATTTCATTATTTTGACTGAGTCACCATTTCTTAGATTTAAGCAAGGATAGGCCTCTGCCCCTCAGTCCAACTGCCAATCACTGACCTGTGTTTAGTTAGGGGTTCATCTAAAACTTCCTAAATATCTTGCTCCCTGTGAACTCTTTAGGCCTATATGAGAACAAACTGAGTAAAAAAAATCTCACTTCCTGAGTAAAATACATTTGCTTTAAAAAAATGCATTCACTAAGAGGAAAAGACAGGTAGGCAGGTTCTGAGGGCATGTCCATTCATACTTATCTCACATGCAATTTCCAGCTTTAAAAATAACCAATTTTATATATATATATTTAATATATTGGCTAAGTTTTATTTAATTGACAATGGTTTCTGTGATTTTCTAATTTTATTGCCAGGCTGCCTGCCTCAAAAAGAGGAATAGTTAACTAAATGTAGCGCATGTTTTCTTTTGTTGTAGAGCTCTTAATTTAACTGAACAAAATTAAAGATTTGTACTTTTCACTGAACAGTCCACCAACTAAGCCACAATCACTGTGTTGAAGATGTACCACTTGAAAGCTCAAGCAGCTGGGGAAGGCAACCTATGAATTAGTGGATTTGCTCTTGCTCAATGTTACAGGACAACCAAGGGGACTGATGGCTTCTCTTCTGCTCACTGACAGCTGAACAGCCAGGCAGCAGGGGGCAGTGCAAGTCTCCAACAACCCAGGACTTTAGCAGGATGAGCCTCTCCACAGTCACCCACTAATGGCTAATTATAGCATAAACCATAAAACAATGCTGAGAGGACAGTCAAATGTTCTGTATGTGGAACTTCATGCATTAATCTGTTTGCAAAACTTGAGCTTATTTTGAGCAAGGACAGTAAATACTATTAAACTCAAATGTTTATTGCTTTATAAATCACAGACTAAAGGGATTAGCCTGTATCAGTCCAGCTGGCTCACTTCTCAAACATATGAATATCCTGTATGCCAAAGTCTTGAAAAAGGTTGAAATTATTTTTGTTTAACATCTGGTTCCAACTGAACTGAAAATGCCCACCCACCCCTCCACCCTCCCATCAAAAAGGGCGTGTTTCTTGGGGGAAAAATCCCTTTTCCAAGGCCACTGCATACCTCAGAACAGTTAAGACGAGTTCAAAATCCTTTATATTACTTGTAAAAAATATATATCTACTTGTAAACACACACACATACACAAAATCAACCTTGTGCTTGTTACAAGCAAATGCACAACATTATATAGGAAGAGACATAGGAAAGCTGAAAGGCTAATTTAATTGAATGTGTACATGAATAAACAGAAGTTGCCTACACCTTATCTTTGCACTATGATCAACGGATTATAAAAAGACAACTGATATCTCCTCTGATACAAAGTTCACAGTACTTGCTGTAAATTGCAAATATAAAACATGACGAGCACATCCAGAATAATAAAAATAGTAACCTTTGGACAGTAAAAGGCAACTCTAAACTTCCACTTAGCAGTGAAGCAGAAGCTGAATTCGGAGACATGACATTATACGCCACAATGACGACATAGAAGTCGACTGTAAATTCAAAAGTCAAAATAAAAACCAAATACTTGGACATTAAAAATAAGTTTTACTGAAAGGCAGTGCACATTGTGAGTAACAGAATCTCAAGTAAAGTGGGCTGCTCCAATAAATAGCAGTCTCACGTAAAATCCCCAGCCTTGTGACTCGTGCGTTACCTAGCCACCATGCGACAGTGCTAGCCCTTGATGATAAGGGCCATTACCTGGTGTGTCCATTTAACTCAGAACGAAAATAAATGATGGGATAACACGGAGCATCACGGTAACGTCTGTCGAAGCAACCCGATGCGTGTGGTGGGTAAAAATGGGGTGTTATCATGGAACTGTGAAGCCATTCAACCTTGAGTTTAGTGTCATGTTAAACCGCAGCATTACAAAAATATCAATTAAGATATTCGGCTGACTGTTTCATTACAACTTCCATGATAAAGTTTATGATCAAGCATCTTGTTAGATAATACAGATACCAAAATCAAGGTCATCGAGCACTAAGCATCCGATGAAAATATACATTTTTACAATAATGAGATTACACCACCGTTGATCCTTGGCAACTGCACGAGGACGTGTTTTATCGGTTTAAAATAACACTGATCAGCCAACAGCAACAAAACAGATTAAAAAAGAATCGGCACGCTTATGTTGTCTGATAAATGTTGTTAATAATAGTCATCTTCGAACAGATGAATATGTGCAGCATGGAAAGCACTACCAATCCATCTTGTTTATCCCAAAATCTTCAAACAGGCTCCCCAGTGAGACGGTAAAGATAGCTACACGTCTCATGAGTGCGAACTAGCAAAACCTAGTAAACAAGTCTTTATTAGTTAGCTAGTCATAAATAACCAGGTTTTTAAACTCATACATCCATGAGTCATGAAGACCAGTGTTCAGACTGCATAGATGGTTAGCTAGCGCTGGTGAGCTTGCTAGTTACATACAATCTGTTAATCGAGATTGTTTACTAATTGGTACTTTCCATTATCATTTAAGACGAAAGAAGAAAAAAAAAAAGACTTACCAATGCCTGGTGCTGAATAGATGAAGTATAATGCAGAGGTGGACAGTGAGAACAAGAATAACAGCCCCAGGAATGACCTTCTCGGCAATCTCAAATGTGCCCGCATTATATAGCTAGCTCACCAAGTAAAATAAACGGAAACGTTTTCAAGGAATCGTAACTGAATTCAGTGGTGAATCAAAAGTAAAACCTTTTCGTCTTTCCGTAGTACAACGACAGTGATAGTCACTAGAACCCAGATAAGGGTGTTGCTGCAATAGGCGAGGCTAACTAGCCAACTACCAAGTGAAGAAGTATGGGCAGCGACAGTGAACAAGGTAGGGTATAAAAGCTAGCAAGAAGCTAACTTGCCCTCTCCCAAAAGATCGCTTGCTACCTAGGCAAGTTACACATTAAAAATTGCTCGCTTGAGCGACTGTTCAACGGTTACTAGCGGCGTTTAATTTGAACGTACTACTGCTTGGAGGCTCGTTAATACTGTTAGCGTTTCAGTGAAATCTCATCATCACGGTGTTAAGGATGGTTGCCTCTCAGTCGCTCCTCGAGCAGTGATGAATGGAGCATTTCGAGCGTCCGTATTCAGTAGATGCGTAATATAAAGCGAGCTCGCTACCTTCATTACAGGGAGTGTCGGGAAAAGCACATCCGTCGGAGAAGGAGGGACCATGAAGAAAACTACTGCAGATTGAAGTGTCTTTTAAAAGAGACTAATCTATTTGCTCTTAAAGAATTTACATTACGAGGAATTAAAATCAAACATGTTGGATATGGTGATACGTTTTTCATCCAATATATTTTTTTTCATTTCATACTCTCAAAACACAGAATGTCCCTCCACTTTTAGTAATGAAATGCTGACATAAAGTGGTATTAAAAGGGCCTACATATTGAAATGGTCTACGCGACGGAAACAAGTACAGTAATGGGTCAAATAAATGTAACTAGCCTACAAACCCTATAACGCAGGAAATAATGACATTCATGGTGGTAGTATAACCTACCATCATATTTTACTGTAGTATCACTTGTTACAAATCAAACCCAAGATTTGTAATAAGATTCCAACCACTGCATTTGTAACAGGTGTCCTCTGGAGTGATGTATCATGCGCAAAGAACATTTAAAGAGTGCAAAAAGTTGATGATTTATAAAAGTAAATGAAGAGGAAAATGAAGTCAATGCTGTGCGCACGTGTCTCTAACTTTATACTTACGGTAATTACAGTAGATGAGGATACATCCTTATGTATAACGTTGCTGATTGCAATGTCATTCCAGCCTAACAGACAAAGGAGGCTGACTGTGGAAGTATGTTGCAGAGGTATCGGGTGAGGGTGGGAGGTTGCTTCAAGACCATGCAGCATGCATCAAGGTTGTGCAGTGTGGGTAGGCAAAGTGCTGAGAAAATCCAGCAAAATTAAAGTGTATATCACCATTAGTTAGCTTTCACTGTCTTATTGAATTTCTTGCATAATTTAGCAATTTTATATTTACATAATTATCAGTAGCTCACATGGAATAATAAGCTTTGGGAGGCAAGTCCTCAAGACATAGGAATTCAGTACCTTTCCATGAGCTTTTCTCAGTTTTGTTCTTCTGTTAACAAATACAGTATGTGTTAAAATCTTCTGTGCATTAAATAACAGTGAGGACATCATGATCTAAGCCTAGCTATCCAGATTGTACACCCCCTAGCACACATCATGCGTCAGGATTTTAAGCATAATTTAAGTGTTTGGTTGCACACCACTCATTGTGTGAATATGTTGGTATTTTAACTTGACAGCTGGTAGTGGCATACGCTAGTCAGGCTCTGTCAAAACAGGATAAAAGTACATAACCACTAAAAAGAAATTTCTGGCAGTAGTTGTATTCTTGAAATATTTTCCACACTATTTGCTGGGGTTGGAAATTTCTATTGAGAACTTATCACAGTTCACTCCGCTGGCTGAATAACTTCAGACACCATGAAGGGCAGTTAGCTGGATGGCTACAGCAGTTAAGGCAGTTTGATTATGAAATTGTGCACCGGCCAGGAAAATTTTACAGTAACACGGATGGTGTGTCGAGAGGACACGAGCAAACAGGAAGTGAAGGGGGAACATGAGAGTTGTGTTTTGTCATGATTCAAATAGTCTCAGGGGATATCTGCTGATACAGTGGATGTTATTTCTACTAGAAAGCACTTCATACCATCAAGCACAGAGTTCCTTATAGAGTCGCAAGTAGAGACCCAGTTGTCTCACAAGTGAAAAAATGGAAAAGGAAAGGTAGAGCTGAGCTCCCAACTGAAGCACGCGCTGATCCTGCTTTTAAGCCTTTACATGAAATACTGTCATGCACAATGACAGAATTGGGGGCTATTTAGGGGTTGAGAAACTAACTAGCAAAATCAGAGCAAGATTTTATTGGACGGAATAGCAAAGAGCCATAAACAATGGTTTAAGGGTTCTGTGACATGCTGCGCATAAAACTAATGGTCCAGCCACAAGAGCCACTTTGGCTTGTTCTGTCACTGGGCACCCTTGAGAGGGTCGCTATTTATATAATGGGTCCTTTTCCCACTCCTGTAAGGGATAACAAGTATATCATAGTGGTGGAGAAAGATGGGCCGAATTTTAAGCATTGCCAAATCAAGAAGCAGAAACTGTTGCAAAGAAATTCGTAGAGGAATTTGTATTAAGGTTTCGGGTGCCTCGTTCAATTCACTCTGATCAAGGATGTAATTTTCAGTTAGTCCTGTTTAAGGAGGTCTGTTACCTTTTGGAAATCAAAAGGTTATAGGTTGGGTGTCCTTGCAGCTATATCTTAGACATGAAGACTATCTTCTATAGTTGTGACACACTGTCAGTTACATAACCACCCTAAAGGTAAAAGGGAATGAAGCCCACAGCCTCTGGGATACAGGCCATCTTCTTTATCACTGTGCCACACTGCCACCCACGCTCCTCCATCTCTAATGATGACACACTGCTAAGCTTCATTGGCACTTCCTGTTTCCCCCTCCACTTCTGTAAGCTATCCCTCTTGCCTTCCCCATCCACCTTAAAATGCAGATGCCGAAATAGATATCAGGTCCAAATACAATTGCGAATACAAATCCCTCTACCCCTTTTTCCAGATTTGATGTCCATTTCATCTTACTATCCAGTGATTCCCCTTTTTCCTCCTGCAGAACCTTTGCACTGCCCCCACTCTTCACTTACATTTTATATCTGTCTTTTCTCTCCTTTACCTTATTGCTTCAACTCTGTCATATGCCCTGTCCTTAATAATTCTTGATTCTCTCTGTCTAATACATCTGCTTGCACCAGAGTCCAGCTCTTATCCATGAAACAAATAGGCATGTAACAGCATGCCATTAGAGAGGGCAGAGGATATAGCAGATGACCACAGTCTCAGGTAATTGTGGGCAGCTCTCTGGAGTTCATCACTTCCTTTTGTGCTCCATAAATCAATGTGGGCATTGCTGTCTGCCAAATGAGTAATAATTTGCTGAAATGCAACTAAAATTGAGCTAGTAGGCTATGGGCTACAACCACACCTGGATGGATCCTTGCTAATCTGACATTTTATATCTCATTACAATCATACAAATAAACAAATGTACATTGGCAGATGTTCATGTGTATGACATTACAAGGTCATAAAATTAGGTCTGTCTCTGCAAGCTTTAAATAGAGCATTTTAGACATTGTTCTACTGGGGGTGGGGGTTGGGAATCCAGGCTGGAAAGTGGAGTACATGGGGAGTGAAACATGGCACGGGGGAAGGGTTGTAATCTTTTAGCGTATGGGATCGCCTGCAGTGTGTACCGCGTATGGGAATGTCAGGGAGGTCTGAGTGAACTGGAAGCTAATCTTGTCTACCTGGATATCTGTCTGCCCAGCAGATGGTGGTGCAGGGGGAGGGTGTGCTCCACTGTGTAATGTTTTGGTTTTGCATCCTTGATAACAAAACCCAAGAACTACACTACCCAAGTCACAAGGTGGGTTTCTTCCAGTACAGAGGTTTTTTAATGACTTATTATTGTTGAGAGAAGGATGTTACATATTCTGTTTCACACACGTAGGATTGATTGAAAGAGTCCTCTGTTAAACTTCAAGTCAGTGTTTTGCATTTCTGGCAGCTAGAGCAATCTGCTTATGTATTTTCCCCATCTGTGCTCAATTTAGTCAGTTTTTGTTGTTACTCAGTTCATAAAAGTCTCAGTTCATAAAAATATCAGGAAAGGTATTTCATTTTTGGTATACATTACACATTTGGTACAGCTAAATAATTGTATTATATTCTTATAAGTAGTTAAACTTAATCAGCAGGATACCAAGCCATTGGAGGTTCCATTTTCTTAGTTTTTATTTTTTTCTTGTTTTTTGTGGGTGTCCAAATTGTGCACACAAAGCATATTTACTATCATGATTTATATGTCCACAAAATACTGTCCACAACCATTCTGCATATAACTTAATGAATAAATAGCATGCATTGAGCATTTCTCCTGTCCGGCCAACCACATAATTGTTAATCCCTCACAGAAATCCATTATGTAACATTACATGAAATCTGAATAGCTAATTGGTTGTGTCATATGCCATAGCAAGAAAACTACATATAGCATAAATATTACAGTTCGGTTGAACACAACCTTTAATAATCTCTTACTGATGTCCCCTTCACTTTTTGCCAATAGGTATATGAGATATCATTTCGATATGTGATATGGTTGCTTGCCTGGAATATATGGCCACACGGTATATTTCAAATTCACTCTACTACATCCATCTACATGATGAAGATAGAATGGAGATGTGATAAAATGGCATGACTAGTTTATCCCATTGCACATGCAGGATAAACTAGTTTCATAAATCTTTAACTTTTATTTTACTGTGCATATCAATTAAGAACCAGGTCTTATTTACTTTGATGGCAATTGTTAACTATGATAACTGACTCTTGGACAATAGCCTTGCCCATGTTTCATATGATAGCAAAATATATTTTATGAATAATCTGTCTCAGTGTTGTTTGATTAAAATGCGGGTTCAAAAGATTCAAATTTATCTTATGAGTGTGAAACACACTTGACTGGTCATAATGCTGTTATTGCCACAATCAAAAATTTCAAAATATGTGAACAATGTTCGACAGAATGAATTTGTCAGATGTTCATATATTTGTTGACTGAGCTGTTTGACTCCTACCATGCCCATCCATACTTAATCTATTTGAAAAACATAATTTATGAATAACCTTTCTTAGCATGGTCCAAACTAATCTGGCATATTTATTGCTTACAGCATCTAGATTTATTGCCTTCAGTCTTAACCCCTTCAGATATGGCTACCAAATGCATTTTTTCCACATATGTTGCACGGCTCCTAACATTATTTTTGCATTCCTTGCCAATTTGACTCATGCAGTAGGACTTACCTCCAGTTTTACATAAGCTGGTTATTCAAGCTATGTACTATAATGCAAAATCAGGTGTCATCTTTTACTCATCTTACATTCCACAATTCTCAGGAGTAATCTTAAATTCTGCACTTGATTGTAACTCAGTACCCATTACCTTGAGGAGTCCTTATTAAGGATGTATTTCTGTCTTGGAGGACATATGAAAGATCATTTTAATGAACCCTATGAAGCTGAATTGAATTCAGATCAGTAGTTTTGAATTCATATCACATTTCGTTCTTTTAAATGATCATACGTGTAAACATTCAAAGTGGAATATTATATAGGCTAAATGTTCATTTTATATGTTTACATGCAATTATAGCCAACACAATGCTTATTAATTTAGTCCATAACATACACAATATAAAAGTTATAACTCTTGTTCAACCTGGGTTGAAAATTTTTAACTGGGGTACAGCTATCAGATTTTTTTGAGGGAGTACCTACTCTGATTAGCTACATTCACTGTGTTTTGTCTTTTTTTCTAACCACAGAATTCAACTGCAAGTACCACATGGTATCTGTTAGAAAACACACAAAGTAAAATGTTAAAGTTAATGTTGTCACAGCAGTTTTATTAGACATAAAAAGCTCTGTGTGTGCGTGCATGCGTGCGCGTGCGTATGACTTAATGAGTATGGCTATAAAAGTAAAAAAAAAAAAAAAAAACCTTGTGGGAATCCATGTACACTATAAGCTTTTTCCCATCTATAAAAGATGATCTTTAAGTACTTTGTTCTTAGGGATCTCAATACTGAGTCAAAGTCTAAGCCTCACATAACCATAAATCTCTATAAGTGGATGTTCAGAACCACTTTATACATTTAGCACTACTTTAAATGCATACAGCAGTATTGATCACTGTATTTTATTGCTTTGTTAAGTAGCCTCTAGTTAATGTGTAATGTTTTATTGAAATGTGTCAAATACTTTAAAGTATTCTGTTTAAATTATCTGAGAAAACAATTAAGGTGTTTTATCATCATTAACAAAACCATTTTAATGAATTCACAAAAGTTTTTATTTTACTTTAGCACAAATGTTATTATATTATTTCTGAGCTATTTATGCACCTAAATTAACATATTACTGACAGGAAGAGTTACCAACAGGAATTTTACCTCACATGCACCTGCAAGGAGTCCACCACAGGCAATACATGTATATTAACTATGAGACAGATTACTGCAAACAACTGCTTCATTTCACCCCCATCCCCAATGTGAGTACTTTCATTTCAATGCCTCTGTTAAAAACTGCATTTGACTTTCAATGATAATTGGAAAAAAAAACAATAATAATAATAAAAAAATAAAACTCAACATTCCGTATTGACAAGAAAATTCACAATACTCCTGATACTGATACACTTTCTTTATATAAACACTTCATGGATTAATCTGGTACAATACAGTTTGTGACCAGGAACATATATTTATATAATCTAAATTAAATAATCTAAAACTATGTGGATGTGGTATTCATTTATTTGATTTGAGTGACCAAAATATTTTAAAACGGCATTAAAAATGCAACCTAATTATTTCTGAAGTCTTTGTAATTATTATAAAGTAAATATTTCCTAACTATTGTAGCTATCAAGCTACATACTACAAAATACAAGTGGATTGTGAAACAAGAAAAAGGTACTGAAATAATAATTATGGCAGAGATTCCAGGGCCCGTTCAAAATATTAGACAACTTACAACATATTAGGGAAACGCAAACAACAATCAGTAATTCCAGCATTACTTTCCTAAACAGCAAACTAATAAGCAAATGGATGTTCAGCAAGTAATAAATAGTTAAAATTACCAAGACGAACATAGGATGTATACATTTATGTGGATTTTATTTTACGCCTTTTGTCTGGTTTGGGACTTATTTATATTGTCCGTTGTATGTTACATGCCAAACCCTAACGATAAATGTTAAAACCTATTAAGGCTACTTGTCATGTTGGATGATGACAATCCTGAAATTTAGAGTAATTATGTCTTTCCCAGTTAGTTAGGGAGACGCAACTTCAATTACACGAGAACGGTCTGTTGGGTGTACTGCTTTAGTGCACAACGTAAAACATCAATTCCCATAGTGCATAGGTTCCTCTGACTTCACCAACATCGCTCTGCGCGTTCTTGGGAGCTGTAGTGAAAGTAATCATTAATGTCATAGGCAATACCAGAAATCAAATTATAAACATGTTTACATATCGTTAGTGCGCTGTATTTCGCACATATTCGGTAAAAATGTAATATTTACTTGTCAGTATATATTTTACGACATGAGGAATACCTACAGCTAACTGATGCCTACAAATCCCTTCCGCGCAAGGAACCAACCAGGAAGTGAAGCTGCGATGTGGTGAAAACATGAGGAGATGTGGAATGGACTTAAATCTTGATTTTCGACGGGAAACCGCATTTTAAGCATTATAAGACATAATTGTAAGAATGGACAGTTTAAAATACAAAGTAGTGATATTCTTATGGGTTTTGTTTTCAGCGTCATGTGTTGCAGAGCAAGTTCTAAGCCAGCATTCTGCTTTACATTTTAATGATGACGCTGGAGATAATGGGGGGCAAGACCTTATTAGTAACATTAATGATGCTAAACAATCACAAATAAAGAGTGATAAGGAATTGTCTTCCAACCAGCGTTTGGCGGATGGACAACCGGAGTCAACTAGGTGAGAACAACCATAGCTACGGCTGAGAGCTTACTTGCTAACTACGACGCTTTCTCGCTACAATGCGAGGTGTGTAACATATCCCGTACATTTGCAAAGCTCATCGGCCAACAGATCGTATACTTTCCAGCTTGGAGACGTGCATGATGTTTACATGCAATACAATAGACATAGCTAGCTTTTTGTGTTAAAGTAGACAGGGTGATAGTTACCTCGAAATATCTAGCAAGTAACTTTGCCATAATGCTACAATTTGCCACTTAGGAAAAATGCTGCAGGTAGCCCGTGGTATGTATCTTTTGGTAGTTAGTGCTGGCGTTGATAACATTACGTTACATGTCATATATGTGATATCACTGTTTTCCATCGACCTTAAACAATAACATTAATTACTCAATTAAGTGTTTTGGTCACATCTGGATAGGTTTTATGAAAATGTTTGTTCAATTTATCTCTGATCAGAATGTTGCTTCTCTCCTTTGCTAAGGATTTGAAGTAAACATAGACATATTGTTATTAAATTGATATTAAAAGGAGAAGTGAGCCAACATAGGACATGTCCCTCAGTAAAGTCACTCAGTTTAAATCTGGGACATCCCTCTTTGTTACCTTCCTAATACAGTAAGCTTAATGACACTGAGAGTGCCAGCAATGAGTCACTCCACACCACAGCTGTTGCCAAGGCGACAACTCCTCCACCACCAACCCCCAAGCCCATCCTGCCAGTGCAAACTGGGGTCAAAGCTCAAGAAGAGGAACAGTCCAGCGGGATGACCATCTTCTTCAGCCTGCTGGTCATTGGTGAGTTGTAGCTGTGCCTCAGTGGATCCCACAAATGAAATTCAACACTCTTATTCTGTCTGCTTTCTCCCTGAGGGGAGGGGGAGTGCTGTGTCACTCAAGGATGGCCACATAGCTCCCACATTGGATGCTCAAAAGCTTCAAATGGAAGCTTTTGGCCTTTGGGAAAGCAATTTATTGTCCTTGGATTTTTGGCAGTGTGCTCAATGATTATGTCTGCCATGCAGTATTTTCTCTATTATTGGAGCATAAGACAAGGCATAAGCAGTACAAGGCCATCATTAAAAAGCCGTTGCTGGAAAAGAGTAACTTAAATGCTAAGACTGGGTAACTCTGAGATGTCATCGATTACCCTGAGACTGGCTGTCCTTTTTTCTTTCACACTGCTGCATGGTTATTCATATGATCTCATCATGTTAATTATATTGGAAATCTTTCAGTTTAACCTGGCTTAAAATGAAAGGCATCTGTATGCTGCCATTTATATTTACTCTAATTAGTTTCAATTTGCATTCTGTTCATTTGCCATCCAGCCAGGGAATACCTTTACAGATGCTTTGTCAGTGTGTGCCCTTGTATCCAGTTGGGTTGAGGGACGTGCCTGTTTACAGCTGCGTGCTTTGCCTCAGTCCCTTGAGAGTTCCATTGAAGCAATATCATTTATTTTAATCTGTTGATTAAGCTAAATGGTTTGCTCATGGTATAATACAGTGGTTAGTATGCATCTTAGATGTTCTCGTTTTTTGATCTACTGCCAATGTTCACGCCCTGCAGGTATTGCAAGCATTATTTAATATGTTGATGCTGATCCATAGGAACAAACTAGGAATAATTATGCTTTATCAGAGTTTATTTAAGAGTTATTTTGTCTGACTACTGTTTACAGTAACCATTTCTATAATAACTGAAAATGAACTGTATGACAATGAGCTACGGCTACATCTACAATGTTCACATAGTCTGAATGATACAGCAATATTGAAATAGTATGATTTGGATGAGCAGCTATCAATAGTTTTGACACACGTCTAGATTCAGTTATGTACGTAGTCCCCTTCAATTCAGCAATTCAATCAAAACAGACCTTACATGACATTATTTTTTGAATTTGTTGAAATGTATTTTACATAAGAAAATATGTCCTTTGGAATAAGTTATTTCATTTTAAAGAGACTAACGCCTTTAATGGTGTTTGATAGAGTCTAGTCTGCAGTTTTTGACAATGCAGGCTATTGTTCATCAGACAAATAGATGTTCTTTAAAACCTGTGTTCATTTTCACTATACTGTATTTATAAATGTATGTAAAAATATGTATACAGTTGTTTGAACTTCAGTATAAGTTTACATGCATATTCAAAGCACTGTTTCTCTTCCCAGGTATTTGCATCATATTGGTGCATCTGCTTATAAAGTTCAAGCTACATTTCTTGCCAGAGAGTGTTGCAGTTGTCTCCCTGGGTAAGTTCAGGATCTCTTTCATTTAATACCATTTAATTTTGGTAATTTGTACATTTTATCACCATGTTAACACCATGCGACCAAAGGTTGTGCAAAGCAATGCAATGTAATAACCACAGTTTATTCCATTTCTGTGCATCTTTTGAGGTCTTCGTATCATTGATGGAATGCAAGTTCTGCATTGTTCCAGTTCAGATTTTTCAAGGGACTTCAAATTCCTCTTGGTTTTTGTAAATGTTTCCATGTTCAAAAACATGAACATTTTCATTTTGACCCCTGACTTTTTCTTCCTGTTTAATGTGGAGATGCAGATGCAGGAAGGTGCAGTTATATAACAAGACTTTATTATTCAGGAACTTTTGAATGTTTCCTTCCCTTGCGCCTTTTTGTGTGTGCTTTCTCAGCCCCTCCCTTGTCTTGCTACTACATCTAATAAACTTCTCTTTCCAAGTGTTGAAACCTGAGACCCAACCCGCCCCTTATTTGATGGAGTCATATATAATGTTGTGGGTTTTGAGCAGTGGGGTATGGTGATGACATCAATAGGGTCATGTGTGAAGCTATGATAAAATAGCATAGATGCACTAGATAGATGAGTGAAAGGGTGCTTCATAATTTTAGGCTGTGTTTAAACAAAAAAAAAAACAAAATGATTTCATCGCATTGTCTGACTCTTGACAGATTTCAAATGTTTATTTAAGATGCTCAAAGGAAAATTGTGCTGTCTTTTGCTGTCTTGTTATGCCTCTGCTTGGACAGTCAGGCCTTAGTTATATTGCTGTGCCTTAGCTGTAGGCTCTGCCTTCCCATCATGGTGTCCAGGACACAAACCAGATATTACCCTGTTGTTTTTAGAGATTGATATAAGAACATGTGAGTGTGCTGTAATTTAAGAAATGTATTAAGCAGGCAAGAAAATGCACTACCTCTAACTATTATTTTCAGTTCACCCACTTAATAACACATAGGTCCCTTTTCTCTTTTTTTTAAGTGCATGTTTAAGGTTTGTGGCATTTATGATAAACAACTGACAAAAGTGTTAATTGATGAAAGTTTTTGATTGATTGATTGCTGTAAAATTTAAAGTTTGCTCCTGTTACTTTTTTCTGTATTTGTAGGTATCCTGATGGGAGCCTTCATAAAGATCATAGAGTTCCAAGAACTGGCCAATTGGAAGGTAGAGTTTTCCCTTTTTTTCCTTTCTCCTCTGTGCATAGTGGCAAAAAAGAAGGGACACTTTCCTCTACAATGGTTGTGCTTCTGTAGCAAACATGTTACAATCATGAACACAGAGCTCTTACATGGACCACCTTACAGATGCCTGCATTTGTGAAGATGCAGCCCACCTCTAATAACACAATGCCTATTTCATCCCTGGTTATTCAAGTCATTTGGATATGCAGAGACTCTTTCTCCAAACACTGTGTCTGTCCAGCACTGGCAGTCACAGTCTAGGTTGATATTTGGTGCAACATTGGGCTTGGTCAGGTTTATTCTCTGTGGGTTGTAATAAAAAATTAGGAAATTATTTATTTATTTATTTATGTATGTATGTATGTATGTATGTATGTATGTATGTATTTATTTATTTATTTATTTATTTATTATGTTAAGGACATTAACTTTGTCTGGCATAAAGTACTCTGCTGGTTTTGCAATCACTGTGCTACCCCTGCAAGTCTTCCATAATGGATATACTGTTCAGAATGAACCTGTCCTATGTCTTTTCTGTTGTTAGGTCTAATGCTCCTCTCTCTTGCTCATCTTCCTCATTCTCTTGCTCTGCTTCTCTCTGGTGGCTCCGTGTCCTAGTACACAGGCTTTAATTAACATTCTTTCTGAGATGGAAGCCAGTGAAGCAGGGTAGATCCATGGCTTACACACAGAAGTGACTATTGTTCTGGGCTTGGGGGGCCCAGTGCTGAGTCACCAGGCCCAGTAACTGGAGAGGTTTCCTGGCTCATCGTTATTGTCGCCCCCCTCAGCAGCTGCGAGAGGGCAAAGCTGGCCAGCCCCATTCTCAGTCACAGCACTCAAAGTCTTTTACTCCTCTATTCTGTTTACTATCACAAGCCCTCTTTGTTATTATAAGTGCCCCTCTGGAAGGCAGAACATAAAGGTTAGGGGTTCAGAGCCAATGTGACTTGTCTCCATAAAGTTTTGAGTTATGCTAAACAGAGGCAACTTTGCAGACTTTGAACTCACAACCCACTGGTGTCAAGGAGGACACTAGCTGTCAGGATGTTGACTTAATAATTCTGTATTTGAGCAAAGTTTGGGTTGAGAGGTGGAGCACTATTTTTCCAAAAGTGCTTTGATGATTTTTATCCCTCATTAGCTTGGCAGGATGCCCTTCTTCAGACTGGGTGATAGAGCTTATATTTTGCATGTTATCCATGTATATGGTTTTATATTTACTTAAGCCATTTACATAGAACACCTGGCTGAAGTGGCCTGTCTTTTCACCTTGCCAGTTCAAGCCTGGACCCTTGGCCACTGTGCCACACAGCTGCTCCACAGCCACCCAGCTGTGCCACCTACCTGCTCACTGCAGTTTCAGCTTTCAGCTTTTAACCATGGCCCCAGGTCTTGCCCTCCCTTGCAAAATTTTACAAAACTTTCAAACCATGCTGTATCGCCAGTTTCCACAGTAACTTGGTATCATTCTTCACCTGTCTTTATCAGTTTGACTAGGGAGTGGGCCACTGATTTGTGTTTGTATGTTGGTCATGCTGTAGCTGACTGTGTTCATTGTTTCCTTTCTGCTGTTTGCACACTAAATTCCTTGCTTCTTTCTGTTGGTGCTACTATGTTTGAAGTGTGGGGGGAGAGGAGATTTGGTAATTCTTTCCTTTGGACTTTGCAGCATGCTGCCAAGGCCATGAGTCTTCTGGCAGTGGCATCTAACCAACTTTCACTGGTGTCCTTTAAAGCCTCACACCCTCCTCCCTTTTTACTACAGTCCCCTGTATGTGTAATTCAAGTGTCATTATTTTCCATCTGTTCAGCAGGTTTAATCTGGACTTGCCCTGTCTCCCATTTGAATATTTTTTATTTCTTTATGGCCACTATAAAGGATGTTGTCATTTGGTGTTCCGGAGCCCAAAATAGAAGTATAAAAAATATCCCACGCCTAGAGAGATATCTCTCTAATTGTGTTCTCTGTTTTTGAACTTTTTCCCATGTGATGTCAGAATGTTCTTCATTACTACACTGCCTAAGGGAGGCATGTCCTCTGAAACACAAGTGCACACTTGTACTCTCTCTCCCCTATCTACCTTGCCTTACTTATTTTCCCCTCCTCTCAGCATTTCTTTCTTTTTCTAATTTTTTTTTTCCACCAGTCATTACGGTAGGCCAAGTGTCATTCTGCATAACAAAACTAAGAATCAGAGTTTACAGTTCGATGCATGATGCCTGCCTAACTCCTATGATGTCATAACAGAACCTTTGCAGCTCAAGTTTTTACCAGACCAAAACTAAAACACACAGGCAATAAAATAGCCCAGAAGACTTGCTATATATACTTCTTTGAATAGCTGGTTTTGTCATATTCAGATCTGTTGAAGTTTTGGCTATACCTCAGACTGATAGATTCAGGCTATGTAGGACCCACAAAGGAAGAAATGTGCCTCAGTTAGAGACTGGCAGGGTGTGTCCTCCTTTGGTCTGTTGTATGAATTTTGTGTGCTCTGTGCATTAAGCTTTAGATTTAGATTTGAAGATTGTAGATTTGTTTAAATGTACAAATTTATTTAGATGCCACCCAGTCTCTTTGTGCCCGTAATTGGGGGTAGTGGTCGCTGGGATGTGGAATATGGAATAAGGCATACAAATTTACAGAAGAATTCTGCTAACAGATGATCAGTCAACTGAACAATGCAGTCAACATGGACAGTGATTTAGAGACTGACGAATGAAATAACATCACCAGAGCAGTCATTTAGCAGACTACAGCTTCAAATGGGGAATTGAATGAACACCATAGAGAATGAAAAGGCAGAAATGGTCAATGATTCCATCTGTGAATCACTGTGGTTACTCCAGACACACAGAATCAGAGTGCTCTTCTCCTTAAGCTCTCAGGCTAAAATAAATTTAGTTTCATAATGCAGTCATTAGTTGACAGCTTCAAATTGTGTAGTGATGCATTTGTAATGGTGTACAGATTGTGCTGGACCCGCAAGTGGGTATATTTGAATGCACTTCCTTACATTTCCCTAAAGATAGGGATCTAAAGTAAGACGTTAGGGAAGCAATAAGGATCGTATAAGATGAGCAAATGAGCCTAGTGAACCCTGTTATTGAACTTGACTCAATGGTCTGTTAGTTTTATTTTACTTAAGCATTCCTCAATTTTCACTCTCTCACTGCAGTGGAATACATTGTGCACATGTTTTACCGATGAACTAATGGCCAGTTACTTCCTCCAGTGAGTTGTGGGTTTCAGGGCTGCATGTGTGAAGTGATAAATTAACTAAAACCAACCAATCAATCACCAGAATCTAGGATTACCTAACAGGTTGCAGAAATCCTGTGCCCAAAAAGTTAACAAATCCAGACTCTCCATCCCTTGAGCTGTATCGGTCGAAGCTGCTGTTAACCAGATTTGTTGATCTGGGGAGCTTAACTGAACATGTGGACACTTCTCTCTCAGGCGTCTGACACCAGTCTGCCATCTGTCTTCCCTGCCTGGTGAGCGCCACACACCAGAGCATGTTTGGATATGTCATAACAGTCGGCAACAGGCTCTGAGAAGTAGTATGTGCCTGGGCCAGACCCTGTCTCCAACCCCTATCCCCTCTCTTGTCTCTCTGAGTGTGCTGTTCCGGAAGAAACACTGATAAGTAACTCCGATTAGGTTTAAAATAGATTCACTTCAGGAGACAGACCCATATTTGACATGCACAGCTCCTTGTGGAGATGTATATTGAGTCCAAAATAAGAGGTTTCCATTGACAGCTGGTGTTTTCCTAATGTGATAAGATTCATTACAATATTTTTTTCATTACACTCTGGGTCATTGCTCTCACATCTGTAGTCCCCACCTTTTTTGAAATATTGAAGACATAGTCTTATTGGTTATTGTTGTCTGACTAACTTGTTAGTTTCAATGACTGACCAAGCAAAATATGCTCTTTATTGTATATAATATTGTCATAATTGTTCAGCTATAATTTACCTTCCTTACTGTGCAACTAGTCTGTGAGTCACTGTGAGTGTTTTAGTGTTTTTTAACCGTGCTCTTCTGGATCTCTTCACGTCTGGCAGGAAGAAGAAATGTTTCGGCCCAACATGTTCTTCCTCCTTCTGCTGCCTCCCATCATCTTTGAGTCTGGGTATTCACTGCACAAGGTGAGTGTGCTCCCCCTCCAAGTCCATCACGTCAAATCTATATAAATGTATTAAGGTCTTCAAAAAAAAAAAAATCAATGGCTTTCATGAAAAGAATAATAGACATGGATAGCTTTGCTTTATGATAGCTATTGTTCTATTGGAAGTCAGAGACCACAGAAACATAGTATTTTGTCCATTAAGTATTCTTGAAAAAGGACATGTCTTTTCAGAAAAGAAAGAAATTTTTCTTGTGTAGCAGGGTGAGGATGATGTTCTTTTTCTTTTCCCAGGGCAACTTTTTCCAAAATATAGGCTCCATCACCCTTTTCGCTGTGATTGGAACAGCCATCTCTGCCTTCATTGTTGGAGGAGGAATCTATTTTCTGGGACAGGTAATGCATTACTATGAGGTTTGTCATTGTGATCCATTATCCGTATGTGATGAGGATGTGTGAAAATGCGGAGTACAACAGCTCAACCAATGTGTCTGTCTTTTAATGCAGGCAGATGTCATTTACAAGATGACTATGACTGACAGGTAAGAATGTCTGTTTGTCATTTTTTGTCATTTGCCTTATCTCACATCAGAGTGTTATCTGGCTCAATTTCACAGCATCATTTGGTTAATAGCCTGAAAAATGAAGGTACATAAATTATAATGTGAGATATTTGTGAGATAAAATGAATATCTGCAGTGCCAGCTGGTCAGGAATACTATTTTGT
Organism: Albula goreensis; assembly: GCA_022829145.1. Classification (NCBI taxonomy): domain Eukaryota; kingdom Metazoa; phylum Chordata; class Actinopteri; order Albuliformes; family Albulidae; genus Albula; species Albula goreensis. The sequence continues at coordinate 23,135,761 of CM040752.1, forward strand.
TCTGTATATATGTAACAGAGCTGGGACAGATATGTATTTGAAATACATTTCACTCTTTGGATGCTTGAAAGAACGCTCCTGCAGATATCTGAATTTGAGAAAAATTTTAATAAAGCCTAAAAGGTTGAGGTTTTTTCGGATCATTATTTACCTCAGGTCTGATGTACATGTTTTTTGCAAGTACATATGGAAGTCTCTGGATGGAAGGATCTGTTAAATGTGTAAACAGAAATGTAAAATGTGAAAACATAAGTGTCGTCCTCCCTGCAGTTTTGCCTTTGGGTCCCTTATCTCAGCTGTGGACCCTGTGGCGACCATTGCTATCTTTAACGCCCTCAACATTGACCCCGTTCTCAACATGCTGGTGTTTGGAGAGAGCATTCTCAACGATGCCGTCTCCATCGTGCTCACCAAGTAGGTCACCTGTCCCCCACAATTCTCTGCTGTGGACCCACCACCCACACTCGTTGATAGACAGTGCGTCTTTAACCCACACTTGTGGTCATAGTCCTCGTCCCTTTTTTACCACAAGCACCACGTTCTGTTTCCATTGAAAAGCCTGACCTATTTATCACCACTGCTGTCCCCTCGTGCCCCCACCAGAATGTAATGTAAAAGAAGTGCAAAATGTTATGAGAAAGGCTAGGTACTCCTTCTGAAAGTGGTATTTCTGAAGAAAGAACTAACGTTCACAAGTAGGGCGTAGATACTGCATTGTGAATCAGTTTGTGGTTTGTATATTCAATTTGCTAGCATAGTTTTATTTCATGTGAACACAACTACTCCTGTCATGAACACTTTCACATATACTGTTGATGATAAACAGGAAAGGACTGCATGATTGGGACTACCAGGATGTCCATCTCATTTTAAGTGAAAATTTGCAAGATGGGTGGAAAGTGTGGATAGTCATAGTGAAGTGAAATTCAGGTGATTGATGATGCAAATGTGACTTTATTTGGTGTACTTTTTCAGCATGCAGCAGTGCATTGAGTTTGTGATCTGTTTGAGTATTTGTTGTCTTGTGTACACCTGCGATGAAATATTTCAGGTGTGCAAATATCTCCCTTTTTATCAACATGACTCAAATGACATAGTCTAATGCATGAATACCTTCCCACTCACACCTCACATGTTAAACTTTCATAAGAAATCAGTAGAGATGTTTAGTTATTGATGTTGTGCAATACTTGAGATTACTATAAAGGTGTTTTGCCGGATAACAAAAATCTTTACGCATTACATTGTAAATATCAACAGATTTGTATTTCAGTAGGTATTTATTTTAATATATACCAATTAATTTTCACTGTACCCTAAGGCATATGTGTGATTGGCTAGCTGTGTGAGGCAGGTGGATGATACTGAGACTCTGCGATCTCATGGCTCACACAGCTGGCTGAAACACATAAACCTGCACATGTCCTTTAGAAAATGGCCTGTAGCTGTGTGGGGCAGGGTGGAGCTGCCAAACATCTTTCAGCACTCCATGTGTGACTGTCACACCCAGAGTAATTGTTTTGGATTAATGGACACCACAGCTTTATGTGTTCAGGAAAGCCATGAATAATGTATTCAGAAGGAGGCTGGCTGTGAAAGACATGTTGCCTGACAGAAAGGCCTTAATAATAATAATAATAATAATAACACTTATTTTAATTTGTATTACATTTTGCTGCAAAAGGTTGACAAAGTGAACATAAAATTATGATTGTACCACACCAGAGGGTGCATACTTAAAAAAGAAGATGTACTCTGCTGATGGGAGGCTACTGCACTGTCTAACCATGGAACGCAATGATCACTGTTCATGGTATCATACCCAGCTCCTTCTCCAGATGACCTCATGTGCCTTACCTTGTGGGAAGAAGTGCTGAAACTGTCTATTTTACAAGTGTGTGGAACATACTCAGAAAAATCCTGCTGGTCTGGCTTTTCTGGAACAACTCTGGCGCCCCCTAGGGAAAACTTATAGAATGGAGCAGGAAATGGATTGTAAAAGTTACTGAATTACTGCGATCCTCTGCTCCTTGATTAGATTAGTTACATCCATGAAAGTGTATACTGTATACTAAAGTTGACGAAATCCATTTGTAAGGTCTTGCCTCAACATATCTTTACATCAAAGGTATTGTGTTTGGTATTAGTAAATGTTGCTCCTAGCAATGCTGTATTTATAGCTAGTATTTTGAATTCTGTTGTTTAAGATTCTCTTACAAAGCACATGTGTGTTTGTTTGTTGTAGACCCTCTCACAAGGTGTGTGTGAGTTTGTTGATGCAAGATGTGTTTGTGTGTGTGTGTGTGTTACTGAAGACAGTCTCACAGGCGGTGTGTGCTCTTGTGCCCTGTTTTTGGACAGCACGGCAGAGGGCTTTGCCCGCTCTGAAAACTCCACAGTCACAGGTTGGGAGACCTTTCTGCAGGCTCTTGGATACTTCCTGAAGATGTTCTTCGGCTCCGCAGCACTGGGCACGCTCACTGGCCTCATCTCTGCTATTGTATCCTCTGGTTTTGTGTCAGTCTGTTTGTGTGTATGGGCTTGTATGCATGTATATGTGTGTGTATGTGAACTCTTGTGTGTAATTTGTTTTTTCCTGCATGTCATTTGAACACAGATTATTATTTTAAGATTATTGTATATAGATTAATGTATTTTAAATGTCATATGTTTAGCATAACATAATTTATATAATGTAAACTCTAGAAAATGTAACTGAATGATAATGGCTTAATGGAGAAGGAGGAATATAACATTAAGCAGTGCACTGGCCCGGTGTCCACACCGTAAGCAGACCCCAGCTGCCAGTCTATGACTGAATCAGTTCTAATATATTAAGCTTTATTCAAAGGAATTATTCGTCATATAGCATATTATGGGAAGTATAAGCATTTGTTCATCTGGCTGATTGAATTTCTTTGAATATGATCCATTTATTCTTCACTAGTGTTGTTTCTCGCGTAACATTTCCTATTGCTATGCCATTTTAAGAACATGTTACAGTTCATTATCATGAGGATTCTCACCGGTTTGTGCAGGAGTATCTTACAGGAGCCTGTCATATGAGGAATATCATGCCACAGGACTCTAATAGCAGGTTGAATAACATAACAGATAATTAGGATGACTGGGGCTGTAAGGACAGAGGGAAGGAAGAGCTCCTTAACTCCTCTCAGTGCCTCAAACACTTTGATTTGAGGAAGACACCTTCCCTAGAATTTGGGATGATGATAATATTTGCATACCTTCCATATGGTCTGGCTGAAGGGATAAAATTATCTGGTGAGTTTCTCTGCACTAAATCCCCACTGTCAAACATGTCATTGCTTTACAGTGTGCCCCAAAATGTTATATGGCCAGCTGAATTCTACCAGAATATGTTGACACCTCTGTACAATTACCCTGTATTCAGATATTAAAATGTTAATTGATTATCATAAGTTGACGCATTTCTAGACTGTAGTTTAAATTACACATTTGAGTTGTTCAATCTTTTCCCCTCTGGTACTGGTTAGTACTGGTTACTATCTGTTATGCATTAGCTGTACATCAGATTTTTTGATTATCTTACAAACTTGCTTTGTTTCCTTCGAGATGATTGAATAATGTAGTTTAAATGTCCATCCCTACACAAGACTGATAGGTGTAACTTTAGAACTCTGAAACTTCAGGGCAGCCATGTCTGTGAGCACTTTTTGTGTTTGAGCTAATCATCACACTTGTCTTTCAATCAACCCACTTCAAATTCCACCCCTGTTGTGAGCGTGGGAGAACTTTAAGAGGAAAATCTTGTTGAACTGCATCTGGAGGTTTTCTTTATAAGTGGAGTAGTGTGTTAAAAGTTGAATATCTCTCTCTCTCTCTCTCACTCTCTCTCTTTTTTGCCTTCTCTATGCAGGCATCATGGCTATCCTGTTTTCTGGGATTGTGATGTCACACTACACCCACCATAACCTGTCCCCAGTCACTCAGATCCTCATGCAGCAGACTCTGCGCACTGTGGCCTTCATGTGTGGTCAGTTCTCTACCCTCTCTTTCTGTCCTCATTTATGTTCACCTCCTCTTTCCCTTTTCTTCCTCTCTTGCTCTTTATTCCTTGTGCTATCCTCCACTGTCTTCTTTTTCTGCACCACCTACACTGCATACATTTCTGTATCTCTCCCTCTTTTTTAATTACCATAAAAGTTTGAAAGGGAAGCTTGCCCTCCCTGACGAGTCCCATTGCAAGACATTTACAGTAGAGAGTTCCCCTACCCTATTCTTTTAGCCTCTCCAGCTAGTGATGAGACTGTCCCATCCCCTACCCCTATGACTGATGGGACTGAGGAGGGCAGTGCTTAGATTCCATCTGTGTGCTGTGCAGGGGTTGTGGAAGCCTGTCTGCCAGACTTTTTTTTATCACAAAATTAGAGACACACAAGACAGATGAACTGGGGTTACATGATGAGGACAGACCTGCTAGGCGAAGACTTCATAACCCACTGTTATGCAAAAGAGCTGCTGTCCTTTGGTCATTGCAGCTAATGTCTCCGTGCCTGGAATAACTGCTACTGGTGTAGGCCTGATGTTCATTATGTCTTCAAGCGGAGAGAATTTAGCCTTTTTTTCAGAGTAGTTCTGTTGGAAGCAAAACAGACAATACTGACCATTTTTCTTAATTTAGCATAGATGGCAATTTACAAGATAATACATGTTGGACAGGAAATAAACTGGACTTTCAAAATGGTTGCCAAACCAATGATCGGGAAAGTGCATAATTACAGTTCAGATTCTTTAAAAAAAAAAAGGTCTAAAAAGCTCTATTTGATAAAGTCTCGTGCATGTATGATACAATCTGGCCCCAATGGGATATTTTTTAAATGGCTTCACTCATTGTTTGCAATTCCTATTACCTTCAATGTGTTGTTGGAGGACTTTATCAATATGTGACTCTCCTTTCTGTCTCCCTGTATATCTCCTTCACTCTCTGTTGATCCCTTTTCTATTCTCTTTTTCCTTAATTATACAGCCCTCTTATTGTACCCTAAAGCAAAAGAAACCAAGCATATAGCATAATGTCTCAACAGAACAAATAACCTACTCTTTCTCCTCTCATATATAAATATGTGGCTTTTCCTGTTTTCTGAGACCTATGGCAGCTATGTTATTCAATTTGACGTTTAGCTGTTAGTGAGGATTGTCAAACGATTACAGAAACTTGTGATAAGCACAAGGGTTGCATAGCCCCCTGTGGGCATGTTTATTAGGAGAGGAGGTGGAACCATCTCTCCAGATTCATGCACTTCAGGTGACTGTTACTTTTCCTCTCTGCAGAGACGTGCGTGTTTGCCTTCCTGGGCCTGTCCATCTTCAGCTTTCCACATAAGTTTGAACTTTCCTTCGTAATCTGGTGCATAGTAAGTTTTCTTTCAAAATATCCGCACATTTTTGCAGCTGGTGATGGGTAAATGAGGTGCCATAACACCAAAATGGGTGGTTATACCATATGTTGTCAGTGCCTTATGCTACTCATAGTGATACTGTTACTGGTTGATTTCTTGTTAAGAGAAAAACCTTAAGTACATGGAATAAGTTTTCTATTGACAGCTAATTGTGGCTCCATCGGTGTTTGATGACATGATTTGTCATTCACCCATCACTAGTCTGAATTGCCCTTCCTCATCTGCTATATAGTATGGGCTCTTTCAGAGTGGCCTGGCCCTTTGAACATAGGCTTGAATCATCTGTCATGTTGTGCATAGCAACTGCTCTTTAAGAATGAACTTTGTCATCTGTTGCATCTGGACTTTCACTAATGGCAACGGGTTTCCCGAAGGCAGCTAGTGAGTAGCTAGGAGCTGCTCATGCGAAGGAAACCCAAGGAAGTTTGGCAAGCCAGATCCTTTACTACTGGCAGTATGATTATCCAACTCTAAGCATTGTTCCAAGCATCCTAACTGGCTAATGCCATAGCCATCATAGACCATAGACAAGTTAAACTGGCCCAGGCCCAATCTAGTAGGAGTTTCTGTCAAGTCCTTTCTGTGAGTTCCTGCTGAGTCACTAAGGTGCCCCTCAAAGGTAAGGTTCGGTGAGGTTACTCATTGACATTAATAATCGGTAATTGGAAACATTCATTGTTCATAGTCTAGGGTTACAGCCAGTTGATCCAAAGTCTTTGCTGTGACCTCCTATCCTCTTTGCAGGTCCTAGTGCTAGTGGGGCGGGCAGTGAATATTTTCCCACTCTCCTTCCTGCTCAACTTCTTCCGTGACCACAAGATCACACCCAAGATGATGTTTATCATGTGGTTCAGTGGTAAGAGCCTGCCATACCCTTTAAACAAGGCTGTTAACATGTGCATGAAATTAGATGCTTTCTCTGTTTGTCAGTGCTTTCAGGTTGCAAGTTGTTTGGTGTTCATTATTATACACTCCGTTTGTTTAATCTGTAACTCATTGTCAGGAAAGACCTTCAGGTGGTTGTGTGATACCTGCATTTTTATTTCTATTTGGAGCTGTAAATATGGGATTTGATTAATATTTTTCTTACCTTTTATTTTGCCGGAAAACATTATTTTATAATGTACTGTTTCCTAGCACAAATTGGTGTATAAATATATGACTACTGACAAATGCCTTTATCACTGCTGTCCTGAATACAGAATTATGTTATGAATTTAATTTCATGATTTTTATGTTCTTGGAGCCATGTCAAATTAAAAGATAAAGAAGTACATCTGATATAATTCTTTAATCAATTTAGAGTAATTCATCTGATAATACTTTAATTTGAAATGGCTGCAAGTAGCAGAAAAATATTAAATTAAATACGTAATACAAAAAACAACTAAACTAGTACAATAAACAGAACATAACTGGCCTGTCAGTTTCTTCAGGTCATGCAGATACATTGGTCCATAAAAAGAAATACTGCAATTCTCCAAGTGACCATAAAAAGTATTTTCATCCTGTTCAAACATGCTCTAAAGTAGGGCCATTCAGCTGCAGGTCCTGGAGGCCTGTTGGTCTGCAAGCATTTGCATCAACAATGCATTACACTACCTGATTTTACAAATTAGCTCACCTGCTGAACCAAGGAGGTACACTAATTAGTGACATCAGGTTTTGTAGGTCCTGTGGCCCTCAAGACCTGGAGCTGAAAAATGAAAGTTGGTTGTTTTTCCTGATATGAGGACTAAAATTTCCTAGTAACAGTCAGACAGTAAACTTTTCATGCTGGGAACTGTCTGAGGCGGCATTTATCTGTTTGTCTTGCTGTCATTTTTAGTTACATTCTGAGAATCGCATATTCCTCCAGATATTCTCAGGAGTAGCCAGACCACATAGCTGCGTTCCCTCCGGAGTTCTCGGGAGGAGCTTCCTGGGGCGTGGGAGCATACTGTTAATATGTTATAGGAGTGATGGTCCCAAGGGGACTGTAACTGAATCTCACCTGAATGGCATTTTCAGTTTCCTATCAGCTCTAGCTCCCAGCTTTCTCTGCATGACCCCCTTGGTACACAGGAACACCTTGCTGTGATTTTTTTTGTCTGAAGTAAACGTCTTCATGTAAAAGACTCAAAAAATCTTTATGTGCTCAGCCATCATTACCATAGCATTAAGCAGTGATTTACCACAGTGATTCTCAGGTTTTTAATCCTCAAGGTAATCTAGTTTTTTTTTTTTTAATTTAAGTAAATCTCCATGTCCTGTATAACATGCTTAGTAATATGGACATAGGAATGAAAATATACATTCTTAGGATTAATATATCACTTACCCTGAAAACTAGAAGAAGGCCAGCAGAGCAGCAGTTCTGACTGGATGCATAGTGAAGTAGGGTGAGGACTGGACTTATAACTGAGAGGCTACATGTTTGATTCCCAGGTGTTGTGTCACACAGCTGTTGTATCAGAAAGACCTCATTTGAAATGCCTACATATAATATATCTAATTCAAATCTCCCTTCCCTGCCCAAAAACAGGCCTCCGTGGTGCCATTCCTTATGCCCTGAGCCTCCATCTGGGCCTGAAGCCCCTGGAGAAGCGCCAGCTGATCGGCACCACCACCATCGTCATTGTGCTGTTCACCATCCTGCTGCTGGGCGGTGGCACTATGCCCCTCATCCGCCTCATGGACATCGCAGAGAGCCAGTCACGCCGCAAGAACAAGAAGGACGTCAATCTCAGCAAGACTGAGAAAATGGTCTGTCCTGCGACTTATAATGACTTGTGGTACAGTCAGCTTGACTTGGCATAGCTGTCAAAGATATACTGACAAACACAAATCTTTGCTGTGAAATATCAGTTCAGAAATGATTTAAAAATAAAGAACTTGGCTTTGCCAACAATATGATTCTTCCATTTAAGCTGTGGTGAAAATAATAACTATATACAATTTTTTTTAGAACGGGTATTTCCATTGTTCAAATTGTTGAAATTTGCGATTTTAACACTGTCCAAGAGTGAAATCACAAAAAATTTCTGTAAGTGTTAAAATGAAGGTAAGTCAAAAGGTATTGCTTCTAGGGTTCCAATTCATACATGCACAGGTTAAATCCAAACAAAACGTGTTTAAACATGTCTCTGAGATCAGTGGATGGCTGCAGACAGGTTCTCTCATTAATTCACTTGTCTTAGTCTCGTTAAGGTGCCTTCAAAGAAAAGATACGTTTTGTGCCATGGAAAAAAAGAATTTTAGGTGAGAGCTAGCATCAAATGTTTAACAAAACTCAAGTGTTCATCCACCCTACACCCCTGATCTTGCCCCTTCAGACTTCTTTTTATTCCCAAAACTCAAAGAACATTTAAAAGGACCACAATTTGAGTCCCTCAATGATGCCAGAACTGTTGTTTTGACATGGTGTAAATCAAAGAGCGCAGAATTATTCAGGGGAGGGTTAGAGAGATGAAAACACTGCCTTCTGTGTGTAGACCTAGATGGAGGATATGTTCAGAAACAATAGCTTAAAATTTTTACATTTTTGTGTAAAGGTTTCTATGATTTTGTAGCAATACTTTTTGACTTATCTTCATGTATAAGTCTACATTTCTTGTACATCCATTGTTGATTGGCAGATAACAGACTGAAGTGACCTGATTTTCAGTGCACTCTTTTGTTTGATGTCTTCTTTAGTTTCTCTGTTATGACGTTATCAGCCCAGGGTAAAGAATAATTTGTGAAATTGTGTTGCCTTGAGATGAGGATTGACAGAGAAAAACACAAGACTGGCTCAGCATTCTGAAGACTGAGTCTTTGTCATGTTTGATTATCTCCTTTGCCTGGTTCAGTCTTTGATGTTGGTGAGAGCTTGCATCCTGACTGTTAGATGTGCCACTGAGTGGGAAGCATTGTGCCCTGTCTTTACCTCATGCTGCCTAGTCAACTGCTATTTGTAATTGTCCTCCCTAAACGATGCCTGAATGGTGGATTCAGATCTTTCATTTGCTTGCATCAGAGAAGCTTTTGAGAATTGGCCAGTGGGAATTGAATTCAGGTGCCAGAGTGTTGTTCTTTGTACGTGTGCGTAAATTTGGCTCAGTTTGAGTGCCAAGGTTCTGTGATCAGGTTCTGTTTCACAGAGTTCTATTGCCCCCCACAGGGCAACGCCATAGAATCTGAACACCTGTCAGAGCTGACTGAGGAGGAGTACGAGGCACAGATTTACCAGCGGCAGGACCTGAAGGGCTTCATGTGGCTGGACGCCAAGTATCTCAACCCCTTTTTCACCCGGCGACTCACTCAGGAGGTGAGACAACCCCAGCCCTTACCCAGGTTTCCACTTCACTGACCCCTGCGCCATTTCTCCCACAATTCTCACAGGCTCCCTGCCTGTCCAGACAGGGACATTATTTCCCCCCGTCATTAATCAACTTGGTTTTTTTAAAATTGTGAATGAATCTGCAAATACTTAACAGCACGTTATGTTCATGTTTTATGCATTTAGCAGACGCACTTATCCAGAGGAACTTGCATGTATTATATTTGTACTCCATTTGTGCATTTATTTACTGAAGGAATGTAGGCAAAGTACCTTGCTCAAGGTACCAGAGTGCCCTAACTGGGAATCAAGCCTACAAGCTCGAGTTGCAAGTCCACTACTCCGTATACCACACTGCTGCCTTAGTTTCCACTTGACTGTCCCCTGTACCCTTGAAATACTCTGCATCTGTCTCCAAGATGGAAGATTATACACAACATTCACTGACCTTGTTCTATGAACTTGTGGCTGAATCTGCAAACACTTGCAAGCCAAAACTGAGAATGGTAACGCCTGAGTTCGAGATTGCTTAATTCCTTCTGTTGTCACTGATGGATATACAGGCTCACATTTGTATGTTGTCTGTATGTTTCAGGACCTGCTGCATGGCCGGATCCAGATGAAGACGCTGACAAACAAGTGGTATGAGGAAGTGCGGCAAGGTCCTTCAGGTTCTGAGGATGAGGAAGAGGAAGAGGAGGTGGAGCTGCTCTGAGCAAGCCCCACTGATGCAGGAATCCTGGGAGGAAAACAACAGAGAAAACTGTACCACTATAGGTAACACCTGCTCCCCGCAGACTGGTACAAACCATGTGAACCAAAAGAGCAGTTTTTTCAAATGAAGGAGCATTTATGAAGTCACACTGTGAAGCCTCAAGGAACCTGGTACAACTGGAATTCTTTCACACTAAAAGGGCAGAAGGGTAAATATAAAAAAGAAAATTGAGGGAAATTCTTACAGAGAGAATCTTCTACCAAAAAAGCAATATTATTGCAGCTTCCTGCATTTAGGTCCCTTTTTTAAAATACGTTTTTTTTTTTTGTTCCATTTCCAAATGTTGGTCTGGCACAATTACCAATGAATGTTATGGTGATGGGCATTGAATTCTGTCATGTGAATTTATGTATTTATAATTTCTTTCATATTTATGTTTTGATTTATTTTTATTTGGGTCCAGGTTTAGCTTTTATAACATAGAAGTGTTTACAGTCGGCACTAAAAATGGTTCTGGAAACTGTTTGTATGTTGTGGAATGTGTCAAAATGAAAAAGTAATGTGCCCTAAAGGTCTATTGTGCATTTTTTGTGGGGGATCTTAAAGGAATGCTAAATGCATGACTTCAGTCCACACTCACATGACTGTTTGGGATGAAGCATCAAGTGGCTTTGGGATACAAATGGAGCCTCACAAGGGATACATGTGGCCTTCGGATACAAGTGGGGCCTTGTACAGTTTGTATCTCTTACATGAAACTCATATTTTCTGCTGTAGAATGTAATTTTGATGTACACTGTCATCTAGCCTCAGTTTTAATCATCATGGTCTACTTAAAGAGCACTTTTGTGATGTCATTTATGCTAATTTGCCTATGACTGACAATAATGGCAGCCTCTTTGTTTTGAAATGGGAAATGTGTAATAATTACTTTTCACACAGAGTAATCCTTTCCTCATGGAATTAATTTTCGTTTGGATTTCCATACTCTTTCAAGTGTCTTTGGTATCTTTTTTCATCATCTTGAGAGCCTGCTCTTCATTGTCAGTATTTGTCCTTATCCAGTCAAACAGTATGACCAGGGTGTAATTATAAGACCCAATGTAACTGGTATGGTTAGAAATCTAAGGAGGGCATTGTCCTTGAGGTGGCTCATGGTGTAAAAGTGCCTGTTCATGGTGCAGCTGTGGTCCCTCTAGATGGGTCTTTGGGTCCAAGCCATGCATCACAGGCTGAGGAGAGATGCCCACATGCATGAGGCAACCAATGGCTTAGACTTGCTGAGGAAGAATAGAGGCTGAGCTAGTTACAATGCCTACTTTCATCATTCTCTGGTAGCTTTTTGTGATCATATGTTGACTTTGCATTCCTCTAATGGCTTTAAGCAGTATGTGATCACAGGCTTGAAATCATGTGAATCAGAGTAGTCATGCATAGAGCTTCCTCCTCCTCAATGTGGAGGAGACAGACACTTGATGGGACTGAAAAGACAGATGTTCAGTTTGGGTGGGAAGAAATCGGAGAAACAAAGAGCTAGGGAGAGGAGCATCAGCCTGAGTACCAGCTAGTCATTTAAAAGGGCATCTGGATACAAACCATTTGAGCTACATTTAAATTTTGGTGGCTTTGTTAGACCAGGTTGGATCAATTTTCATTCATTTTGAAAAAAATTCTGAATGTCTTTATAATACCCTTTGTGCACATGCATCACTGTTCACTAGCTTTGCTAATCCGGGTACTGACAAAGTTGGTGGTTTTAAGGAACTGCTGTAATTTTTGCAGTCTGCGATTATGGACAGTGGACATGATACACTATCTTATTTGTGGCTGTGGATGTCCTCTGTAAATTTTAATTTTTATTATTGTAATTTAAGTAATGTCAGAAATGTCATGGCAAGTAGTGTCTCATGTATTTTGCTCGTTGAGTTGTCTGAGCAGTCAAAATCAAATGCAAGGGTATCCACTAGAGGGAGCCAAAGTCCCCATTTTACAAACTCAGATGGGATTTACAAGACTTTCAGCTTCACACCATCCATGGTAATAATTTTATACAGCTCCAGTATTATGTAAGTAGCTGGGGCTGGATGGGGGTGGTTCTGGGTGGAACAGTAGCAATGTCCGTTCCATGGTTTGTTTCTTGGTTTTGGAGTCCCCTGCTTTTCCCGAGCCACAGAGTGTGGGACCACATGGTTCTGACATGTTTGTGTTGCTGCTGAATATTAAGACCAAAAGAATGTATGAATACAGGTGACTGAAGTCTTGACTCTGGCTTTAGTAATGTGAGGAAAAAACCTTGAGAATTTAATTGTAAGATTGTGTTTGTCAGCCTCACTAGCCTCTATCTTAGACTTGAAAGCAACTAAAAACACAAATAAACTAGCAGGCAAACTGGATGAAGCTGATATGCAGAATTGTATCCTAATGAGTGACTGAAACGGAGGACAGGGTGTTGAGGGAAGGGACAGAATTGTTCTGGAAACTGTGGTGTAGCTAGCACCCCTCCTGCAATTGCCACATGGACAGGTGAACCCCCCAGCTGCAGACCAGGAACACACTGTCCTGTAAGGGGCAGCAGATCCTCACCTCCTTCGCTCATCCCTCTATTTTATGCCTCACTCCCTCTGTTTCTTTCCCTCCTTCTAACCATCCCCTCCCTCTTTCCCATCCCTCTCTTTTGCTATTCCATTCCTCTGCTTCTTTCCCTTTCTCCATCCCTTCCTCTCTCACTCACTCCTCTTTTTTACTCCCCTCTTGCTCTTGTTTCTTTGCCTTGCTCCCTCACTCCCTGAGCTGTTCTGTGCCTTGCGCTGGCACAATCAGTCAGGCCTGCATGCTCCGCTACTCAGAGGGCCAAAGGTGCAGCCTTTGCTCCCTCCTGCTGCTCTACAGGCTGGCTCTCTCCCACTATCTCCCACTCTCTATTAAAATGTATTGACTAGACCAGCAATTTACAACAAAGTTTCAAATCCCTGGTTGTCTCCTCCATTGTGGAGTAAGGTTAGAGGAGTTTTTTTTTCCTTAGCCTGTGCTGTCGAGGAGTAAAATGTCAGGCTTCACTGGCATTAGCTCTTTCAGGAACAAGATTTTGAGGGAAATTCAAGCTGGCCCAATCTGTTGTATTCATAAAATGTCACCAAACCACGCTGTTTTCCCCTGGGGCAGTAAGGCCCTCCCTCAGAAAGTAGATGCTCCTGTCGTTTAGGGAAGAAACAGGAAATAAAACAACTTGTGTCCCTTTGAATGCATCAACCCTTCTACCAGGCCTGCTTGATCTCAGGCTGTGTTATAATCATGTTGTTGATGTGTGTCTCCTGGCACTTTCAGGGACACTATGGGAGTGGCTATATCTCTCAAAACCCCACCCAGTTTGGAGAATTATGTAAAGATTGTGAGGAGGGAGGGGAAAAAAGTGGGTGTGGGTGTGGGTGGGTGGGTGTGGGGTTCTGAGCTCTGCAAATGCTCCTTTTAAATGGCAAATGCGAATAGCTTGTTTTGAGGTTGATAAATGAGAGAGGATAAATACCATTCTGGTCAGTGGCTCATGATGTATGGAGACATCTTGGCAATGTTTTGACAGAGGTGAAGGAGAGTGATGGTTAATAAAGAGCTGGGTGTCTGTAGTGCTGTGGCTCCAGGAGAATACCAGATCACATCAAGGGCTTTCTCAAACTCCCAGACCGGATGTGCTGCCCTCCCTAGTTCATCCCATTGTTTGCATTGACTTCTCCAGAATTCACATGGTCACACAATGTTTATTTAGTTTTGTAAAACTTATATGTTTAACCCTGCCTAGTGACTTTCTCATTAAAATTTCCATCCTTCGGTTGAGATGTCACATGTGAAGTGCTGACTCACTGCGATGATTAAAGATCCCATGGCACTTTTCCAAAGAGTCGGGATATTACCCGAGGGGCCTGTTTACATTTCCACAAAAGCTGGTTCTCTGCATCTGGTCACCTAATCATGCCCTACACCTGATTGTCTACTTATCCCCTTTTAATCCTCACACTCTTTGATCCTTAAGGTCAGCACTGCAACAGAGAATTCTTGATTGACCCACCGGACTGGCTAAATAAAGGTTAAATGAATAAAGGTTAGGATATATATAAATAGAGGGTGGAGTTGTCACTGGCATGAAGGTGCTGCCTTTTGCAGAGACATCACAGAATACACCTAGCCACAACTCTGTGGGTCTGACACTGACAGCACCAGGAACACATCCATTGTTTTCCAAGACGCAATGGTACTGCACAGACCATAGAGACTGGCTGATTGCAGTTATGTGTGCTAAAAGAAGACCGCTTTGGAAAAATGTATAAACAAGACAAGTCAGCTTTCTGTTTTTCCCTGAGGTCTGAGCTTCTCTGAAGTGAAAAATACAAAAGGAATTTAATTAAAGCTTTGCAGAAAACCAAGGGCACTGCTCTGTGGAACACAGGGTTTGATTCAAGTTTTGCAGGGGCCAGAATCCAAATATGCAGACAACTTCACTGTAATTTTCAATAATTCAAGTTTTTTATGAGCACAAGAATTACCCAAAAATAGTATGCTGCTACCTGCCTTTGTGTAAAATGATTACACAAAAATAAAATGCAAACACAGCAATTGATTGTGATTGCATTTTTTTGTCAAGAAGCATGAAGGTACAGGTGTATGGACCCCCCCAAAACAGAACAGAACAAGAACAAGAAACAGAAACCTCTTCAAACTGAGTTTGCATGAGCTTTGCTTGCATTTTTAATTGCATAATGGCAAAGGCCTTTCTCCTTACCGTGAGAAATGGAACTGTTAATTACAGGTATTAACTTTAGACAGCAGGCAAATGTGTAACTGAGTGTGTCTCCCTTACTTCAGTGTTCAGTGTTTGACATTCCAGACATGCCACCCTCTGAAACAGAATCAAAGTGAAACTGCTGCTGTGGTGAACAATATCAAAGAGTGCCATCAAAGACCTTCATCTTCATCTTTCTGAGAACAAAAGCTAAAATTAATTTGTACATAAATTGTGCTTGTGGTTTATTGGCATGGGGTGGGGAAGGGTCCTGTCCCACATTCCGATGGGACTTCCTGGGAAAGTAAGTGGCCATTTGAAAGACTGAAAAAGTAAACTTTCTATTCTTGTTGTACTTGAGGGAAGGGATTGTTTATAACGTCTTTGGTATTGCTGTCAGTGAATCAATACAAACAGAAAATATTCATGGAATCCTGTTGCTTTAAGGTGCATTGAATTTATATATCATGTAAACTGAGAAGCTGAAGGGTACAATAAACTGTTGCTGAGGCCAACCAAGAGGTGGATGGATTAGGAATAAAACTCAAGCCAAGCTGCTGCAGGTAATGCCATTTGGTTTACACAAAAATAAGCCTGCCAAGGTTAGCAGTGTTAATCTAAGCAGGTATGAACACAAGCTGTCACAGATCTTGCTGACACCCGTATTCCTGGGCCTGCCACAGGTCTCTGTCAAAGCCAGAGGAGGTCTGATCAGCACAAGCCAGGGGTGATGTGTTACTGGCAGGAGGATCAATGCTGCATAGGCCTTACTCTCAGTCCTGTCCTCTTGTCACATAATAGACATGAAAGTGGGTTCACTGACCCTGCTGACAAGAGTCTTGCATCACACAGCATGAAATGGCACGGAGCAGCAGCTCTCTGGGAAGGACATTGTGTCGTCACAGAAACAGATTTTGGATATGAGGCATCAGAACTGTGCCTGCAAAGGCAATACACTCTTGTGTATCACCTTTGTATGGACCCTACCATCACCTTCAGTAATTGCTGACTTGTTTATTTTAAAAACTATGTGGTATCAGTTTCATAGAAGGAGACTGCATTACTTACATGGCTTCAACAGTTGCATTCTAAATTATAATTAAAGTTTGCTCTGATTCTGATTTCACATAAATTTGACTATAAATAAATGATGCAAAAATGAACTACTACAACACTGCCAAAATACATCCCAGCATTTGGAAAGGGGAGTGGTCACAGGGAAAGGAGGAGATTAATCTTGTGATGGGAGGGACTACCCCCATAGGTCCACCTGTATGACATTTCTTCACCAACTGAATGGTTTAACTTGTCTGTCTCCATGGAGACAAGTCATTCTGTGCCTTAACTGGTATCCCATTTGTTAAGGCCAAAACATGGCTTCAGTACTGCTCTACTGGTTCAGTAAATGGCATATCAAAATATCTGTATCTGTTAGTGATATTGTTTTCAGTGTCTAGCCATGTTTACATTCAAATATGGTGTCAACATTATTACAGTTTCCATTGCTGTAGAATTATCCTGTTGGTTGTGTATGAAAACATCTCCCTTGGAGGTTGAAACTGTGAACAAGATAAGGGACATAACTGCATTCTTTTTTGGAATCTCAATCAAAGAATATTGAATGTATCCCCTCTGTCAGAACTGGAGAAGACAGTTGAAATAGGAGGCTTGTTTCAGTGTCATGGCATACATTGCCAAACATCTATATCTGATGGTGTTTTTTCATTTCTGAAGTAATTAAATTTGCTTCCACTATTTGCTGCTGCCTTTTAAAAAAGTCATTTGTTTAAATCAATTTCCACTGCCTGCTATTTGGAGACACTATTAATAACTATGGAAATTAGTATGCAGTTTATTTTAGGGAGACATATGCTTACACAGTTTAATTAAGCTGAATTGACTTAAAATTCAGAAGGTTATGCTTCCATGGCCAGGGGTAATACACTAGTAATATCACACAGCATGGAAATGTTACATTCAGGGCTCTACTTTGTTCTGAGCATATTATTTATTTATAGTAATGTGCTTTTATGCCCTTGTATCTTCAGAATTTTCAATATCTTCAGAATATTGGTACAGGATAACAGTATACAGTAATGGAATGCGGGCCACTGGTATGCTCTCATAAAAAGAGCTCACATAAAAGTGTCATGCTCTCAAAAAAAAAAAAAAAAACATATTTAAAGGTAGTACTTTCATCTTTGTGTTTCCCAGAAACATTCTGAAATAAATGCATCATTTCAGTTTCAAAGTCACCTGTGCATAACTGGACAATGCTTTTTGCCTAATTACATTCAGCCACCTATCTGTAATGTATGACCTTCTAATAATAAATTATAAATGCAGACAGTATTACCTCTGCCCCCACGCACAAGAAAAAAGAAGTAAACCTTAAATGTTACCCCAATGAATGCAGCTAATTGATCATGCAACCTTAACCTTAGAGTGAATACAGAGACCCTGCCAGAATACTATCATCCTGCATGGTGATCTGTACAGTTCAGTGAATCATTCCACAGACCCTGGGATTTATGGTGTAGGTGACTGACAAAATGAAATACTGCCACTTTTGTGATTTAGCTGCCATGTTTTATAAATCACAGAAAAGCTATAAATGTTTCAGATACAAAGATACCAGCAAATACTGTATTAGATCCAGATAATTATGGGAAATTGTTGATGGGCTCTTTACTCCATCAACAATTTCAGACATACCATGTTTTATATAACCCATCCAGGTTTTCAATATTCCCATCCTTATATTGGGTCATGGGTAGTAGAGTTGGTTTGGCTAAATGTTGTTGGGCAAATGAAATAATTTATATGCGTGTTAAAAGATATGAGGATCAGAAACATTTTTGGATTAGGGATGAGTTTGAATTTCCATGTGGATATCTGAAGCTAAAAGGGTGAAATTGTCTCCTTTGGCAGGTCTTCCAACTGCACCGTAAAAGATGGTTCTATGGTTCTATGAAGCTAACTTTGAGGGTAGGGTTCCTTGAATTTTATTTGGGAATTTTGACAGTCTTTTCACATCTATTATGCATTTCTGTCTTGACAGCTTGTGTTTTTTTCTTTTATCATTATTTCATTATTTCATTGAATTTATGTTTTAGTGTTAAACTCTTTGAAAGTTGCCCCTGTGGGCTCCTATTAATGTTCTCTTCATCAATGCAACAAGGTCTTATGGAAATTCAAGGCTTAATGTATTCCATCTTTCTAATGGGCCAAACTGAGGAGATGCTGGATGCTAAAGAAGGGAGAGAGAGAGGGAGAGAGAGGTCTCAAGACAGGGGCAGGGTGGTAGTACCGATGAGAGGAGAGGTGTATTATAAAGACAAAAGTGAACAAACTGACAAGCCTTTTTTGTCACTACTCACCTGGGTGTTTTCCAAAGGATGAGATACAGCCGGAGTCATTCTTCTGAAATATATTTATATATCAAGTTGAAAGGGTTTCTGAAACATTTCCCCCATTTCCCAATGGTGCCATTGCATGTGGAGGTCTCATTAGTCTTTTGAAGCAGGTTCTGGCCTGCTCGTGGAGATGACCTCTTTGGAGAATGAGGCATGACAAGAAAGCTGAGGAGTCCATCCTTAAGCTATGATTATCAGAGCGTTTACAACTCACTCAGATTCCTCTCCTTTTCTTGTGTGGCTGACATTATGTCATTTTTGATGCCTGTTTTTGGTGTCTTTTTCTTTCCACCCATTCCTCCATAAATGTAATACCTTTTTAACAAGATTTTTTATGTCAGAGATAATAAGAAAGAAATCAAGGAGTAAGGCTGTTTGATCCATACATTACTATAAAGAGAACTGATCAAGGAATAATTGTTTTTCCCTGTGGAAAATGCTTGCTGTGTCTGGGGGAAAAGTCACATGGCTTGTTAGACCAAACAGCGTTCCAGCAGAGGAGATTTGATAAAAAATGATGCCGTGACGAGAGGTCTAATCTCCAAAGCACACATGACTGGAACCCAACCAAAGAAGACCAACGACTCACATTTCATGAGGGATATGACTTGGCAAGAAAAAAAAGAAAAAAGAAATGAACGACAATGTGACCTATGAGGAGCAACACCATGGAACAAATTTCTTCAACCTCTTTAAAAGAGTGGGCACTCTAAAGATGGAAGCATAGAAGCGATATTATCCTGTTTCTGTCTCTGCAGCTGTTGCTAAGGGTTGGTGTGGCGAGCTGCTCAGAGAAGATAGTACAGGGATTTTTTTTCTCTTACAGTCGCTCCCTAAAGCGAGCCCAATTAGTTTAGGGCAGAAAGCCAGATCAGGCAGAGTGAGGAAAGAGAGGTTTGTCAGAGGGCTGATAAGAGCTTCAGAGACACGGCCTCTCCGGATCCCTCCCTGATCTCTCTGTGTGCAGAGCAGGGGCCCGGAGGAAGATGTCGGAGGAGGAGATATCAAACAGAACAGGACCCTCTTTTTCTCTCTGACTCTGTGAGGAGCTCTTCCTTGACTCCTGACAGCAGTCAGTGGGTGAAGCCGCCGTTGACCAGGTGGACTCCTGCTGACTTTAGTCACTCCAGTTGAAATGTTTTTATTATTGTGACAGAGGTGACATCTGCACCACACTTGCATTTATACATGCAATAAACGGCACAGTGGAAAATTTCACAATTTAAAAAAAGGGTATATTTTGTATTACTAGTATAAATAAGATAGTATTGTTATTCATCCAAGGGGACTTTCAATGAACAGATATAACAGTGCACAATCTAAATTTTACATAAGCGAGAAAAATACAGTTGATGGCATACAAATCCATCTCATCAATCCCTAATATTACTTAAGTCTGAGCGTGGCCTATTTTGAAATGTTGAGAGGAGCAAATGGGCCCTCTCCCCACATGATTTGTAGTGCAGAGTGATCCTAAAGATCGACTAGTTCTGTGATGATAGACAAGGAGATCTCATTGTAAAGTTTAAAGCAAAATATTGCTTCAACTTTCAAAAAGCATTTATCATTTATTATTATTATTTCTGAATGAGGACCTATATAAATCTTAGTCCAAAAAATTATGGGTTTTGGCAGGAAAGCGGTGGAGGGACACTGGACTGTAATTCTAGGTCACTACAGGAAAACCGAAGAGAATCCCCCAGGATAGAGATAATAGCTTGAAACAGGCTGGATAAATCTGGATTCAAAATTGAAACAGAGGAAGAATGGCCCAAGAGAACAAAATAATAAGACAATAAATAGGGAGCTGAATGAATTAAACTGATCTAATAATATGATAAAAACTTCATCTTGAAAGTCTCAGGAGACAAACAAATCACTATCTTTGAAAAAATACTTCAAAGCAAACTGGGTCATGCCTGTTTTTGGAGGAAGTACATGTGAACTTAAAAGATAGATGTTGCTTTGAATTTCTAGAAACAAACATTTTAATTTTGGGTAAATCTTATATTCACTATAGACTTGCAGCCAACATTATATACCTGACTATTTTTGTTTTGGTATGCAGCCAGCTGAACCAAAAATAGACCTAATTTTTCTTCCTTAAATCTGTGTATTCTGAACAGATGGCCTCAAGTTATACAACTCCTACATGCAGAGAAGCCACTCTACAACACATTTTTGCAAGAAGGTTCATAGGTAATGTAAATAAAGTTTTTTGAAATAGTAGTCCAAATATAGAAACAATAAAATTCACTGAATAACAGGAATATACTTGAAAATCCATCTTGGTTGTCACTGATAAATGTACAGCAAACAAGGGAAAAATAAAGTGTCTCTAAAGTTACTGTATTACTGCATTTAATCATATAAAGCAAGCAATTTGAAAAAAAAAAAAACCTGATGCTAAACACTTCATTATTAAATTGCATTTTTGAACCTAGAGGAATGTACGCTGTCTTCATAATGTCATTGTGACACAAATGCTGAAATGCCTTAACAGCCACAAAATAACCATGTCACTGAATACTCAAAACCTGTCCTAACCACCAAAAACTTAAAAAAGCATCTAAAAAAATGGAAAGACCCAGCCATTGAATTGAGACAGACCTACCAGAGTATCCAGCTAGCAGCACAATTAACCAAAAATAGCTGGTTGTAATAGGCTACATGAAACAGAGAATGCGCATACATCCCTTCCCCAGTAGTGACAACAGATTGAGTTGCACAGCTGTGCTCTGTGAGGACCTGAGGCTGTGCTCAGAAAATTGGATTATCTCAAATATGCTGCATCTAGTAGTGGGCATGTTGCAGTGTTGCCCTCTCAATGGCACCCCATCAGTGAATAGCAAGAAGACTGGTGTTAAGTTATCAGTATCACTTTTCAGGAATAGTGCTCATGAAAGTACTGAGGTTTTAAAAAAAATTAAGTTGACACCTTGATAATAAAATGACTGAGTGCATGATTGCTCCTGCTGGAAGATAATCTTACAGCGATTGACCACACAGATGAAGAAAGTTCTTTCTCTCAGTTTCTCTCCATCTTTCTATCTATCTCTCACACACTGCCTCACTGTTTAGATGATATGAGTTGCATGGCTGCAGGCCAACAGCAAAGGCTGAAATGAAATACAGGGTCACTCAGAAATGGGGAGGTACAGTGGAAAAGCACCTCTGCTGAGAGGAGATTACTGCTGTCAAACAGCTGATGACTTGGAACTGAAGCCAGATACATTCAGCAAGCCAGAGGAACAGAGAGGACTCCACATGATCCCCAGAAGCAGGGGGAGGGGGGAAACATTCAGTGCCCTCTGGGGGTAGCCCCACACCAACCACACTGAGGATGTCAGAGGCTTGGTTTTTTCAGGGCTGTAGGGTCTCTAATGTGGGAATATCATTGCCCTTTCTGCCCTGAAATGTGGTTAATTACCTTGTTGTCCTACATAAATCACTGTACCTTCATATGAATGGAACCACCAGTGGATTGTAATGAAGGGAAAGGGTAAATCTGATGCCTTCAGTAATTAGTGCTTTGAGATCCACTTCAATATGCTGGAGAATTGTCTCATTAAAAAGATAAGGCCTGTGCACTTTCTGTATAGACATAGAAAGCCTCATGGCTGGAAAAATAAGAGACATGATAATCATGTGGTTTAGTCTACATAACTAGAATTGAAGTCATCCACTTTGAACACAAATGTGTAAGAACATATCTTCTGTTTGTTTTTCCATCTGTCAACAGGGATTGTAGATGATGGACTCAACAGGGAGGAAGGAGTTCATGGGTGAGTTGGGGGTTGGAAGATAATTCATTTTAGTGGGAGTTTGTTAACATGCTACAGTGCATCGCAGGGACACCCAGGGTTTGACACACTCGTATGCCTGCCGGGCTAGGAGCTTGTTCTCCCAAGATGTCCATTGTACTGCAGGATCCCTACTGTAGCGACTGCACAGCATGTAAAAGAATGTGCACATATTAGAAATGTTAGTCCAATTGAAATAATTTCATGAAAGTAATACAGAATATAGAAGTTACTTCAGTTTACAGGGCTAGCAATCATTTTTTTTTTATCTCAGCAGTAAGATGATGGTCTTTATTGCATTAGGTTTTTTATTCTGAATTTGTATTATGAAATGCACGCTATTAATTTGAGATTCAGTAAAAATGATGCTAATGATTCCATTACTTTGGCAACAGCTTCATAATGGTACTGTCCTGTGAAGAAGAAGAGGGTAAACTCCAGGCATGTGCACCACCAATTCAGCACTGCTGCTTTACATGGAAGTAAATGGTGTTAACATGTCACTCACTTTCACTGCTTAAATGACCTTGGGTCATTAAACACCCAAACCACCCCCATAAAAGTAGCTGATGTGGAGAAGATGAACCATTGTTATATGAGAGTATGGTGAGGGCAGAGAGCCCTGTTCGTGTGCTGAATTGTAACGAGATGCTGAACGTGTGCCATGTGGCTCTGCAATGTGATCAATAGTCCATAAGCCTGCAAGCTCATACCACCTGTCCATTTCTCATCTGCTCCATACGCAGCAAAACAAGGCAATGGGGTGGGGCCCATGCATTCATTTTAGAACAATGCTATTAATACAGGTTGTGGTCTTCTTGAGTGGATTTACAGTACATCAACAGGATGTGCATGTGTGTGATTGTGTGTGTGTGTATATGCGTGGGTGTGTGCACATGTAAATACCATTGCACACATTAAAATAAAAAAAAAATACATATTCACAGATAGCAGTTAGAGTAACATTAGTATATATGCATGCTAATTTTTAGAACAGAAACAACATTTTGAAATACTTAAGAACACTTTAGCAATAAGATTATAATGCTGCATTTGCAGGTATAGGGTTGGACTATTAAATATAAAATCAATCAATTTAGCCAACACAGAAAGCTCAAATGCATTTAGTATCCATGGTAATAAATATGAGTTAATTTGTTGTTTATTCTTCTTTTCTTCTCAATTCTGTATAGCCATTTCTAGCTTTTCTAGCTATTGTTTAATTCATTAAACAGACTTACTAAAAACAATTACTTATTGCTTGTACTAGCTATTTGCTTTTTTTCCATTTCCCGAAATGATTTTTTTCAGCCTCCACAGTTAAAACGTATAACTGTCAGTGGAAGTGTTGCGCGTTGGTTGGGCTCAAGCCCCTTGTGACAGGGTTCCAATGCAAACGCCTGTGGGCCCCTGTTATTCAGTGTTTTCCTATCTGCATGTTTAAATCAAAGTTTCTACTGTACTTGTGGTATACTGACAATAAAAGTGACACAATGTTACAAACATATAAGGAATTATTTACATATATAGAACAATGAATGTTATCTTGAATTGCCATCAGAATATAGAATTCATGAATGTGTTTTTCATAAACAAGTTCATTTTTGTTCAGTTTGTCCTGTAGGAGACTATCTCGGAAGACATACTAGTTTCTTGATTTTTGGTGGTGTACCTATGCTAGGCTAGACTGTTTTTGTCAAGCCGAAAGAGGAAACATTTCCCAAGACTGGGAGAGAACTGATCATGTCTATGTTACTTGGCTATGTTATGCTGGAGTGTATTGCTTTAGGAAACTATAGTGTAGAAATATATGAAAATATTGATTCAATTTTAGGCATGCTTAGAAATGGTTGAGCAGCTGATGTAAAGTGAACAAATGGCTACTTTTTGTCTTGTCAGTTATGTGTCCACTTATGCATTATAAAAATGATGGTAGCAGTAACATTGTCTATTTCAAATTGAGTGACTGAACAAAGAAAGAGTTGGATAATTATTCAGGCTAGGAACGTACCTGTGAGAGTGATTATAAACTTCCATTACACTTGCACACTTTTTTTTCAATCATATGATTGAAGCTAGGAAACCTTCAAGAGTCCATGAGCCAAGGTCTTAAAAGGTTAGAAGTGAAAGAGGAGCATGTGCTTAATCCTTATCCCAAAGGCTATGATGCTTGTGTTGTGGTGCTTTCACTCAAACAGCAGCCTTGCATAGGCTGAGGAGAGGCTTGTTCCGCGGCGCATTATGTGAGCGTAAAAGGCCTCACAGAGGGATGACAGGAGTGCCCAGGCCTCCACATGATTGATGACAGGAGGCTTGCTGTAATTAAATGGAAAAGGGTCTGTGCACATGTGTGTGTAAGTGTAAGTTGTGTGTAAGTGTGTGAGTGTGTGTGCATGGTTGCATTTGTCCTTGTATGTGTTTATGGATGAGTAGATGTGTTTGTGTGTCCATGTTTGTTTTGTTTGTGTGTGCCTGTTTGTGAGTGGATGCATGTCTTGATAAAGACCTGAAACATTTTCATTAAGTGCTAATCTGTTTAAGAAACAAGTTTCCGTAATTCATCTAGCCAATGTGGCATTTAATGTGGTCCAATTTCACTGTTAATGTACTGTCCTAAATCTTGTCTGTTGTTTTTTTTATTTTCCTTAGTCTAGCTTGGGAGTGTTTGGGATGGGACAGAACTATTTATTCAATAAAGATACAAAGAAATGGGATGAAAGACATGGGCCCTGGAAAGAGAATTGTGTCAAGGGTGTTAATAGAATGGCTTTGTGTGTCCCTTGTAATTGGGGGAAAGGGTCCTTGAAAAATGCTGTATACATAAGAAAATCATATTTTCATCTGGAAAAGAAGTGGAAAGTACTCTGCTTCACCCACAGCTTCTACCGCCCTCATAACCATTCATTAAAGAAAGGCTGGTTTGTATCAGAAACAAGCAGGTGCACAAAAAGTGGCCTCTCAGCCCTCGCTGATAGAGGGTCTCTGAGAATGGATCTGTGTCAGTGTGAGCCCGTCACCTTACACACATATATTACAAGTTCTATTTCCATGCTTGTCTTCTTGATATGTGCATGATTTATGCTTTAAGACTTCTATGTAATTGAAAAGTGTTGGTGTCTCTTCACACCCTGCAGAATCCAAATAAGGAAATCAATGGAAATTCGGGAGAAAGTAAATCAGTGAAAAATACATTCAGGGACTTGTTTCCATTAAAAGTTAGCTGCAAACATAAAATTGTCTTTTGAGCTCAGTGGATACAACTTACATTTTCCAGTACAAACTCTTGCTATTGAGTCTCTTGCTATACTCTTGCTAGACTGATATGTTTAATCAAACAGTCGTTGGTTCAGCTTTCAAGTGGGAAGCTAGTGTTACACCTTTGTGACACCAAGTAAACTGAAATTGCACCTGTAAATATTATGTAATGTAAATGGCAAAATGGTCTAAACTGCATTAAATGTCAACAGTGCCTGTCCTACTAAATAATTAAGTAATCACTGCAGAATGGTATTTGTGAAGAATATGTATAATTTAAAGCTTGTTGTTGATATGTCAATTCAGTCTGAAGCTGCTGATACACCAGAGTGTGAAATCACAGCGACTTCCTTTTTCGGCCGATGCCCTTAGCCTCCAGCCGTGAGCAGCAGCGCATCGTCATCATGTTCTCAGCTGACAACATTGCAAATACCAAGGTCAGCTGGTGAGGTCACCCTGTGAGCATGGATGTGGGCATGGGGGTGGGAGAGTCAGCCTCTTTTCGGTAGAGAATTCCAGCTGGCGCCAGCTCTGGAGCCTGCTGTAATGGTGGCATGGGAATAGGTGTCAGTCACTGTTAGAATTCCTATAAACTGCAGCATTCACTTTAATCAATAATGCACTCCTTCCACTGCCATGGATATGCCAACCTGGCTCCATAAATCAGACGCAGAGATCAAACATAAAAACCCTCCCGTAGCCGTCCCATGTTTTCTAATTAACGGGAGTGAGTAATGCTGCCACTGACACACCAGCCAGCCCTCAACACTTCGCTCTAGGCGGGGGGACATGATCAATCCTTCAGGAGCCACCCCTCCACTTCTGCCCTTTCTCAACTAATTGCAGCAGCAGGCCACTCAACCATTGAACACCGCTGCTTTAACAACCCAGAATAGGCATATGTATTTGAAATATTTCAACTCTTTTTAGCTTGTAGAGAAAACACACCTGCTGGTCAGTAAGAATTTTTAAATAACTGGGTTTGCTAACAAAAGTTCACACTTGTTTTGAATATTTCCAGAAATAGATGTTTAATCTTTGCCAGTATTGTCAGTCACCTGCAGTAATGTAACTGTAATCAAAAGGGTTAAAGGTTTTCATAAAAGAAATTGACCCAGGCCTGATAGAAATTGACTGAATACAACAGCATTGTACATAGAAAGAACGAAAAGCATAATGGCTGCAGAAAACCAATCAAACAAATATAACACAAGGAGACACTGAAGTTAGTTTCAATCTCCTTTCACAGAATGTAAAGTCTTGCAGGCTATGGGCTAGCTCTGAGCAGGGCTTTAACCTTATCAAGGCAACAGAACTCAGCTGTAGGCCCCACTCATATAGAAGCCTCCAAAATCACTGTGCTTTGCACACTGCCAATTGAGATGGCAGTCATACAGACTTCAGAATCTATGTTTGTCACAAATAATGTGCCATTAAAGATTTATGTAATTAATTAAAGATTTAGGTCAATCTGTCAAATTCTAAAACTGTCCAGAATAATCAAAGAGATACATTGTTGTAAAGATATTAAATATAATTTTTGCTTGAAATCTTTGCCCTCTGGCCACATTTCCCACAATACACAGCAGAGCCTGGTTTCAAACAAGGGTTATGTTTGTACAGAGTACCGTACATGTTAGCCATGGATCCTCTGAGGTGGGATGGAGGGGGCCGGGGTTACTTCAAATTGAGTAAAAATTAGGTTCACCTCTCAGTCCTCGATGAGATGCTCTGGTAAACCTGCAAAGCTGTTTATCTCTGCAGTTCTCAGAGAATTGAGTGGCAAAATGGCCCTCCTACGGAACAATTTTAAATTAGAAACAGACAAGAAATCCTTTTTTTCTGGGGTTCATTCATACTGTCCCTTATCTTTTAATTGTATATGACTTGATTTAATTTAATTACAGTGCTTTTAAAATAAGTAATTATTGTAGGTCTTTGTGATTTAACAGAAAGGAGAGAGAAGGAAAGGCAGATATTTTTACATTAGCTCTGGGTGTATCCTTTTGCAACACAGTTTTTGGTTTAGATAAATGCTGAATTACTGTTTTATTTTACTCTAAGAACAGTGAGATGCTAACGCCTGATTATTCTGAGCACATGCTCTTGAAATCTTACGACAGTCATGACTGCTGCTTATTAAATTAAGGGTTTCTCAGGATTATGCCTCTGTGGGTGGTGTACATTAATAGTACTTTAAACCGTGTCATCAGGTTTTCAGGGTCATATGGAGAGGTGGAGCACCCATCATGGTGAATTGGAGCTAAATGGCAGACATCCAAGGGAGCAGTGAGCCCAAATACAGAGAAATCTCTACCATTAGCCCCTAATAATCATGTGTGCTGGGCCGGTAACCCTATGCACTCTGACCATAACTGGCAGTTATCTCTGCCAGAGCGAGGGAACACCCGCTATTAGGGAAACTTGCTTGAATATTTCCCTGTGCAGGCCAGGGAGCATTAGCAGGGGTCTGGACCTGGCAAATGCAATGATTGACAGGTGTAATTAAGAGGCCTCAGCAGCATCCAGGGAAGGGTGTCTGCATCAGCCACAGGACGCTCTGCTTTGGCACAAAACAGTTTGTCAAATTAGGCATAAAAGGACAACAATAACAACAATACAAGAGCAGCATCTGTATGACACAGAGAAGTCACATTTTAATTACTTTTTATTTTAAAAATAGTTAATATTTCAATGGAGTCAAAAAGAGTTTGTCAGCACTAGTAGGAATTTAAGAAGCTGCAATGATTGTGCGTTTGCAAATTATTGCCATCTGATGTAATCCTGTGTTATGTTTGGTTCTTTTGGAAGCGAGAAGAAGTATTACCCCTAATTTAGGAGCCTGCTTGGAATTTATTCAGCCATGGGCATCAGATGGATGTTGCAAACCTTTGTTTGTGCATAGTGTTTCTATAGTTCACATTTTTTGGGAGAAAAACATATGCAAAGGGTTTTCTTCTGATATGCCACATTTATATATTCAGGTTGGGTCTGTTTTCATGACAGTTGCTTATAGACAATGGTACATATCAGAATATCAAAGTGACAGAAATAATGGAAATAATGAAACAGTCTCTTTTTAGTAAAAAAAAGACATTATTTTGTAAATAAATGTAAATCTTTTTCTACCTTGAAGGCAATTTGAATGGACAGCTGAGGCCAGACAGCAGGTTTTTAGCATGATGCACATGTTGCACACATCTGTGCTGTACCAAAGAAAAGCTTGTGATCAAGAGCAGTTTCATATCTATTCATGATGTGAGCCTTTCTGCCTTCTGTCACATCCAATTACATGCACACACAATTCTATTCAAAAGCAATTGTCAGCAGCTATTAATTTTTACCTCTTTATTTTCTTGTTTTCCATACCAATTTGAGTACGCCCACTCTTTTTCCTGGCTGGCTGAGGGCATAAAATTGTGCCAAGAGATCAACCAATTAATCTCTGTTTTTTACAGTCTGTCAGTCATAGTCCCCTCTGATCTGTTAGAGAGGGGACTGATGCAGTGTACGGAGTCTATTTATCCTATCCCATAATCCTGGATAATCCTTCTTTTGCACATAAACCATGGGATCCAATTTCCACTGTCTCAAGAGGTGTGGAGCTCAAATCTCACCACCCTCGAATGGGGGACGGAACTCCCCTTTCAAACAGTGAGAAACTGGTCTGTAAGCAGGTGAGAAGCTTGTCTGATCAGAAGGAAGAGCTATAGGTGGGCTTGGGGGCCACTCTGCTCCTCTTAACCAGAGTCAGCAATGGTCAGCATTATTTCTGGCCCGGTCTCCAACAGGTCAACCATACTTGGGAATCGCTATAAACATCAACAGTTGCATCAGGAGAAACTGAGGAAGGGAATTTCACAGAAAATTCCAAGGTAATGCTAGACACACACTTGGGTTTGTAATAGATGTAGTTAAGAATAAATGCAAAATTGTGAGTTTTTGTGTTTAATCTGTGCTTCGTTTAACTATCAACACTCTGATGTACCTGTGAAAAACAACCGTGAAAATCACTGAAGCTCATCTAAATTCAGCATGTTCATTTCATAGAATACACTCTGCATTTTACCTCTTTGGAAATAAAATATTCAGTTTACAAAGCATTTGCGCTGCAGAACCCCCCATGGCGCTTCTGAAAATTTTAAAAAGAATCACAGCCTACATGTACTTACATTCAAACTAAGTGCAAATCTTATCACAAAGCAATTAATATTACCAGAGGGATACGCTTGTACAAATACTACAGAAGCTGAGAAAACTGCATATTTAATATCTTTAAAGTGCACATTTAAAAAAAATGTATATATTTTATTGTCAGTGATCTGCAATACTTTCTGCCTCAAGGAGGAGAGGCTAAACATGCTGAGAGAGAAGACAGGCATAAGGGAAATGATGGGGATAGAACCAAAG
The DNA here is from genome assembly GCA_022829145.1 of Albula goreensis. Taxonomy (NCBI): domain Eukaryota; kingdom Metazoa; phylum Chordata; class Actinopteri; order Albuliformes; family Albulidae; genus Albula; species Albula goreensis. The sequence goes on from CM040752.1 coordinate 23,165,872, forward strand.
CACACTGAAGATGGGATGAGCTTTGCAGCATGCCATCAACCGTGTCTTTTAGGAGGCAGCCCCAGCAAAGAGATTGTTCTCTCTCAGAGCTCTATGAAAAAATCTGTTTGGAAGCCTTGTCCAGCAGATGTGCTCAAGGGCTGCTTATTGGCTGCCCTCCTTGCTGGTGTCATTGGTATCTGTACCGTTATACCTGCAGCTGAAAAATAAATAACCCTTACTGATGAAAGGAGGAACCCACCCATGCACAGGGAATACAAAGGCCACATGTCGCAACAGTGAAGAGTTTTGTCTGTTTCATTTCAATTTTGAAAAATTGCCTGTTGCTCCCAGTGGCTTTCATGGCTATAAAAAGAACCAACAAGTTCTGAGTGCTTAAAAAAAGTATTAAGTCTTGGTATTGGAGGTTTGAGGCTGTTGTAAGTAATTTAAATGCTTCTGACTGGGAGCCAACAGAGAGGAGGCACCTGGCACCATCCTGCCAGGGGTATGGGTGGGCTCAACTCATTGAAGGTTCCTTGGGACATTGCTTCATTAGCTTCTCCAAGTGGTGTGCCATAACCATGAGCCAGAAACCTACTGTCTCCATTGTAGCACAACACCACCAAACATCAGGGGTTTTTTCATTCTAATTGTCAGATGGTTGTTCATCAGTTACTGCTGATGAATCATGGTCTTGCGTGAGTAAGCCAATATTCAGATACAAAAATACATAGGGATATGGAAGCACAGTCCTGGGGGAAGGTGGAAACATGAAATGACCACCACCCCAGCCACCCAAAAAAAAAGAATAAAAAATGTAAAAATTTAAAAATAGCAAGATTAAATAATAAATAATTAAATAAAAAAAACTCAATTCTGCTGGAAGGACAGATTTATCTGGTGAGGAAATTATGGAGCGTTAAAGATTTGATTCTCAATAAAAAAAAGAATATGTGTTAATCAAATTAATAAACCCATTTTTGATCAAGTATGAGCAGGAGTCTAGATAATGAATTGCATAATAAAGCCTGGTGGTATTCCACATAAAGCCATATCTAGATACAGAAGACCTGTCTCACTGACTCAATTTAATGAAATTACTATTAATGAAAAGTCAATTTAAAGCTGGGAATCAATCATAAAGATGTTCCATCCACTCGCTGATCCCACTGAAGAAAAAATAAATAAATAAATAAATAAAAATAGCACAATAGACAATTAAATGTTACTCATCTAAGGACATAAACATGTTTCTTTATGGAAGTCACTGGTCCACAGAAAAGCCTATATACCTTAATATATACCATAGGCTATTTTCCTCTTCAATGCTCCAGTGTTCAAGACCCTTTCATTTAAACAGTTCTGCCTCTGGCCTGTTCAGGTCTGTAGCATTTAGTACATTTATGTATCACGTGGCTCAAGATTAATATTCTTCTGTCTGAAGCAGCTTTGGCAGTTAATCACTAGGAAAACACTGTGAGGCAAATAGGAGAATTATGAAAAGCTGTTTTTAAATCTGCTGCAACCTTTAGCAATTCCAAGGGCTAATCTATACAGGAAACCTTCTTACAGACTGTGGAACAGATGCACAAATTCAATTGCTTTATATTTGGTTAATCTGGCTGTTTACATTTCAGAATGTGTGTGCATAAATTGCAGAATTTTATGTTTGTGAAATAATTTTATTGTGTACAAGTAAGTTCAAAAACAATTTTTCACCCTGCCAATGTAACATCAGTCACATGACTCCCATGCTGTAAGAGGACATAAGAACATGAAGTCAGAATATTCTTTGTTCGTGCCCCTGGGTTGGGGGAGAGACACCAGGGTGTGAGGAAGTTGATGGTTCTGGATGGTTTAGCTCTGACCTTTTCTCTGGTGAGGCTGAGCCAGTTGTCTTAGCCTGTGATGGGAGCTGCCACATGAGCAGTCTGTTACAGGCTTTACAGCTGCCCTAGGATCATATGCTTTCATGCATGCATACAACAATGGCTTGAAGACCAAACACCACATGATAAGCCATAAAAACCCAGTTTAGATGTAGACAGTAAAATAATGTTACATTTTTCTATTGGGTTTTGATGCAGACTTGTTGCATGCCATACAGTATTTGGCTGTAATTTTTCATTGTTTTGTTGGTAAGTGAGTAAAATGCTTCCTGTTATGTTACAGTCCAAACCATATTTTCTCCTATTTTAGGACCAGGATATAGGACCAGGGGTAGATTTTTTTTTGCAACAGGTACACATGAAAATGAATTTATATTTTTTATAAAGTGAAAAACTACAATGAGAATTGACAGGGCTTCATAAGTTATGTTAAAACATAACTCTTGAATCTCACTGAAGTTGTCTTGCTGCCCACAGGTTCCCTAAGTTGTGATCTGTAGCAAAATACGCAAAAAGATTAATTGTAAACACTCCCCTGGTGTGACCAAAAGACATAAAACACGACAGCAGGATTCTGATAAATTGCTTTCCAGTTAGTACAATCAATACACGATTAAATAACAGCCATCACAGAAAGCGAACATATTTATTCCAAGGCCAAATCATTACTACACATCTGTAAGTCACATGCATGGATGAGTCAATTTGCGTCTGACGAAAAGCTTCAGCAGAACAGCTGGAACCAGCCGCCAGCCCATATCGACCCTTCTGTTGGTACATTTTGAATTTTGACAAATGCATTGTGTATCTCCACACAAGTAGAAAAAAAGCCTGGATGCATGCACATCTATGAGCATGTGCTCTGCAAATGGATGCATGTGAGGGGCCATCTCTGCGCAATGGCAAGCCTCATTTTCACTAAATGGACAATTTCGATCCCCAAAGCAAAATGCATACATTAGTTGGAAAAGAAAGCAAAATAAATAGCCTGTTTAATGATATGTCCAAACAGAGAAGCATGTGGTCTGTTGAAGGGCCACGTCTGATGTTCTGCTCCTATATCATGCTCCTGAGACCTCTGACAGGGTGCTTTAGGAAGGCTTCCCAGGGGCAAATTGGCATCCCACTTTAAAATGGGGGTAGATAAGCATTTAGGATGCGGCTGTAATACTGACCTGGGTCACCGGAGACAAGTTGTGTGTCCAGGAGATGGATGAAGCCTGAATAGGACATTGTCTGGCTCCAGATTGTGGCGGCTAAAATGCTTGTTGACGGCTCCAAAATTAGATTCTGTGACACTGAAAAGGATCTGTAATCAGTCTTCTCTTGTGTGTACCTTTTAGGTGCACATAATTGTTTTCGGTTAAAAGCACAGGGCAAATTCCATGAGAATGTATACAGAAAAAAATCCATTAGCAGCACACAGACATTCACTCTTTAATAATTCACCTAGGCACATATCAAATTCACCAAGATTTAGTTCTTGATTTAGATATATTCCAAAGTAAACCACAATTTTCCTTTAATCAGCAGATTTGATGAAGACATGAGCAGAATGAGCAGTCTGCAGATTTTTTTGAGATTGTAAAACCTCAAATTATTCCTCTTTTATGAATGGCATATGATGGGATTGCTGGTTGTCACCCTGCTAAGGCACTATTGCATTGGTCTCCATGGTCTGGCATCAAATCCAGGCATTCCAGTACCATCTCTAACCAGCAACGTCAGTTAGGCAGCATATAGTTAGCTGTTGCATCACATAGGGAGGGAGAATTAACCTACTGTTTGTGGGTGTGTCAAAACTGAACTGTGACCCCTGATGGTCGCTTGGGCACCCAATACCTGCCTGCACAGAACCTTGCATAAAGTTTCCTCTTATGACACATGCCTGTGCAGGGCTGGTGACCGTGAAAAGCAGCAGTGGCTCAAAAGCAAGTGCTTCTGAAGAGAACGTTTGCTAGTCTGTGTCTTCCCAGATTGAAAGACTGGGTTACAGTGATGCGTTACAACTTATAGATGTGATCAGGTCTTCCAAATTGGAAGAAAATGAAATAATATATGACAAAAAGATGGGTGAACACCAAACCTCCAAACATATTAAACAGAACACACAAGGAAGGTGAAATCCATGCATATTATGTGACTCAGAGAGAAAAAATAATGAGAATGATGTTTGAAAGCGGATTGTTTATTAAAATGTGTACAAGAGGAACTGAGTGTGTGTTGCATAACAGTATCAACACTGTATGTGTGTCTATACATTAGTTTGTGAATATTTGTATGAGTGGATGTTTGCATATAAGTGTGTGTTATCACAGTGTGACTGAGTGTTTTTGTATATGATTATTTTTATGTATGTGTCTATGTGTGTGTGCACATGGGCATCTGAATATGATTGTGTTACTTACATAATGTATATATATGTATATATTATATATAACTATATATATATATATATATATATATATTAATATACATTGTTAAACTGTTAAACTGAGATCCACTTTATCCCTGTGACTTTATTTTTCACAGCAGCTGTGTCTTGGATGGTGTCCAGCAGCAGTCTCTGCCTTCCAGTGAGCGATGACGCGGGAGACACAACTGGGCTGAGCATGTGCTGCTGCCCAGTGAAGTGTGACACCCCCCCCCATCAACAACCCTCCCTCAACAACCCTCTACCTCCTTTCAGCCAGCCCTCACCTGCCTTAACTCTCTCTCACTCACAGAAGAGACGGAGCTTGACATGCATACCAGCACAATGCACTCTGAAGTGTCTTCTGGGCCATCTGGGCCAAATCCAGGCTGCTACCGTGCTCCTGCCGTCATGCTGGATTCAGGTATAATGACTCCCCAGCTCGTCGGCCCCTTCTTTTGAGTGCATGGCTGGTCTTTTTAAAGGGAGACTTGGCAGGTCCCTGCTAGAAGGAGCGCCGTCTTTGTGTTTGACATAAAAGCAAGTTTCATTCCCCTCTTGCTCTCCCTTTCCTGTCCTTAGCGTGGGGTCTGATTCCTCCCGGGCTGGCACTCTTCTGACAGAACAGTTTATATCACTTCTCCCGCCTCTCTTGCTTTGGTGGCGGTGGAGCGGGGGAGCCAGGGAATGCTGAGAAGACTTGGATCTGACTTGGACGATGAAACACAAACCGCAGGAAATGGAGTCATGCTGTGAGGTGGGTGTTGTGATGCAGAGATGGTGCTGGTGATTCACAGACAGGGCTCGAGCAGCGCCCTTCACAGCTTTTAATGTTGGCAAAAGGAATGAGATCCTCAATGAGGCCACTCATTATTTAAGTCCATATCAGTCAGAATGTACCAGCTGGGAAGTCCCGAGGTAATAACAGAATCATTTGTTTGTAGAGGAGAGGGACTTGAACACTGAAAAAACAGCAACTCTTTTCATTTTTATGTTTCTTTACTGAAGTACATTAAAAAGTGCAAAATAAATAAAGTCTTGAATTTCTTTAACTTCTTTTCATATTTTAATGCGCCTTGAAAAATAACAACAGTCTATCAAAATGAAGTAAGCTTTGGCTGTAAAATGGAAAACACACATTATCATTTTGCAATTATTTACACTTGAACAGTAAGTATTTACACTTGAACAGTTGAACTGGAACCTACCAACCTACCACCGTCTCCCAATGGCTATGCCAGCCTGCCTGACTGCTGTCAAGTTGGCATGGTCAAGAATTCAAAATCCCTATGATATCATAGTCTATTCCTGCACAACTTTGGCATGTCTTTTATCCAAGTAGGAGTCTATTATCAATAACTACCTCCCATAATCAAGAAATACGAACTTATGCTTGTAGCAACATTTCAAGCATAAGTTCAAAAATCAAAATAAGGAAACACATAGGAAGGCTCTCTCTCTCTCTCTCTCTCTCTCTCTCTCTCTCTCTCTCTCTCTCTCTCTCTCTCCCTTTCTCACTTACTCACTCACTCTCTCTCTCTTCACAATTCCCACAGGTTCCCCAATGTCTGTGTATTTGCCTTCTGTTTTATTCCCATTTTTGTCATTGTACACATGTGCACTGATGTAATCTGGAAAGCAGCCTGTTTCATCAGGCCACAGCATCTCCATTCAACCATTAGACCCTAATCACAATGAGGGGAATTAGATGGAAAAGGACAGTTGACTAGTCCATGGCTAAATACAGCAATGGAAGTGAATCCTGGAAACTATACATTTCAACAGCACAAGTATGAATCCAGTTTTGCCATATCCCATCGGTTAGCTCAGTTCACACAAGAGGGTAATATATGTAGTAGCCTTGGGTAACACAGATGTGCTATTACAGGGCTGTGAGTAGGACACAGTGGTGCTATACTCTTCCTTAACTACCCCCATGTCCCCTCATCTATCCTCCATCTGCCCATAAAGCCTGCCCAGCATCACATCACTGAAAATGAGGAATGCCATTGAAGCTGGGCAAAATAAAGGGTGACAAGCTTACAAGAAGAAGTGCCACTGAGAAAAATAAAACCTAACAAAAATCACACATTTTACTTGACTTGAGAGTCTGTTAATGTAAACTGAAGGCAGTTGACTTGGAAGAGTATTCCCAAGGCAGATCATTTCAGTGTCGGTACTGCCTTGTAGATATGCCATTAAAAAAAAAAATATCTCAGACTCGGTCGCTTGTTTTTTTTTTTTTGACGAAATCTCACAGCCCAATATTAAGTGAAGGATTCATTGCCCAATGAGAGATTATACTGAAGGGGAAATGTCTTTAATTCTTGTCCTGGGAAAGCAGCACACCACAGTGTTTCTCAACCAAAATGAACTGCTGTGGTGAAAAATGAGTTAACTGCACATCTCCTCTGTATTATTAATAATAGTAAAAACATTTGGTTGCATTACATTTTTAACTCTGAAGGTACAGATCTTGTTTTTCTGTTTATGATATCATGTTTCCAAGAATGTGCTTCTCTGTAGCTGGACATTATATGAGCTGTACATCATATGAGAGAGCCTGTGCTGTGGCCCTCTGAGCCTGTGCTGGCCACTGTGGGAGCAGCAAGCTGTCATATGGCAGCACCTTCCAGAGCACAGCACCTGCATGTGCAGGTGGCAGCTCACTTCGCTGTCAGTGTCCTGATTTGTTAAGGAAAATATATGCTGTACACATCTAGGATTGACCGTAAGACGCAATCTAAGTGAACCTAGCCATTTGCACACCTGCTCCCCTCCTTGAAGGCAAAATGACAGTTTTTGAGAAAAAGCTGGTAGATGAAGTTACAAGCACACCAACCTTGCTTTGTTGCTTGGTTGGAAATATGTCTTTCTCTTTGCAGCTTCATGTAGACAAAGACTCTAGAAACAAACTTGACTCCGTTCAGGAGCAGCTGTGTAGCTCTCATTTATCTTGATGAATTGAACAGCAGAGGTTCCACCCATTTTGGCAGTTTCCTACAGGTCTCTGTGTTGGTTGTGGATAGTCATTTATGTTCATTTTCAACTTATGTTAATAATGTTAAACAACATTTTGAACATTATTAAAATATATTTGAGGCTGCCTTTCTCTTGATGTGCAATGTTTTTCATGACTAAATGAGGTCCATCAGAGTCACCATTACTGCCGTTAAGCTTTTGCTTTTTTTGCCTATAATATTTGACTGAATTAAAATGGAAATCAATTAAATTCTCAATCTTCTATAACAAAACTAATAAGAAAGCCCACATACTAAGCTCTAACAATAAGTTCAAGTATAAGAGAAACAGGAGAAACCCAGCAAGTTCTTCAAAAATTGTGTGCAATTTTCCATTGTGATAAATGTCAGCTCCTATACTCATTAATTGAAACAGGAAATGCACACATAATTGACAAGACATTGACACAATCTGCCCATCATCACTGCTTCCATGCCAAAGCCACATAGCAGCTACCAGTGCTGTGCTTTTAGCATATGTCTACATTTCCTCCATGTTTTGGAGGGCATTTTCTGTTAGACAACAAGTGCACCTGATCTTATGTAGAATAGTTCCATCCAAATAAATTATTTTAGAAGGGCAGTCAGATCCTGCTTTGAGTGCTATGAGGCCTTCATCCTCTGAAAGTGGATGCATCACCATTGTTTATTTGATCTCACTCCCCATTCATCTCATAAATTCTGCTTCCATAATTGTCTCACCCTGCATAATGTCTGTTCTTCTAAGGTAATTTAGCTTGTAGAATCACACATTCTGCTTTATATCCACAGTAAGTGTTGATTTTTGTATTCTGAATCTGTGCACAGTTTCTCATTACCTACATCACAACTGGTAATCGGAATTCTCTAGGACTGTCTGTCTTGTAAAAACAATCCTGAATACCTGACACTGTATATAGAGAGTTTATCTCTATGTTCCTGAATTGCAGCCCGGGTTTCATGTTTTTATTTGCTGTGTTATTGTTGCAGCCTCATGCAGTATCCTGTCAACCGTCAGAGCTAGCAAACCTCTTATTAATAACAGTTGCCATTTGTAAATTCATTTGTAGTTAGAATAACCATGAATAAAAGTACAGTTGTTCAGAGAAGGGATGTTATAAAGTTCCAGGTGGCTCAGCTGGTAAAAGCACTTGTCATTAAAAACTAAGGGGTCTTTAGGAAATTAAGGGAATACTAAAAAAACTAGAATATTGTAGGGCTACACATGTCAGTAGTTGACAACTGTTTTTGTCCCACCAGGTGAAGCGTAAGGATCTATAAGTTGGCCAGGATATTAGTTCCTACCAAATGATGAACCAGGGCACCAAGGCTGCTACGTATCATCAGGGAGAGATATGCCTCTCCTCTTAGCAACGCTGAACTCCTTTGAACTCTCCACTAACTTATTTTTGTGGACTGCATTAAGGAACGTACCTGCCTGTTCACAGGCTGTAGTGAACACTGCAGTTTCGTTGCATGTGTGAGAGAGGCTTAGCGCTGACTCCAGAGACACAATTAGTAAATCCAAACTGAGAAGGCAAAAATGTGAAAAAGTAAAAATTGCAAATGCATAATACATTAAAAAACTAACTCACTATGGTGTTTACCTGAACTCACAGCATGTGCCCTGTACTGACAATATTATGACTGCCTCATGTGGCTTGATGTTAGAAGAACGCACTGAGTGCTTATTAGTGATAAGCTGAGGTAAGTAGTTATGCTTATACATGAGAACAAAACTGGGTGGAGCTACGATATGATATCAGTTACATGCTGTTTTAAATCACTCATTTTGTTTTGTTGTAATTTGGAATCCTCTGGCATTGGTTTAAATTTAAAAGTAATTTTTGTTCCACCCCATTTTATTGAAGTTTCTCATTCAGCTCTCTGTGATCTTTTGCACCTTAAATACATGTCTAAGGTTTTCCAAAAATGTATGCAACTGATTAGTTTTTCCTTTGGGACTTGGGAAATATCATAACGGTTTATGACTTGGATAAACCTCTGATGATTCAGGGAGGTTCAAAAGAACACAACCAAACTGGAAAGTACGCATTCCCTGGTACAAAATCTGTCAGCCTTATGTGTACTGTAAATATGTGCTACCAGGCCACTTCAGGAAATGTGGTATTATCAAAAACCTTCACATCATGCAAAAACAACAGAACTTTTAAATGTGAATTATAAATGGCAACATCACATTGCATGCTGGTTATATTGCAGTTTAACATTATACATAGTATAGTCATAATGTCATAATATCTATAATGGTATTATTAACAAAGATTGCTGTATTGGCACAGTCAACTTCTGCCACCTCCCTGGATGCTGGAGAATAAGTAACATCATAAAGGAGGTCTCTCATAAATCCAGTCTGATCAGGTGAGATGTCCATAGTCTTTTCCAAATGTTGTGCAAGTGATTTAGCAAGAATTTTTCCATCACAGTTTATTAATGAAATGGGACGGTATGAATCACATTCCATTTTATCCTTCCCTGGTTTTAATCATAAAGTTATGGGTGCGTCTGTTAATGTCTGAGGCAAACACCCTTTAGCCAAAAACTCCTTAAACATGTTCAGGGATAATGGAATTAGTTTACCATTACATCATCTGTAAAATTCAAGAGGGTAACTGTGTGGGCCCGGGGCCTTTCTGCTTTTGATAGCTGAAATAACTTCTTTGATTTCTGATTGTGTTAGAGGACACTCAAGCTCTGTTCTGTGACCTTCACTGATGGTAGGAATGTTGAGATTTATGAAAAAAATCTTCCATGTCTGTGTTATCACTAGGTGCTTCTGATAAATATAAGTTTGAGTAAAATTTCTTGAATGTTTCTTTTATTTCAGTTGGATCAGTAGTGAGATTGCCATTTTCTCTCATAATACAAGATATTTTTTGAAGAAATGACTTTGAGTTCAGCTGGTGTGCAAGTAGGCGACCTGCCTTTTCTCCATTCTCATAAGGAAAACCCTGTGATCTCAGCAACATTTTTCTGTATTATCAGAGGCTAATAATTAATATTTAGGTTTAGGTCTAACTTTTTTTGTAAAGCTCTTGATTTGGAGAGATGGAATATTGGTAGTCTATTGCTGGTATTGACTTTATAAGTTGTTCGTGCTCTAAAAATCTGTCATCCTCCCAGCTGGGAGCATAAAGATTAACCAGCATAACCGGATTCTCCATTTTGTTTTTGAGAATGAACAGAACTTTTTTATGAGTTAAAATTGCCATTCCCCGAGACCTGTGGTTGAAAACTTAATGAAATATATGGCCCATCCATTATTTCCTAAGTCTAACTTGGTCTTTCACCAGCAACTGAGATTCTTGCAACAAAGCAATTCCACATTTTTGAACCTAGAATATATTCCACCTGGATAATTAATTAGTCAACATACCATGACCAAATGCAATGCCAACACAAATGTAAAAATGCCTCAGATATAAACACAGAAAACAATAACACAGTTCAATGATGCACATACCCATTTCCCTAACTCTTGTACCCCCTAACACAGTAACCCAGAACAACACAAATGAATGAGCATTAATACCAGCAGCTGCACCGCACTGCCCTGGATGGCATCTGTGGTGTGAGGATCTGAGGCCCTCCTGTGCTGTCTGTGAAAAGCATCCAGCCTGCCCAGCGTAGCTCCATCCAGCTCAGTCCCACAAGGATTCCCACAGATCTCCATGCATCTAATTATCTTAATCTTCTTGCAGAGAATCATTACGTGACTCTCTTCTTGATGTAGATATATAAGATTTTCTTTTCCATGGCTTACCACATAATTAGGAAACAACCAAGAAGGGAAAATAAAGGAAGTTAAAAGAAATGGTCATTTGTTGTAAAACTAAACTAAAAAGTTTTTTTTTCCAGTTAATATTTTTTCTGTCCACATCAAAGCACACACATTTCCATTCAAATAAAAATAAATAAAAGCATGAAATTAAACAATAAACTGAACGAATTGGTAATTTATAAGAGCTTGTATAACCTACTGATAAACTCAGAAGCTGGCTGCCAGTTCTATTATTGGAATTAATGTATACATGACATGCATATGTGAATATTTTCCATATTGCAACAGTTTACAACACATTATAATGATGTTTTAACATCTATGTTTCTTTGCTGGCACAAGCAAAAATGTTAACAATCCATATGACTCATTAATCCATACAAATCCATACAATGGATATTTTGGGTGAAAATAGCATTCAGCAGACTCCTTTGTGGGTTCGAGAGAGCGCTGCAGTCCTCCTGTTTACACTGTCCCATCCGATTCACTCAAGCATTTCCTGAGCTAAGCCTCTTCAGCCTCAACACAGTGTGCAAGCACTGTTGGGTCCCCTGTCACTCGGGTCAGAACTTTTAAGACTGCTCATGGAGTGATATTCACAGATCAGATCCTCCACCTCTGCCCTGAATCTGCCATGCAGGAAAGCGTGTGCGGAATGTGTCACATCACCTGACAGAGGCTCCAAGTGGATACTACAAGTTGCTAGACATTGTTGACACCTATTGCTTCCAGTTCTACCATTAAGTCTTTGGAATGTATTACACTCGGTGCTATGTAAGCACATTGAAATGGCTATTGAGTTTAATTCATTGCAAAAAAAATTCCTGCTCAATAATTTTTTTGTCAGTAACTCTGGTACTAGATGGTACTAAATCAGATGTGTTGGTGAACTGTTTTCTCTGACATACATACTGCAATTGACCAAATTGTGCTCATAATGCAGGGTGCTATATAACTCATTGCAGAGTGTGAAACAAATGCTTTCTTTGTTTTCGACACTTCATGCATATCTGTATCAAAAGTGCATAAAATACATTTGAAAGTATTTTTTTTTTCTTTGTATTTGAATGAAGATATGGGCATACCATGTGCTATTCAATGAAATTCATTCATGCAGATGCAGCACTGTTTTGGGAGCAGGGTTATTTAGTGGAACATGAAATGTGTTTGTGGCTCAGAGACGGCAAATCCCAGGAGTAAAGCTGCTTTCGAAATGTCAACCTTTTTCAATGTGACAGTCACTCCAAAGTGCAAGAGTATATGGCAAAGGGGCAGGTGTGGCAGGTGATGAAAAGAAGGAAAAATGAATAAAAAATGGGCCAATGGCCATTTTATTATTTTTGTTATTGAAGACAAGAGAACACGAAACAAATTAAAACAACTGAAAGATGACTAGTGAACTCTAGCTCTGGTACTCTAATGAAGTCGAGCACATCCAAGTCAGAAACATCACAACAGAACCAATCACCATTCATTTGATTCATGTGATTTTTCTAGAAGGCATATGGAAGGCCAAGAAGCACAAAACGTGTACAGGACTCTCATTCCAAATTCAACATTACACCCAAGTACTCTTAAACTTATTTCAAAAGTAAGTTTTCCAAAACTCAAGGGATTGGTGTGACATATTTAGTAATATTATCAAGTAAAAATCTGGGTTTTTTTTATCCAGCATCAATCAAATCACATTAGAACAATGTTTGGATACTATAATGATAAATAAATTACCATCTACCATAAAGTGTAGGTTATGGTGATTAAGATTTTTATACAAAATGTTTATCTACAAAGTCAAGCAATTTCAAGGTCCTTTGTCCTTTTTCAAAAACTACCAAGGCCTTATTTCTTCTCAAATTGAAAACTTTGAAGGGTGTTCTAAGCCTGTGGGAGCCATGTATGTGCTTTGATCCGCTTTAACTTGCACATTTATGCATTTGTTTTCATAGAAAACTCAATCAAACTTTTTCCCACTAAAAAATAATCTAGGTTTCTCTAAGGTTGTCAGTTGAAAAGTGTGAAATGTATAATGTAGATTTATAAGTAAGGTGTAAAACCAAGTTATCCCCCGAAATGGATTTGATATATAGTATATTTCAGGAGTATTTGGTTAAAGTGCATTTGAGAGGATTTAGACATTCAGGGAAAATGAATGTAGGTACCCACTGAAATGAATTGATGCACTTTACACTTCAAAAGTATTTGGTACAGTACAGAAGAACATTTAAAATGTATGTCCTAAGTATTTTTCCACTGCAAATTAAATCTTTGAACCCTATGTTGGACACATGTATTGTGAAAGTAGGTTTGGTTCTTTAATTACATTTTTACATACCTCAAATACTATACCATTTTTCACATTGCATCAAACACTTCAAAGCCACTGAGACATGAGGAAGAATAAAGACACATAAATGAATCTGATTTCGAAAAGATCCCGGCACACATGACCTTTCATTTCTTTCTGAGGCTTCATAGGAACAAATCATTTTAGGTTAGTTTCACAGCATCGGCGATATCGACATTGTGCCTGACCACATAAATAACAGTCAATGAATGCATGAATGAATGAAATTTTTATTTCCCCCATGGGGTGCAGTGTTTCTTATACTGTCAAAAGCAAATTAGATAAAAAACATATCCACCAAGCATACACACTCACACACTCAAGCAATGCAATGCCAACTTACTAGTGATTCCTGCATTTTGCTCTGCCAAATTCATTACAGGACAACTGAAATAATGCCACTGGCCATAGTCATGGACAATTGTTACATCACCTTCAGATAACCAATTTGGTGAAATTTAAATCTTGAGTTAATTATTTTGTAATCTCAACATAATTACTGTTTCTTTAGTTTCAAAATCATGAGATATTGAGATAACAAACCCTGCAAATGTTATTTTACTATGGCATTTGTAAGCCATCAAAATGATGTAAAAAAACACATTACCATGCTATGTCCAGGTGAAACTGATGGTGCATGCATTTTATGAAGTCTTGTGTGAATGTTTATAAGATTCAGTCTCAGCTATTCTGCATATTAATGTTCAATGATGTCTGACATACAGATTTTTTTGGCTTAGAACAGCAGTGCATATATGCAGAAACACCAAAGTGTGGTTTTCATACTAGAAAAGAAAAGATGGTATTGTTCTTACTAAGCAAAGATGACTGAAGTTTGAGGTATTTTCTTTCAACTATCATTTTTGGATATTCTTCCTTCTCATTACCTCCCTTAGTGGGTCAAGACGCACATCCTCTTGTTGTTGTGGTAGCTATATCTATCTCTCTATTAGAGCTATCTAACATATTTATTTGCATGAAATACGATGACTGACTTTAGATTCTAATGATAGGGTGACATATTGAATGTAAAAGGTATATTAAGCAATAACTTGTGTGTAGTTATGATAATGTAGTGGTCTGTTTTTGAAATCCTGTGCTAGTAATATCATTATTGCTCTTATTACATAAATAAAATAATATTGTAAATAATTGGATAGTTTTTGTATTAATAACACAAGTTACAAGTACATTTTCTTTCCTTTTTTTCATGATTATGCATTAATATAAAAAATGAAGGCATATGGGCTTATCACCATCCTTCCACTCCACGGATGACCATCCCCCTTGATTTTTTTTTTCTTTCACAAATAGACCACTGCCTTTACCTATATGCCAAAGTGGCTGTTGATATGTTAATGTCACACTCATTATTCATTCTGATTCCCCCCTTTTTTGTTTGAAGGAGCAGTAGAGGGAGAAACTGTCACAGAGCACACCATGGCAATGTTGTTATATAAAACAACTGTGCTTGCTGCACAACTGAGGACATGAAACATTGCTGTGTGAGACCTACAAAATAAATATGACAGAATGAAGTAGGTTCATTTCATTTTGTGACAACAAGAAACTGCAAAAGACTAAATTAAAATCTGCATGCAAAGAGTTATGAAAAAACATGCAATCTAAAAATGAGCCAGAGCTTGTAAACCTTTGAAAATTTGAAACCCTTTTGATTTTCTACACAAGAAATTCATGTTGTTTTTCTCATATGTGAACTAAGTATGGTTTTCAACATGTGAAATGCATGTACCTTTTTTCAGAGGGGACTGCATCTCTGTTCAGCTTGTTTTTGCTGAGAACAATCAAAAGCTCCTTTTCTTCTCAAGGTTTCACAGCTCAAGGCATTTCAAATCACACCACTCCACATCTTGAAGCAGGTGTAGACTGAATGGAATTTGACTTTTTAAAAAAAAAAAAAAAAAAAAACTTTGGCACTCAGAGAAGATGGGATTAGTTGAAGCATGGTACATACTTTTCTGAATGTCATTAGGTATAGTGATTGATTTTATTCATTGTATTTTATCCTAGCATTTCATGTCATTACAATAAACAGACAAATAAAGATTTCTTGGCCCCTCTATAGTTTATGTGCTTTTGCCCTTTGTCAAGCAACTCCAAAATGAGCATTACCTTTTTTTGCCCTGGACATTGCATGACACACATCACCACACAACTTGTCTGTGATCAATACTTTATGGATCAATGAGTATTTTCAGAGTTTGACATTATTTGGAATGGAGCTTTCAAGATTGTGAACACTGGTGCTTGAATTCTTTTTTTGAGAT
Source organism: Albula goreensis (assembly GCA_022829145.1). Taxonomy (NCBI): domain Eukaryota; kingdom Metazoa; phylum Chordata; class Actinopteri; order Albuliformes; family Albulidae; genus Albula; species Albula goreensis. The sequence goes on from CM040752.1 coordinate 23,181,589, forward strand.
GTTTGACATTAATAAGGGCATCCATTATGATTCCCAGCTGTGTTACAATGTGTTACTAACACATATACAGTCAGACAGACAGACAGACAGACAGACAGACACACACACACACACACACATGCACGCACACTCATGCCATACATACAGAAAACACCTTTAGATTGTAACTGCTTCTTACAAATGTTATGGTGACCTTTTCAGTTTTCCAGTGTTCCCTCTATTGAGCGACTGCCACTGCATCAGAACGTTTATCTAGTCCAAGCCCATGGGACCATTTCACAGGAGATGAAAAGGAGTGGTATTTTACCCTGAACAAAATGCAGTTTTTTTTTTTTTTTGTTTTTTTTCTACACAGTGGGACACTGATGTTTCAAAGAGTGTAGTTCACATCACCCTGGATTCATTTGGGAAATGAAGCGGTGGTATTTGTTTTTTGTTTGTTTTCCTTCATGAGACACAGTTTGTATCTTGGCTATTTCATTAGCCAGATAAAAAAAGGGGTTCACAGAGGTGACCCACTAGCAGGAGTCCTGGGGTTAACACTGAATGGGTGCTCTCCCTTGATAATGCCTCCAAGTACTTTAAATTTACAATTTGATTATGATTATTAGTTGCTGTATTAGTAATAGTAGTATTAGCAGTAGTAGTGGTATAAGTATTCAAAATCTGCACATTGTCAGTTGGTAGGAGAAAGACTGTGCTGTGCAGTGACCACCTACAGTATGAGATCATGTTCAGAACTACCAGATGCTGGCATGAACATTGGCTATGTATGTACTTTCAAGGGATTTGCAGAGTATTGTTATGGAACAGTGTGTGTGATGGATGTCTAACATATGGGATCAGGTCTTAGCAGTTTACACTGAGCATTGGGGACCAATGGGGCAATTAAGAGAGCAGCTGTGCAATTTTAATTGGTATGAGTGGAAACTAATTTTGCATAAGCTGTACTGTCCAAAAGATTGATGGAACAATACTGGTGATCATTGCACAGTATAAACTGTATAATAGGGCAGAATCCTCATTGCACTAGTGACAATGAAGCCTCCAGACAAGCACAGTTCATACTGGGTAAACCTTGTTGAAAAGAAATATTGTTAGTTGTAACATTGCAGTTAGAAATAATGTGCTTAACATGCACTATATGCTCGAACAGTTGTGCCCTCAATACTACGTATCTTTTTATGTATTTATCTTTTTCCAATAAAATACACTCCCTGGTTGAAATTATTGGTAGCTCCACCAATTATGGGTGTCATGATACCAATTATCCCATCAATAACTATGATACCTGAGCAAATGTCACTGTTTTGTGGTGTATTTGGCAGCAAGAAAGATCTTGTTCTCTCATACTCCCAGCCGTTTTGTTTGCAAAGAACTCCACTGTGCTTGGCAGTGGTGCCTGGGACCCACGGGGACACTGACAGCTCTGTCAGCGCGATGACAGCCTGTCCCGTTCCTCCCAAATGGCCCGCCGTTCTTTCTGCCGGTGTCAACGCAAACCGGAGACCTTCCTTCGGCTCATCACTTCACCTCCCCCGCCTGGCAAGATCCATGCTGGTATTAGTGGCAGCATGCCTACTGCTGTAGATTTGAGGTATCTGGCCCTTTCTGCCCCTACAGCAAATTACTTTGGTTTGTTGGTTATTCCTCTCCACAGAGACAGCAGGTGGTAAAGGCTATTTATCTAAACCCATCCGTAGTCTCTGATGATATCTTTACCGCTGGGAGCTGGCCACATACCAGATTATCCAAACTGCCTTTCCTTCATATATTTGTGGAGAACTAGATTTTGTATTGGACTTATATAGTAAAAGAGATCATCCCTGTCTGCCTCATTGCCCTGAGGGATTCAAGACCTCTATTACCTGAAATGGTATAATTGCATGTAATGCAGCTGATGACAACTATTTTTTTGCATTGCTGTTATATAGGTATATAGGTTTTTATACCTGTCGTGCCATGTGACAAATGGTTGTATCTAGTGATTGATTTGTAAAAACAATTCAGTGGGGATGGTCAACCTTGGAGTGGATGGATGGTGATAGCCTATATGCCTTATATTATTAATACAAAAACTATCCAATTGTTTACAATTAATTTTATTTATATAATAACAATAATATTACTAGCATGGGATTTCAAAAACAGACCACTACACTATCACAACTGCATACAATTTACTGCGTAGTATACCTTTTACATTCAATATTTTACCCTTTCATTAGAATCTAAAGTCGGTCATGTTATTATAAGCAAATAAATACGTGAGATAGCTCACATGTTCATTGCTGCACAAGTGAACAAGTTAGCTGCCAAGCAATGTATATAACATGTGAATGTGTTATTATCTGTGATGGTCTCATTCAAGATGAGCTGTTCCAAAGTTTTGTTGCATAAGGGGCATATTATGTATTAATAATACAGGAGACTGGTTATCATCTCACCTGTTGTTTTCTTCTTCTTTACGAAAAATTTCTAAGTTCCTGCTGAACCGGTCGCTTAGCTATTTTAACCTGTAGCATCTGCAATTCTCTTCCAAAGCAAAACTCATGGTGAAGTTGCATTAGCCATTGACAAGCATGCAATTGCAGACTCCGATCAAATAAGCAATATTGAATCAAAAGCCAAAAAGGCACAAAACAATGCACACTGGAGTGAGAATAACATAAGACTGACATTTAAAAATCGCTGAGATTTTGTCTTTTCACAATTAGGCCATAAATAGCATAACTGATTCTATTAAAGCAAAGGGGATGGGAAGGGAGAAGACAATTTTACAAGGAGGATGGTTGTGGTCAAGATTTTTTCCAAGGAAGATGCATCCCCCGCATCCCCTCTCAACTCACGCCCTGGTTGTCTCTTGCAAGTGATCAATGGTAGTGTTACAACTATTTTAATCATTTAGAAGACCCTGCAGAGACAACTCAGAACAAATCAGAAACATCTGCCTTAAATTGTTTGCAACTGCAGAGTGTCAGAGTAGGTTGCGAGTGCTCACATATAAGCTGCTTTGTTCATGCTGTACATGTAGCTGTTTGAGCCACTATAAAGTAAATTAACATCAAAATGAAATTGTTGTTCAGTGATGCCATAGTGAATAGGCTCATAATGGAGTGCTTTTCTATAACATGTTTCATCAAAGGATCTACAGCTCTGTGCAATCATGGAGATGGGGAGGGGCTGATCTGAATGACCCAGGTAAGGTAAGCCATACATTGATGCATAAGAGACATTGTGTGCTAAAAGGCTCCCCGCACGTCTAATGAAATCCATAAATGAATTCAGCCAATTAAACTTAAAGATAATTGAACAGCCAAATCAGGAGATGTACAAGAATGATTTGGGTAAGGCACTGGGAAAACCTACTACCGGGTTCTAACTCTCACAAAGAGTTAGAACCTTGGTGAGACAACTAATCTGAAGTATTCAATCTCCCATACCACAACATTGCACACCTGTTCATGAATGCATGCATTACCATCTTTATTGCACCCTGAAAATAACATTGAATCAACTGTGACATTTCTGAAGAGCAGGTATTGGTGGTCTTAGCACAATGACTTTCACTTGCATTCAAAACAACAGTGTGTCAACAATGTGCCTGACCACACCTCATATTAAGACATATTAAGATTAACTCCCCCATATGAGAGCAAGTTGATTTGGGAAAATGACAGGAAAATCACAACTGCCTTAGTCTGAAACAAACACAGATACTTGCTTTGCACTTACCACTTCTTCGCACCAACTGTAAGATAGAGGCCATTGTCTTTGACTGCATGTTCACTAGGTATATAGAAAAGAAGTGAAAGGACTCTTGGCATTTATTTCCACCTGTCTGGGCAAGTGACAGCTCCAGTCCCTGAGTATTGAGAGGAAAAATATAGTACGCACTGCCTTGAGTATCATTTCACAGTGTATTTAAGATTAAAAGCTTTTTTCTCAAGATGATAAATAGAAAGCAGGTAACTTGTCTGCCAGTTTTCCCATTAGAACTTTTAATTTGATGAGCGAATGGCAGTCATTAATATGATCCGGAGGTTATATTACATGTCAATATTATATTACATTACAAACAGCTTTGAAGTGTGAACTTTTTAGGCTTCAGTGGGCAATAGCTTCCATTTGCACACCTATAGACTAATCCTTGGCATGATAGGTCACTGAGAAGCTGTGCAAGCTTAGTAACTTCACATGGCTGAAATCACTATGAAGCTCATTTATTTGAGAAAGACAAATTCCAATCAGATTATATTATTGTGTTTCAAATGTTAATGCAGGGCTAAAAACTTTAAAAGGCAATAGCTGAACTACATTTTAGAACCAGTCTACCTGATTACAGTCAATCGGTCATTGTTGCTAATTAAAATTTTGAGAGTTTTACAGATATACTTTCAGATTTAATTACATGCTAACACAGGAAACACAAAATGAATGTGTTAATTCTCACCCCATACAACAGTTAAATAATTTAATATCTGCCCAAAAACTTAAATAAATGAATTCCCAATTATTTTAACCATCTGGATGGTGATCTCAGTCATGTGTAGTTACTGGGAGTTCGTTAAAACAAAGGTTTGGGAGAGGTATTTTCAGACAACCCCTCATTCACATGTCACTGTCCATCCAATCTGGTTTCTCCGCAGGTATTAAATTGCCACGCACCTTATCTTCCATCACACACCCTGCTTCCGGCATCCCTCCTTCTCCCCATCTCCACCTTCATGTCTACTTCCTTTCTTCCTTTTTTTCTTTTTCTCTTCTAGTGGTCCAGTGGGGGGTTCACCTCACTCAAAAACAAAAATAAAATTCTGAGGCATGACACTGCCCCCTTGGACACCAAGCCCAAGATCAAATGTCTGTACCTTTATGCAACTTGCCACAGCACAATGACCTGTTAGGCACATTCATGAAAATGAATTGTACTGAATTAGGTATGTGCCTGGGACTCGCCATGATAGGGGTAAGTCTGGGGTCTGTGGATTATACACACGGTTGGCAGGTGATCTCTGAAAATATTGGAATCTAAATTTATAATGTACATCATTCAGACAATAATGTAGTTTTATAGATTGGAAATATGTCATGTACATTTAAAGCATAGCATATAATTTTATGTAGTAAATGTATTACATTCTATATTTCTTCTTTGTACATTATGCTGGATGATCCACATGGCCCACTGACATTTTACTTTGTACAGGTTTTAAACTACCTCCAAAATACAACCAAACACATTCCACCAAATATTGAAAAATTTTCAATTTTGTTTTGTACACTCAAAGGCTCAAGAAAAGCTATGCATAATTGGTTTAAAACAGGAACAAGTACTGTCTGTGTTGTAGTAAAACAACAATGATAAAAGGTAAAATTCTTATGAAATGTGTTTTTTTCCTGTTTCTTATTTTTCACCCTAGTTTCAAATTACAGCTGTAGGCGTATCTTGCTACTTCAACATTTTCATTACATTTGAGAGGAAAAAGTACTTCTGCCCCCCTCCAGATGACCGTTTCTCTGCAATCCATGAGCCTCCAGTCCAGCCACATCTGCTATTGCCCTAGATTGGAGTCACTAGCAAGGGCATAAGACCCATTATAGATCCCCTCCCCCAAGCCAATCACACACTGCCTTGCAGCGGTCCTAGACACTGATGTCACATGCTTAGTGCAAATTCTGTCTCAGCTGTTGGCCATGCAAATGCCTCCACTACGTGCTCCATTTGAAAGTGCAAAGAGAGTGCATTTGCCTTTTTACGTTTGCATTCTTCAGTGGTATGGAAATCTGATTGATGGAGATCTGCAGCAGTCATTCTGAAACAACCACATCAAATGCATGTTAAACCAAAATTTGTAGGGTCAAATATATCTATAAGTTTTATTCTCCTTGAAAAAACAGAGTGTACATAGTTAATTTATGGAAAGCAGTAAAAGAACTTTATGGTATCTCCTGGCAAAATGATAGAGTATCAAATTAAAAAAAAAAACGGAAGAGAATATTGATGAGGTTCTGCTAATTAATGTCATCGATGGATGGAGTAAGGACAATCTGATCATTTGAAAAAGAAATGAATAATTCAGATGATAAATAGGGTGTTCCATCATATGTATGACTAATTAATTCCATGTGAATAGCTTGGAAATGTTGCATTTTATAAAATATCAAAGAGCATAGCTGTAATTTTCCAATAAATCTAATTGCTGTGGATAATTAGGTAATTAGTATTGTGATTTTACTATTCAGATTTGAGATTATCCTACAATAATTAAACTTTATTTAGCTTTTATTATTTTACCACATTAAAGCCATACAAGGGATCTTCCTTCCATTTGGCAATTTTGAAATCAATTCAGTTGATTCAGCATGTATCTTGCCTCTTTATTACCTTTATTTTAAACCCACATTTAATTAGCAGGAGATTAGGTAGCTTCAGGAAGTAACACTGGCTCCCACATTAGTATTGCTTTGCTGTATTTATTAATCAGTACAGGAATTTGCTCACGCTAGTTTTATTTGTACTTACAGACTAAATACTGACTACCTTCCAGGCAGACAGTAAGCTAGAAAGGATCGTTGCTGTGGGAAACATCCTTAACGGTCTGTAAATGGCAAAACAATAAAATGCTAGTGAATGTGTACCCCAGCATATGCATGTATGTATGTGCATGTCTTTGCGGTTAGTGTTATTGACAAAAAACATAAACAACAAGTAATTTTCAACACTATTACGAATGTGTCATGTAAAATTATTGTTTGTGAGCCAGGTTTTCCAGACCATTGAGCAGGAAAACACATAGATGATTGAAAGAGTTTTATAAAATTGGTTCCCTGGATATTTCAAATACCGCTTCCATCTTGCCATCAAAAACATTTGGAACCATTCAGTGTACATCTGTATTAGTGCCAGGAGTAAAATAAGCAATAACACTGAAAGAGACAGATTTGCCTCTGTTTATAACCTTTGCAGAGATTGATGATTTTCCCTTGTGTGTTTTTTTTACTGCATGTAGGGGATAACAGTGGCTCTCTTCAATTAATGTGCATCCTTTGATGGTAATCAGTATCTACAACATTACGTTCAGTTTGACCATGCAATTTCAGGGATGATGAAAAAAATCCTACCATTGCCAATGAGAGCCATTGGGATTATGTCCAGTACATATGCAATAACTGTCAGATACCTTGAGCCATGTGTTAGCAGGACCAATCCAGGTAAATCACTGCACAATACTGCCCTGGGTGTGACAGCAGCCTTACAGTCCACAACCATTTGGGCTCGGTCCCAGGACACACTGTACAAGAGAGGCTGAATAAGAGAGGGTATGACAGAGGCTGAAAATGGAAATGTACATATGGTTAAATAATGGGTTGAGATTCAATAATTATAGATGAACAGTGAGTTGGGCTCAGTGAAGAAATGATATTAGCAGCTATGCCATGGTTGTCAGATGATGGAAGTAATGAATGAAGTAGAGCGACTGAAAACCCTGGCTCTGCTCACACGGTTACCAGCTTAGAAAGGATCATAGCACAAAAGAGCTAAATTTGGTTGACTGGAACAACTCCTGGGCGTGTGCTCCCACTCAGTTTTTATACAGCAAGAGGATTTTCATTCTTTTCCTGTCCGACTCTCTAAAACTAAAGACTTTGTCCTTTCATCCTGGGATGTTCTCACATTCATCGTTGAGCTCCCCTGTGAAATTTCTCTCTCTTTCCAGAGAGTTGATCAAACCAGCAAGAATTTCTTTGAATATTCTTGCTACTCCAGCTGAAAAAGAAAAGGCACAGGCTGGAAGAAGAAAAAGGTTGAGGTCATCCAACCTTGTTGACCAAGCTGTTCAACTTATAAATCTTGTAATTCAGTAGAATATTTTTATGTGTCACACAAAATACCAGTATAGACAAAATCCCAGCATAGATAACTGAATGTAACACTACTGATTAACCTTGCCAATAGACCCAATAAAGTGAATGATGTGCAGTTATTCTATTCTCCAGAATACCCCTCTTTTTCCAATAAAAAATACACATCAAAAAGTCTTTCTCTGCACTGTTGACTTCATGCATTCATGCCATCCCAGAGATGAAGAGATGAATGGTAGATCACGTAATCACACACACACACACACACACACACACACACACACACACACACACACACACACACACACACACACACACACACACACACACACACACAAACACACACACACACAAACCAAACTCTGTGTTTTAAACCTTGTGGTCAGTTCAACTTGGGGCTCATGAGGGATACGGCAAATAAGTAGATATATTGCTCCAAATTAGGCCAGTCCAGGAGTATGTTTTAAATTCATGAGCGTGTATTTAGATATTTATATTCATTCACACTCGTGTGTGTGATCCTACTCTGTGTCAAAACAACTCTTGTCATCTCAGCTGTTATGTAATGATGCTTTCTTTACAAGTAATTTCTAAATTTAAATTCCAAATGTACTCCATGGGGTCTTGGAGATGAACACAGCACCCTCAGGGAATTCCTCCTTTACTCTGAGAACCAATATTGTTGATTGTGGAGTAGGTCTGGATATTTAGGATGTGATGGGGGCATGTGACACACACAGGACTCAGAGTCTCTATTCAGAGGCCTCCACGGGTGATTTATGGTGATCCTTGAAGATTCAATTCCTTCCAGTGTAGACAGTTGAAAAACATTGAACGTTGTATGGCTCTCATTTTGAATGGTCTGCTTTGAGAGCCCTTCTGCAGTTTAGCTGGTTGTCTGCCATGTGGTCAGATCATATTAAATGAGCAGCACTGCTTTTGGATGTTTACCAAAAAGCATGAAAAAACCCACACACAAACCCATGGACACAGGTGTGCCACATACACAGGGCCATTCCAAATATGGTAATGGGAGACTGAAATTTGTTATTTTTGCTATATGCTTCAGGCATTAGGATTTCAGATGAGCATGAGATAATCTTTTATTTTGTGATATTTTCATTCATGTTTTAGCACTTCACAGAAGCTGAGTTTCCATTTGCATAGATTTTTTCTCACATAAAAGAAAAGTAAATGTCAATATGTTGGATTTACCCTGTGTTTATCTAGGAGAACGCATTTGGAGTCAGACCATACACACCATCATGAAGACCAGAGAACTAACTATGGCTGGAAAAAATCTGTAAACTGAGTGAGCAGAACAACACATCAAGAAAGATAGCACAAAAACCGGTATATCAAGCACAGCTGTTATGAAAATTGTGAAAAAGAAAGAGTCCACTTGTGGGCTCAAAAGAATCAAGAGACTAGATTAAAATTTCCACAAAAAAAAAAAAAACAACAGACAAGCTAGAAGAGTTCTGATATAAGGTTGCATGGATAGATGAGACCGAGATAAACCTGTAGAGCAATGGAAAGCATAAAGTTTTGAGAATAGAAGGGACAGGCTATGATCCACAGCACACCACTCTTTACCATCTGTGTTTATACAACCAACAATCTACCTCTCCATGTTTTAATTGGTGCATCTGGATTTAAGTGAATAAAAGTATCTGAGCATGGGGACCTGGTATTTGTTAGAGCATGCCTGTCACACCCTGCCACTTGGTCAGGGTGCAAAGTCAATCATTTCTTAGTAAAAGCAACAAAAAAAGATAACCTAAAATTGGGTCATTGCCACAAATTTTAATGGTTGCTTTTTGTACACAAGTGGCCTGTCTTCTGTCTTCAAACCATTTTAAGTGGATACAGAGTACCACTTCCTTGGGTATGGGGAAAAGCTAATTACATAGAGATATAGTGATATAGGGCCTTTCAATGGCATATTAATATTTCTCATAAATAAGTAACATGGATGATATTAAATTAGCTGTAGCTCCCATCAGTAATGGCATAATTACCGTGGTTGTGCTCTGATGGGCAAATACATTTTGATAATAGATATAATACAGCATTATGGCTATTGTAAAAACTGCCCGGTGATCTGCAATACTTTAGCACTCCATCTCGCCTGCATGTTTTAATGGGTCTTAATTTCTCTTAAAAAAAATTCTTTTGATAAATGGTTTGATCATTCCTAGTGATGGTACCCTTTGAATCATTTCAGTACTTTGCCCCCCACCTAAAATGGCTCTACAGGAAGATGTGTTTTGAGGTATTCAGAATAGGTTTTCCTGAAAAATTAACCCCCTTTTTGTTCATTGTTCCATTGCTTAGCTTATTTAAAACAATTAGCTGTATGAATGGTGGTTGGTATCCATTTGTTAAAAAAAGAAATCTCTGAGGGTCCTTCCTTCCTTAAGGGGGTGATTAACTGTAGCTGTGTGGGTACGAGAGAAACTGTGAGACCAAATAAAAAAGTGCAAAGACAGAGAAGCAGATATAAACAGATCAATGAGAGAAATTAACTTAAAAATAACAACATATAATTATCTTGGTCATGTAAATAAATAAACTAATAAATAAATAAATAAAGTGCCCCTTAGGAGAGAAGCTGTAATGTGGTGACATAATGTGGACATGGGAAATGTGTTTGTTAAAATAAAGTGTTGTGTTTTCATGATATTGCATTGATATCACATAAATTAATTCAATTCAAGTCAATTGAACTGTTGCTAAGCATAGGCTACAGTGGAGCAAATCTTAAACAGATCTGCCAGACACATATTCACTTGTGCCACACATAGTTACAGAACAGAGAGAGCACACCCTGGTGGATGACAGTACCCTGTTGAATTGTACGGTCGGCTTTCAAATTCAGCATTCAGCTTACAGACATGAAGTCAACCCTCATGCCATCTTAAATTCAGAAACTTAGATCACGGGTTTGTATAAATTGCTGTACATGAGGTCCTAGATAAATATGATGGCGACAGCTGGATCAGTAAGGTTATTCAGTCTGCCCTGATATACGTGGTAGGAATCTGTTTCACTCATGTGCCAAGAGTGAAAAATGAGTTCAGCCATGCAATATCAAATCAAATAAAAAATACAGAGGAGCAAAAAGAAACAAGTTAGGCAGTGTAACCCTGAATCGCAATCATTAGGGGTACCGAAGCACTGGAAAAGTAGCTCTATTTCTCATCCTTACTTTGAGCGATTATCAACCTGTTTGCTCTTTTGACATCTCAGTAAAACTATAGCATCTACCTCCAAGTCTTGGCCTCTACTAGAAGCTCTGAAAGACCTTTCAGTTACATCAGAGACACTAAAAAGGCATTTGGAGGGTGCCCCAAATGTATGATGAAAGCCTGAAAGAAAGAACAGTTCACATAACAGAGGCAAAATGAGCACCTGCATCCTTGTGAGCATGTGCATGCATATATTTGATCTGTTTACTCTCCCCCATGGTCATCATTATCGCTGCAGGAAGCTAAGCTAAGAGTTATTAATTAAGGACTCTTCCAGTCCGGGGACCAGATAAGGAGAAAGAGGGTTTCATACAGGGAGACAACATGAAGACTCAGCGGCTGCCCCTTTTCCCCATCTCTCCTCCTCCTGGGTTTACACAGAGGACCAGCCCTCTGCCTTCGTGGGCACAGCAGTGACTGTGCGTGAGGACCTGAGGTCAGTGGTGCCTCTTCACTATGAGGTTATTATGGTCATATCACAAGCTTGCTATTTCTGTGTGTGTGTGTGTGTGTGTGTGTGTGTGTGTGTGTGTGTGTGTGTGTGTGTGTGTGTGTGTGTGTGTGTGTGTGTGTGCATGCGTATGCATGTATATATATTTTATTGAAGTGAGTTTCAAGGCTGATTTCAAACATCCAGATTTAGTCTAGCCCTTGGTTATTTAACTTAAATGAGCACTGTCATTCTTGATTAGTGCTCATCGAGCTTGCAAAACCACAAATAAGATGTTCTACTCTGAAAAGAAATAGGACCAAGTTCAGGAAAAAGGATGCGAGTGTTTCTTAAAGCACCTCTCTTTAACGCCACTGCATGGTGGCTGTCAAATGAACAAAGAAGAAAAACATGATGAACTGCCCAAAGATAAATTAAATACAGTAAAAAAAAAAATAATAAAACCATCTCTAGTAAAGAGTTTCTCTGTGATTCAATTCCATGGATGGATGTTATGTTTGGCTAACAGCAGAGAAACATTGAACTCTTATGGTATTCATATGGGGCCAGTGTAGACCCAAAGGAGTGGTTCCAATTAATGCAGGGTCTTTGAAACATAAGTATTGGTGACAGCTCATCACCTCTGAAGATATAAGAGCTGAATTTTTATAATGGAATTGCTTTACATATTACTTATGCAAAATCAGATTTGTTCAATTGAGCCAGTAGTTACCATGCTGTTATAAGCCAGCTGGCCATGTTTTCATCTGTCAGTGTGTGCAGCCCCCAAGTGTCTTGTAATGGAGCACATCCAGCAGCCCCCTTTGCTTTCAGTGGACACATGAATGAATGATTCAAAATCAATACTAATGTGAATGACTACAGGATGCTCTCTTACAATTCAAAGGCATGCACATGTTTATGAGTATGACTCAACTATGTGCAAATCCCAACCATACATGTTCCCAAAAACATGCACAAATTAATACACATTCACACCACTAAAACACACACACACACACACACACACACACACACACACACACACACACACACACACACACACACACACACACACACACACACACACACACACTTGCACCAACATGCACACTTACATACACATGCACAAAGAACTGAGTCAGGGAGTTTCCATGGACAGTGGCAGTACCACAGGATCTGCCATTAGAAGCAGAGTGGATACACCTCACTTTGTTGAGTCTTTTTAGGGTCATTAATGATTAATCTGACTCATTATCATCAGTGGAAGCAGAGAGAAAGAAGCAGAGACCACCTCATAACCATTACAACCCAACTGGAGAGTAAGCTGTGGATGGTAACCTCACAAAGCCTAATCATGCCTTCACTTTGCAATCAAAGCATAGCTTTCAAGCCTACATCTACCCATAATCTGTATTTTAAGCTAAATACTTGCCAAAATGACTGAATGAACCAGTCTGATATGTCAAGGAATATACGGAATAAATATATAACAATGACGCAATGTTACTTCCACTCATTTGCTGTGAAAGACAAGAGCCGCTGACCAAAGGTTCCTTTTGGCATATCCAGAGATAAACAGGCCTGACTATGGGAACTGGGTGATGGTTATGGAGTTACTGATGTCAGTTAGGGAGCAACCATATGAAATGGTTAGGGAACAGCACTTCAATTCTCAAGGGGTGGGGGAGGGGGGTCACTGCAATTGGGCAAATAAACATGGCACAGTACATAACCTGAAATGCTTCTCTACATATTCAGAAGTATAAATAAACAATACAGGGATATACACTGGATGAAATGTATGATGTCCTGGATGGGCTTTTCAACAGAGATAAAGGTTCAGATAGTATGAGATTTCCTTGGGAAGCAGGCATGAGCCCTGCGACTGGATGTTTGAGTTCCCGCTGCACTATTACTAACTATGGCCAGAGGTATACTTTGGCAAGGTAACAATCTAAGCTCATCCTCACCAGGAACAGATAGGGGCTTTAAGCAGTTGTGTAAGTTCGTTAGTCTCATTGTTCTCCAGCAGCCACACCTGGTTGGACAGAGTATCCAGAAAATATGCCATCTAGTGCTTTGAAGTGAACTAGGTTCTCTAAAAAATTTAAAAGCACACACAGGTTTGAGGCTCTGGCTTACTATGACCATACAGAATGAGATGAATACATGAAAAAGCCTTTAAGCTCACACACTGAGAGAGCACAGATAAAAACCTTCCACGTCTTGCTCTTGGCGAGAAAAAAGCAAAAAAAATTAATATTTTTATGGTAGCAGAAAACTGCATCCTCTCTACCCATCCCTACGCGGTGCTCCACCCAAAATATAACAGACCTAAGACAAAAATTCATCCACTTTTGGCATGGACAGATCTCCATGTACCCTGTGGTATCCTGGCCCTGTACCCATTTAATTGTGAGGTGAGGAGGATGCGGAGGAAAAAAGGGTCCAAGCATGGCATTCAGGAAATAACCAAACCAACACTCTCAGGAAATATTCATTTTCATTTACACTTAGGTTCGACATTTCTTGCTTTCCTCTCTCTTTTACTGCGTTCCCAGGACTATCCGAAGCACACTGGTGTCGGTGTGCTCTGGGAAAGGTGAAGCAGGCTGGCAAAACCACAGCATAAATTACAAAAGTCCACCATTAAAACATTACTATTGAGACATCTCCCTGATAGCCTTCTGCCAGAAACACAGTCCATGAAAAGCAGCCTTTGCAGCCTCGGCAGCCCTCCACGAGGGATGCAATGATGATTTCAAAATCTTCCAAGCCAAAGAGGCTAAAAACTAGGCCATGAACGAAAGGCACCACATATGTCCCTACAAAAGAAATCAAGACTCAACTTATCCTGCTTGATCAGACAGCATCAGGTCTAAAAGTCTGTGCCAGTGTGCCACCACCACTGAGAGAGAAACCTCAGTGTCAGCTGGGTTTGTCATAGCTTTGTTCAGATGTTGCCCCATCCATCTTTTGCTTTTCAAAACACAGATTGGGTGAAACATGAACATATTGTGCTAATTAAATCTGACATCCTCCCTTGGTCAAAAAGGACAGGGTAAGAGTTAGTACTGAATGTTTGTGCATAAATACTGCACCTTCAAAAATAATGACGGTACTTGATACTTACGTAACATACTTGTATTCTTTTTGCTTTACTCCTTAAATTAAGCACAGCTTTCATGGCTGACTCTCACAGTAAATGACTTGTAGAATAACATGTGATGCAAGAAAGAAATAGCATACTTCTGTAAACAGCGCAATAGGCGTTGCCCATAATGAGGTATCACCTAAGATGGCAACATATTTATGAAAATGTGACTCCTTTCTTTTTTTGCTCCTTTATCTTTTTAAGCCATTAGCAAGGCAGGGGAAATAAGGAGTTTGACCCATATATACATATATGCATTGTTTGCTGTAAGGGTATCATGTTTGGGAACACATATTGTTTGGGGAGGGGTGGGGGTTGAGTGTTCAGGTCTATCTGCAGTCCTTGTATGAATGCTAGTGTACACTGAGAAGGATCTTGTTTCTCTGAGCTCATTTGCTTTTATGAACAGATGCAGAAAACAGTTTGACACTGGAAGATTTTTCCTAAGTTAAGGAATGCGTTTGTATCCGTGTATACCTGTTCAACAAATACAAATTGAATTTGCCTCCAGCATTAACATAGATTGCACTGTACCAAACAAATCCATTGGACAATCGAGTTAAACCAACAATTCTCAGGTAGACAAATGCAATCTTAACATCTTATTTTCTCAATTCATTGTTCATGAACTTACATAAACATTTTACATTTTGCACTTATTGTGCATTTATTATAAAGTAATGACTTGATCATCATAAAATATTAATAATTAAATCAATTTTCATGAGCCAATATATAGTTTTGGTTGATTTTGGTGTCTCATATAGCCATATTTTCATTATTCAAATTGTGGTTTATGCAGTAAAACTCATTTTGAATGTCACTATACCATGATACCATGATACCAAATGCTGTCTGATAGGAGTTAGGTTTAATCCTAATTAGGTTTGTCATAGGATTTTGCAATTGGCATCATAAAACTCCATGTCTCTTCTCTGGAAAACAAACACAAGTCATAATGATTTCACTTTCATTGCAGTCTCATCACATGTTTTCAACATGCTGATCTTCCAAAACCTTTTCCTTGTGATTTCAAGCCTAGATATGGTCAAGATAGGTCTTTTAAAGAGTGTTCTTGGCTCTTTAATATCTAGTTTTATTCATATCTATTTGGCTCGTCACCATGTCCTGCTGAGCAAAAAGAATAAATCAATTATAAAATAGAGCAACCACTGGCATAGTAGCAGCAGGCTCCCATTTTGAGACCCGTATCTTAGCTGGAGGGGATTTTTGGTGCCTTTTTTTGGTGAAATGCTCACACAGGCTCACAAGACACACCACGGAGAGGTGGTATTGCAGAAATTATATTATGTTGTATAAAAACACCAGGGGTGGCTGTCGCATCCATGATTGAAAAAAAAGCATTTTTTACCCATGAAAATGAACTGCCCACATCATTTGTTGGACCTGATGGGACGATTGATTCAGGGATAGTCAGCTTATAAATGAAGCCCCTTATTCTTTCTCCAGCTCCAGCTCATTCTGATGTGAGGCACAGTGAGGCAGGCTGCTGTTGAAATCTCCCCCTCTCTGCTGCTCCAGCATTTGGCTGCTCCCAGGACAGGGGGAAAGCAGGTGAGAAGACACCTATCTCTACAAATCACACCAAGATGTATTCAGTGACAGGTTGACAGGCTTCTTAAAGGGTGCGTACCGGAGTGTTCAAAGGTGTATATGCTTTCTTTCAGTCAGAGGTTTTTGTGGTCGTTGTTGTTGTTGTTGTTGTTAGGCACACTCATTTGATCACACATGTATTCTGACTATTTATAAACTTTTAAACTTGATTTTGACAGTCATTAGCTGCTCAGTTTTAAAATTGAAGATCAGATTTCTTTTATCAGTAGTTCCTGTCCCCTGAATATTTATCCAGAAATGATGGGTTATTGTTGTATATAGAACTGACAAAAATTGTCAGTTCTGTATCCACAGTAGAATTTATAACCATGATGAAATGTATTACACAGGGCCCTTCTTGAGAGGACAACTACAGCAACTTAATGAACTGATAAAAGTTCTTATCAAAACTTATCTGCACATGTATTTATTTAACTCTGCCAGAATAAATATGTTTAAGTGTCATATGATGTGTCATTCTTAGCAGGATAACTCTGGATACCTGGAAAAAAAGAGCTTTGTGCTTGTAACTTGCGGAGTTCTCAAACAAGCGTTCATCAGTTAATGATTTAATGTGGGGTTGGGTTTCACAATAGCGGTGCTGTCAAGGGCTCGGTGCAATCACACATCCTGTGTACCTGTCTCAACCAAGGTTTCTGCTGTGGTGACATTGCATGCCATTGCTGGTGGAGATGGCAGCCGCTGACTGGCCCAGATTAGCCCTGACATTTGCAATCTCTCCAGCTTGAAAGGCAAAGCTGGAGAAATTCCATCCACCCTGATCTTTCCCAATATCCTTCAGCCCACCACCCACCCATCACCAGTGTGACAGCCCTTTACCTTCCCTCCCTCTCTCCTTTGTCCCACCCTCATCATGAAGAATTAAGATGTGTAGTGCCAGAGAAAAACAGGGTTTCAAAAGATCGAGGTGTTGAAAAATTTGTGGCCTGAGCATTTCTTTTCTAAAAATTGCATGTGGCGCATGCTTTTTTGTTCCAGCTGATGGGGGCAAGAAGGGTCAAAGGGCTTCTGGGTGAACGATAATGAAACACTTCTTTGGTCAATTTACTTTAAAACTCAGACATACAGAGGGAGAGACAAGGGAAGGAAGAGAGCAAGAGAGAAAGCGATAGAGAGGGACAGAGGTGGGAGAGAAAAAGAAAGAGGAGGGTGGGAGAGCGAGAGAGAGCAGAGAGAGAGAGAAAGGGGTGGGAGAGAGAGGGACATGACTGAGCAGAGGAAAGCCAGTGCTTCTTTCCAGTGTGTTTGTCTCTGCCCCTAGACTGGTTGCTACTGCACTCAGGGTTGAGCTCTGCACGCTGCTCCTGGATCTACAGCCTTTCACTCTGTATAGTGTGTGCGTGTGTGCATGTGTGTGTGTGTGTGTTTGTGCGCGTGTGTGTGTGTGATAGTTTCAATATGTATGTATAGGTGGCTGACAGGATTCTGCAGCATGAATCCTTGCTCCTGTTTCATTTTTTCTCTTGTTCTTACTGTTTCTGGTCCTCCTGAAATGACTCTTTCACCCAAGGGTGATAGCACACAAGTTCTGGACTCCATCTTTCAACCGTTATCGTACAAAAGGAGCGGAATCTCCCCCCAGTAAGGTAGGCACTCTGATACTTTTTAAGGCATGTCACTTATCTGGGGCTGGTTTTTTCCACCTGATTGTGCTTTACAGTCAGTAATAGGTCCTTTCAGAGAAAACTGAAAGTGTTTCATGGATACAGTTTGATTATAAATATATACATGTATGACATATGATGTTGTATTTTTATTCATTGCTTCATAAGTGAAATATACAGCTAGCTGGGAGATTTGACTTTTCTGAATGACCTCAAACTACATTGATGATGACTGTTGTTGTTATTATTATTATTATTATTATTAATAATAATAATAATAATAATAATAATAATATTCCTTTAAAGCTCAGGAGTATCTTTTTTATTATTCATGGGTAAGTGAGATTGAGATTTGCTCAGTTTATGGTCCACTGAGTGTTAATTATACTGTCTAATAATTGAGGAAAATGTATATTCATAGGGTTGAAATAGCATAATAATGTAACAGCAGTAACATGTGCAGTGTGCCATTACTATGGTACGTAGTCAAAGTCAAACCCATGTTTGCCCGTCCTTGGTATTTCATATGTCCACACATGGTTTGTAAATGTGAAATATTACCATGCAAACGATTTCTTCTTTTAATGATTTTGAAAGACTCTTCAACCGTTTCAAATATTTCTTCAAAAACAAGTCTCTGAGCTTATTGTGTAATACTTGCTGTTCAATCTACCTGTGCATGTGTAATTAAGAATTATGAGTCTATTGAAGCCGCTTTCGTGTCGTGCTGTATTACCATTAAGCAATATAATTATAGACTTGCTTCTGTGGTCATGTATACAGTAATGCCTTAAACTCCATAGAATAAGGGGCGGTTGGGGTGCAATTGAACCGTACAATACCTAAAGCTAAAGCCAACCATCAAGTGAAAAGATAATCGAGCACTGTACCGTTTGCTCACTGTCTTAACTTGACGCAAAACCTGGAGCTGTCTTAGAACGAGCCAAGAGACGACAGCAAATCGGATATCAAGTGAGCAGTGGGGAGCTCTTCGCGGAGGTGTGAGAGCAGACAGGAGTTAGGGCGATTCACTCGCGCTGTTCAGCATGACGCACGTTAATGAGAATTGTCCCGGGACATTCCATTTTATTTCAAAGATTTGGATTATGTGGTTTGATTATACCAACAGTCCGATGAACGCGATGAGTACACGACGTCGAATCTTAGGGAAATTACATCTGTAAATCATATAGAACAAAAGCGCCAGTATGTGGTAACTGCTGAGGTACTCGTTTGATGCGTTGGAAATACACCTTTTTTGCGCTAAGTACAGCCACTCAAATCGGAGAGCATATTAAGGAAAAAACTCACCTTGACGAAATATTAAAAACAAAATTGGTTCCCCAGGAAATACCCCTATACCCTTGTGTACTAATAGCAAAATGAATCCACTATAGCACGTTCTCCCACTATTCTTTAAATAACCCCCACCCCCCACCAAGTATGTCATCCCATCTGGAGAGTCACATAGGCAGCTGCCACTGGCAACCATGTGAACATTTAGAGTACATTAGCTGGGATCTAGTGTACTCTAGAGTAGCACATGTTTTTGTTGCATTTTGTCAGCTTGCATATTGACAGCATGCCCACAATATTCTCCAAAAAAGGGGGTCCCATTTCATTCAAGCAGCCGTCCATACGGGCAGTTGCAACAACATTACTGCTAAACATGGGTTCACATTGTGTGGGTATTACTTTAAAAGAGCTCCCACACATTCTCTGGTGGGCATATGGGTATTGCAAGGGAATATGGAACTATAAGTATTCCATTTGAAATGAATGAAAAAGTTCAATTGTTGTGAACATTCATCAGTTCAGATTTTCACTTGAATAGCCAAGGCTGTACACGTTCCTCAGTGACTGCACTATGTTGCCACTCTGCAGGTATGCCTGGGGTGCTATACTGTCACCTAACAAACAATAATGCCAATAGAAATGTGAAAAATTCTTACATATAAATAGATATAAATCAGTTTCTCATTAATTATCATATTAAGCAGTTAAATAGCTAAACCTCTAATTTTAGTCCACTTATAATATATTTATAGCTACTAATATCTCTAAGTGCTACTGCTACTGGTGAACAATTAATCCAACTAGCTATCTAGCTATGCTCATTTAAACATGGAATCTGCTACTGCATTGTAATACAGCATGCAAGCAAAACAGGGAAATCAAGTCTGACATAATGGTTAGCAGAATGTGTTGATGTTTCTTTATACAATCACACTGTATTTTTTAATTAATGGAAAGGATCCATGATTAAGCTAGCAGTCAAAATGTATTTGAGTGACTGTTGTTACATGAAATGGCTGCTGTTTCTGCTTGAAGCACTGGCAAGCAAGCTAATGGGGTTTGGTTGGTATATTCTCTGCATATTGCCAACTGTATGAGACATTATCATTGAATCGTTTCAGAGTCATGCTGTATTTAGCTATACTGGTATGTGCTGGTTACAAGGAAGTTGAGATGAGAATGATACTAATTGACAGGAGATGGCCCAATTGCTGATACAAAGAGCAGTTGGAGAATTGGTACTTTAAAGCCCCAAGGGCTAATATATGCTCAATTATAATTGACTCTGATTGATTAAAGCCACATGGTGTGTATGTGAGTCAATGGCAGTTGATTGCCTCAAAAGTACGACCTTAGTCTGTGCATCTGTTTGTGCAAAGATGAAATTAAAAATATCCAGCTGTTACTAAATGGGATGCCCTGTTTTCTCTGTTAGGAAAGTAATAACAACAAGTGCAGAGAGATACCATGGAAAAGGGAGGACACTGAGCCAACAAGATATAGTGATGTACTGTACCCTAGCAAATAACAAAAGCAGGAGAGGTAGAGAGAACATGGGTTGAATATGTAATTTTGTGAATGATCTGGTGTTATATGCCATTACTGAATTTGAAAAAATTCCCAGCAAGAAAATGACAAGCTTCACAACATTTGCAGCAGAAAGCTTATCCAAGTTTGTGAGACATTCAGCTCTCAGGTGAAGTTGTCAAAAGCGGAATCAACATTCTGTAAATGTGGTGGACACTGAAAAGAGTATAGACCAGGATTCAATCAACTTTTGAATTCAACATTTCTATTCAGTTTGTCTCTTGAAGAAGCGTTATGTGTTTTCTCTGCAAGAACAGTTTGACAAGTTATATTTCATAATTTATGAACTCACTAAGTTATACCGGTAAAGGTAAAAACTAACACTCTTTACAGGATTTAAGACAAATGTGCCATTGTCATAGACCGATACAGTGAGTTTGTCTTCCAACAAGCACTTTCAACTAGCCTGTAGTGATGTGTGGACTGTAGGGCAGGGTTATTCAGCTCAAGGTCTTGATAACCATGATATTTTCAAATATTTGCTGCTGTCAGGTGCTGTAGCACCTTACTTCATGAATTAGTTTAAAACCCTAGGCCCAGGAGATTAGTGAAATTAGGTGGTGATAGGAGATAGGTTAATTAGTGAAATTAGGTGGTGTAGTGTGTGCTTGTAGCAAACACCTGCATTCACAGCAGTCCTCTGGACCTGTAGCTGAATACCTCTTTAGGGTGCTAAATGGTCATTATCATGATTGTGAGCCCTTTCCCGGGGTGAACACATTTCAGGTACATTGCAAACTTAGTAAACAAAAATACATTATAAAAGAGAGAGAACTCAGCTGTAGACAACACTATGGCTTGTAAAAACCTTTAGTTTAATTTTCTGGAGTCAACTTAGAAATATCCATTCCTACCAACAATTTTGGTTGCCAGATCATTAACAGAACATTAGGGAAAATGTTCCCAGTATGTAAATGTATTCAATTTCCTTGATGCCTGTTGAATGTTATTTACCCGGAATGTTTTCTGGTGACTTTGACAGAACTTGATTCATATTATGTAATGCTCTTAGAATGTTCACATCATAATATTAGCTGAACACCCAATATGAATATTAGCCAGCTACTCCCCAATGTTCAGGAAATGATTTGTGTGAACTCAGTTACTACATGACTTTGATGCCTCCCTGCTGATATGTTTATTTATTAGACATTTCATATGCTTCTGACATTTCATTTCTTGAAACAAATTATTCACCCTGGATTTCAAATATCTTAAACATCCTAAATAGCTGACACCTCAAGCAGTTGTTGAACATATGCATATGTACGTCCACACTGTTTCACACATTCACTTAGGACCTTAACAATGACCTATGAGTGAGAGATCATGCTGATAAGACCACTTTCATCTTTGTGCTCATGAAACCACTCTTCAATCTGTTTTAACAGTGTGCATAATTACTGTTATCATCCAAGAAAAAGGGAACATCTTGAAGAGACAATTTGCATCATAGGGTTCACCTGGTTTGCTAAAATTGTTTTGTTTGGCACAGCTCAGTTGAGACTGGGCCCCCAGTGTAGGTTCAGTTAATTTCTCTGACTGATGCACCTGCAATTCAGGCCCAACTGTTTATCTCTATATAACAGTATCATACCGGTAATTAGTATATAATCAGAGGACAATCAAGACATTAGAGGGTGTAACAGTGAAGGAGAAGAGCACAAAATATTGCTGTTGATTCAAGGCTTCCACATTGTTTCTTTCTTCTCTAATTGAGTATGTTTTTTTGGAAGTATAAAGGAATCTCCCAGTAAGCCAGCAGCTGTTTTGTAATACCTTCTAATACCTTGTAATACCTATTTTATTTCAAGAGTAATTTAATTTGATTTCTGCGACTGCTGTTCCAAAGTAATTCCAAGATTTATAGCAACATTATAAATAAGAAGCACTGAACCTTTTTTCAGAGGTCAAATCTGCAACCTAGGATATGCAGTGGTGCACGTAATTCACAAATGCTGCCCAGGACTTTTCTCGTGTGGGAAATTCTTAAAAGCCTAGGAGGTGGTAGGCTTCCCTACCAACATTGCTGTCATGGTCATGTATTATGAATATATTTGTTTTATACCCAGATGTAGCCATAATTTGATCAGTGAAGTTTGGATTAATACAATATTGGGATCATGGAACACAACAAAAAATGGAAGCCATTAATCATGTTTATTTATATAATAATATATCATGAAAGAAACCTACTGGTGCCACATTGTTAACATATGTTTTAATGGGAAAAAGACATGAAAATTGAGCAGAAAAAGGGCTTACTAACTAGCTGTTTAATATGACACAGCTAAACACTATGAGGAATGACATTTGAAGATACAATATTCCTTGTGTATTATCATGTCATTACTAGTTGGTAAGTAGGTATGTAAAAATTCTGATATTCAGTTGCTTCAGTGTTCTGAACACAGCTTTAGCTCACGCTACTCAGCTAACTGCTTCACACAGAATGTCCCCCCACCCCCACTGAAAGAGAAGTGGTTAAACCTTGGCTTTTCAAACTCACATTTCTCTCATACTGCTATTCTAGTTGTTTAACTGATTTGAAAAAGGGCTTGAGAACAACTCTTAGACTATCTACTGACATATCTGTTCTACTAACAGTTAGTAGAAAGTATTGAATATGCATGATGCATATTCAAACAACAGTTACATGGGTAACTCATTGAAGTGCAAAATAAGTGATCGGGTGTTCCAGTCCAGGCCTTGCACTCAGCAGCTTTGGTGGGAGGTTTGTATTGGTGGAGGCAAATTTGGCTCAGCATCACCATATGCTGCTTTTTGTTCCTCTGACAACATGGGCAGTTGATGATGTATCCACAGTGTGGAAAGGGGCACACTAGTTGAACCTGAATCAGAGAACACACAATCTATTAGTGATTGCCACACAATCTGTCAATGGGGCTGATAGTTTTTAGTTCAGCAGGAAAAATGGGGAGAAAGAAAACATCATACTATGTAACATTAGCTATGGAATTGACAAATTGTAATAGAGCCAATGTTAAGAACAGACAGTGAGTTTTACTGCCTGGAGCATGAGTAAAATAGTCACAACAAATAAAGCTTTAATCTGGCATAAGAAGGGTCTTCAGTCCTCATGTAAGGCCATGGGCACAGACAGTTTATTGTTTAAGTCTGTACAGAACAGAACAGACAGTTGTATTGGTGTAGTTCCTGAACTTAGTCCCTGGGTAAGTTTACTATTCACAGACAGATGACATATGAGAAGAACAATCATTTTACTGATTGTGATGCTGGTAATGCATTTTCTTTGGCAGAATCTTGTGAGGGCATGTCAATGGACACAATCCAGATGTCCCGTGATGCTCCTGTTGACTGTAATTGTTAGCATAATGCAACACCAAAGGATTATAAAATAACCATTCATTTTTAATTCCACCATGTTTTACCTTAACTGAAAAATCTAGTTTTTCCCTATGTGCATGTATTTGTATTATGTACACAACTCTGTGAATGTACTGTTTGAGACTTATGTACAAATGACTCCTGCCTGGATGTCTGGAGCTTGAGAGAATTAGTTCAGGCACATGTTTTGTGTGTGTGTGTGTGTGTGTGTGTGTGTGTGTGTGTGTGTGTGTGTGTGTGTGTGTGTGTGTGTGTGTGTGTGTCAGAGAGTGTATTAGTGAGAGAGAGAGAGAACTGCACCAATAGTACTTTCTCTCTGTCTTAACTCAATCAGGTTGACTGCAGTCTGTTTTACCCCATGTCATATGACAGCAGCCCTTTCCATAGGACACAAACAAGCTCCATTCTCCTGGTAACTGTTCCAGGCAGGTGCCCCCACCCAGAATACACATAAATTTGTTGGGTTAAAGGCTCTTTGTGGGGTGGTTGCTACCATTGAACTGAGTTTGTGATCATACATGCTTTACACCATAGCTAGAAGAAGCAGCAAAATGTATGGTCTCATGCTGGATTGTTAAAGTGGAGTTTAAAAATAAAGTAGTGATTGCAGCAGAAAGCAATGCAACAGCTGCCATTTGGATGACAGTGCTTTCTTATGCCTAACTACAGTTGTGAGATCTGAGGCAGAATACTATTACAGTTGCAAAATTACAAAATTATTCCTTGGGAATTAAAAAAAGTATATCAAACAATAATAATAAATATACATAAAGATACATTACTTTTGACTGAAATTCAATGCTTTATTTAGTAAAGTCTTCCCATCAAAAAAAATATTAAAAATATTAAAAGTATGGGCTTTTGTACATAAATTGCTGCCAGCCATAGATTTACTGTAAAATGTTAAGTGTCTGACTGAAGTGCATAACCCTCTGAGTGTACTTACTGTCCTATCAAGGCATTATACTATTTGCAAATAAATGTTTGCACACAATTTAACTAATTAGTACAAAAAAAACGACAACAAAACAGGATATACCATCATAACTGCTAATTGCAGAGCAGACCTCTGTGTACACAGACTTCTGTACCTCTTCATAATCATTAAGAAAAGAGTTGAGCTGAGGAGAAAGCAGACAGCACTTTTCTGACTCATTCTGAGGCAACCTTGCAGAGATCTGATATACGATTAGTCAACTGAGCGCAGAAAAAGGCAGGAGACAGGCTGACGTGGATTCAGAATGGGATTGCTCTGAATTTTGTGGTTTGAAGTTGTTTTTGCACATTTTGAAGTGACAAGCTCATGATTCATTCATTATCAAAACTGAGCAGGTACAGCAGGGACTTGGCTCTTAACAAGAGTGGCTTTTTCATGTGCATTACCTTTACATAGTTGTGGAATGCACTGAAATTATGGAGAGAGACAACATACGCACATATGCATGCAAATGTGTGTGAATGTATACACCTTACTGGGGCATTTTGGTGAGAGAGCAATGCAATCATACTTCACTGTTCTTTCTGCTCTTACATAGGCACTGGCCCAAGACAAACATATCTCTAGAACCAATTACAACAGAATGATTATCAGAATACTGGAACTTCTGATATGATGCTGCCTGTTACTTGGACATCTTTCCCCTCCTCTTCTGGTCCAAGCAAATGGAATGGTTGTCTGGTATGGCTTTATCTCTTTGGTATGACTGGTAGGTAAGGGAACAAACTGCCAAACTGAAGATGCCAGGACAACAGCTGATGAAAAACCATGCATCTCAGTTGTTTAAAGATGTGTGAATCAGGACATCCCATGCAAGGGAAAATGTGCCAACTGATAATACATGAGTGGCACATCTGCTAATTCAGTGTGCTTAATGGCTTGATTAGGAATCTGCAGATATTTTGCTGTTTCTGTTTACTACCTGATCAAAGCCTTCAGATCCACAGTATGTTGGTGGCATTCCTGTTGTGTCTATTGATGCTCCAAACTTCTAATCTTGTCCCTTCCACTTATGTTGTTAAAACAGAGACGTAATATTTTCCATAACACTATAAAGAAAGGCTTGTTTAATTCTAATGAGTTTTGATTTCATTTGAGCACATGGCATGATTGAGTAAATCATGTTTTTCATGCCTCTGATTATTCCATCAAATGCCTTGTGTCATGAAAAAGAGTCTTGGTTGTCAGATGGCCCGGAGAGAAAGAAGGAAAGATAAAGAGCAACTGCAAGAGAGAAAAACAGAAGGGGGGAGGGTAATGCGCTGTGTAAGTGTTTCTTTCTTTCATAACCTTGTACAGGTAAGTGAGAGTAAATTGAAGACTATCTGTTCTGAAAAACAGAGTATAGGTGAGAACAGATGAGATTCTTATCTGTGGCAGTGTAGCAGATTGATGTCTTACAAACACGCAAGCGCATCCAAACACATACATGTTTGTGATTCACATTATTATTTTTAATGCTATTAAATACAATAATGAAATCATAATATATAGATTTATATAATCTTTATTATTGTCTTTAATATTTTTCCTCCTCTCTATCTCAGTCAACAATGTAAAGCACTAACACAGATACCCCGACAAATAAACAACAGCTAATTAAAGAGGCATTCAGGTTGTTTATATGTGTAAAAACTGTGTAATATATGTATTTCAGAAGTGTAATATGTATTACACTTCTGAATTATAATGGAGAAAAATCTTCTGTACATTTCCTTGAGAAGCCCATTCACTGTTTGATATGTGTGATTGATTATGTGGTTGTGACGTCTGCTCAGACACTTATGATCTAAATTCCTGTCTTTGGTGTAGTGCTGAGTGTGACTGACAATGGTTACTGACTACGCATCTTTCAGCCAGCCTCACTTGTGGAGCATTACTCTGCTGAGGAGCAGAAACAGTTTAGAGAGTTGTCATAACTGCCATCATGTACAAATACAATTTGTTTGAGAAAGGATAGTGTAGTAGCCAGTTTGTTGCTATTTGTATTCAAGAATATGTTTTGAACTGTCACCATTCTCCACTAGCGGGCAGTAGGTGGCACTGGGTGATAGATCAGGTGGTTTTGAAAGGTTTTGAAGGTCTCAGGTAAGTCAGTAGTGTAGATGCTTGGGTGGTGAGTATCACACAGTTCTTACCATGACCTGTAACCTAAATCATAGTTGCAAATAATCAATGTAGCTAACTTCATTCCATAAAAACATACAAAACCAAAACATCTCACCTGAAGCACTCCAGAGCACAAGCATGTCACCACAGGAATTATTTTTTCATTGTAATATTGTTATTATTCAATAATAAATGGGAACATAATCCAATTATAGATTGTTTGAGAAAAAGATCATAGTTAGAACAGTTTTAATGTTTGTCTATTTGCAGCTGTAAAGTATGCATGTGTTTGCGATTGTGTGTCCCACTGTGAGTGAGAAACTGGGTCTCTTTTCCAAAATTAGTCTGCCTCATGGGATACATTTTTTTTAGTGATTTTCTAACGATGGAGAGCATTTACTCAATTATTGTAATTAATGTAAATTTGAAGTTCATGGCATGCAAATGACAGCATGTGTTGAATCTCTTTGAGAATTCCAGCTCAAAGGATCCTCTTGTCCCTTCCTCTCTGCCAAATTTCTGCTTAGAACGGGATCTTTGACTTGTGCCCACAGCTTCAGTTAGCTCAGATAACATGTTGTGCATGGGTCATATATGGTACATGATACACATGATCAGGTGGCAGGCATTTTTCTTTTTCTGATTTAATTGTAAACTACATGGAAAAACATTCAGTTTTATTTTTACCTCACAGAAAACAGTTGCACAGGGTAGTAAAAGAACCCCTCAGTTAATACAATCAACAAACAACAACAAAAAAAGGATATATTTGTATAGTGTGGTGCTTCCAGGACTGTTGTCATTGAAGCATGCCAAATCTGTATGCTATGACTATTACAATTAATTATGGTCATTACCTACAATGTAGTATATCATGAGAAGACAGCTAAGATAATGAGCTAAGGCAGCTAAGAGAGGTGCAGAAAGCTGTGAAATGCTGTGTGACTGCTTAGCTTTGGAGAGGAGAAGTGACTCCATTTTATGGAGAGATGAGCGGATGACTGTGGTGATAATTAAAGACCATTTCTTCATAGAAGTGAAAAGTCATTAGAGTTTCATTGCTGATGGTTTGGCCAATGTTATGTGGGCACCAAGAGCTCCAGTACTTTTTTTTTGTGAGTCCTTAGAGGCATGTTTTAAATATTAATATGAGGATTTGAAAGTATTAACAACATCTGGCAAATTGCTGAAGGGATTAGGATTGAATGGGACAGGAGGGATTGAATTAGCTAGGTGCTCTGTACTTCAAAATTTCAGCAAAAATGCTGGAACCAGACAGGTTTTGTATCCGTATGGACTCTAAAAGTTACAACATCCCTTTGGGAGAGAGAGCCAGAACTCTTTGAACCAATGTATCTCCTGTGGAAGAGTGAAATAAAGACTTTGCAAAGGAAAATAAGAGAATACCATCTTCCCTCTTGCCTGGCGTGATTTGGTGGACTTGGTATGCAGGAATGTTTTTTGAAGATTAACAGAGGAGTGTTTGCTAGGCCCTAACAAGACCATGTTTTCTGTGTTTGACCTTTCCAGGATAACCCTTCTGTCTATAGCTGAGAATGTGTTCCTTTTAGAACTTCCCATTGCTCAGTGCAGAGTAGGTCCTGCTCATTATCTGAATAGAATTTATTTTATATCCTCCCCTCTCCTACTGCTACAGCACTGTTAGAAAATATGCAAAGTGCAAATGTGGACCACACTGAAGAAACTTCAGGTAGAATCAACCCAATGTGCATTAGGGAGATGCACTAGCCGGAAAATCAAAAGACAGGAGAATATACAAAGTTGCTTTTGTGTGGTTCATTGCACTTGAATTACCAGGTGATGTTTTGAACCATAATTACTCTAAACACTGTGTTGCAATCACACACATGCTTTATAGGACCTTGAGAGAACCTTAGAGTGGCCTTAGCTTTTAGCATTCAATACATCTGTTTCCTAATTGATTTATCCTAAAATGTTACCAAAATAGGTCAATTGTGTTAGAAAGTCATGCAAAGGATAATTGATTGTCTTTTATTGAAATTAGTGATTTCCCGTAGCATTAACTATATTTTAATGATAGATTAGAGCAATGGAAGGCCCTATTTTGGGTATTCATGGAACCAGAGTTGCATACAGTTGACCATCATACAGTCACTTGGCTATATGACTCCCTCTTGCCTGACCTTCCGCCCTCCTACGATTTGTATGACAGTATGGTGCCAGAAACCCAGAAAACTGAAATCATGTTCATAAAAGCTGTTCACGTTCATAAAGGCTGCTATATCATAAATAAAGAGTCTCTCTTAAATCATGGGTGCACTTTTTCATCCGGCGCTTTCACATCGCTATGGTTAGTTGAATCGGTTTCATGCACTGCGTAGATGTTTGCATCAAGTCCTTTGAGAGGGCAAAACAGCAGCACTCTCTGAAAGATGAGCAGGCTGCTTCCCTCCTTTCCTTTCCTCTCTCTATGACTGGCAGTGTGGGATCCCGGATGGGTACTGTCAGGATTCAGTAGGAAGGAGGAGGCTCTGACCTGATGCAGTAAAATAGACAAAAAAATATAAAATAGTCAGCAACCTAAATTAATTTAGCTGGATTATCTGGGAGTGGGCCCTCCTCGGACATCCCCTAGGATGATTTAAGACTATTCTATACTGTGACTCATTAGTCAGACCCCCTCTGGCATTTGCAGCAAATTCAGAGCTTCTTGACTTTAAGGCAACCACCAAACACATCCATACAATCTGTGAATGAATTTCATTCTTTTATCTGCCATGGGGTGAACATTCTGAATGTTTCAGGGATGTTCACCCCTTTAGAGCAGGAGAAGTGCCCTAAAACCGTTCATCAGCATAAACAGCAAGCTAGGGTGTGCCACCTATCATATTTTCTTGGCCCCTAGGGTTCCTGGCGGCTCCCCCTGATTTTGACCCTCAGTATTTGGTAAGGAGGGTATGAGTTGAGTAAAGGAAACAGGGGGAGAGGTTTTCAAAACTTTTAGGAAATCTCCCCCCGTTATCTTAGCCCATTAAACGTCTATATGGCTAAAGATGTGAAATGTTCTCAATAGTTTTCATTTGTCTCCAGTGTAGCTCAATGATGCTCTCATAAATATGTCATGGTAATAAAAATGTTTTTGACTTTTTGCAAATTTGAAATGGAAAAAATGAAATATTTAGCAGAGTAGAAAATTGTGGGAGCCTTACATCTTGTCATTTATAGTACTATACAGTATGTGGCACCTTCATGTATTTGTTGTTCATGTACTGAAAGACATTAAACACAAATGTATTAAACATTACTATAACTATATTTGAATTACAGTTACAGTGCTAAATGTTTTCCTGCCTAATGTGTTATTCTATTAATCTCTTATTTAATTGAAGACTCTAGAAGAGTCATATGCTGAGAACTCATTTTCAAAGAATAAGTGCTATAAATATCACAACAGTAAAGGAAACTCATATTGTGATGACAATAAACTTACCATAGAAAGTTAGAGAGTACATTAGACAGCCGATGTAGTAAGCCAGTGTGGTGATAATGATAACGTTGATGGCAATACTGCCTGAGGCAATGCAATAGAAATATGTATTGTATTTACAGTCATAAATAACATTTTTTGTCCTTTTTGTGTGGCTGTCAGGGGAGCAACACATTAAAAAAATGTGTTGACAAGAACCAGCTTTCTCTTTTGCTGCCTTCTTAAGACATTTGGCAGCTATAGCTCCATCCACTGTATTCTCACTCGTCTAACCTTGCCCTTTGTTGATAGTGTTTCAAGCCTTTGCCAGAAGCTCTGACAGGCTTCCAGCACCTCATTAGTTGAGTGCATGAACAGGGGTGACTTTCAAAAACATGTGTAAGGAAGCTGTCAGTGCCCCCACCCCCCAGCCATGGGGAAGGTATGACTGCAGGGTGGGAAAAAAGAGTTGTCTTGTCTGAGAAGGAGTACTTAGTACATACCTGGTTCAGCTGCTGTGCCCTGCCAGTGGTGGTGGCATAGGGGGTGGGGGGAGAGGGGGTATGGGAGAGGAGGGGGCACCACCTCCTTGTAGTCTAGAAGATTGTGGCTGAGACTCACAATCAAACACTGCAGCCCAGAATTCTGTGCTCCTTAAGGGTAGATAAATGGCCTACTGTACTGCTTTTGCTTGTCTTTGAGTGGTTCATATTTAGCACCATGAGCCCCAGTGTCAGTGGAGGACATGTGCCTGGGATGATGTCATTTCTGTGCTATAAAATGGGGCTGTTCTCTGCTGCAAGTAATGTTTAAGAGCAAGGAGAATCGGGACAGCTGTAGCACTGTATCTCTGATTTGTGGCTTGCCCGAGGGAAGCTGTCTTTCAGTGGTTTCTCCAGCTCCTATGCTCTGGGTGACATGGTGTTGAACCAGATTTCTCTGTATTTGTAATTATTTTACCCTGGTGCCTGAAAAAAAAGAGCCAGAAAGCTTTTAAAAGATCTGCCCGTGTCATGTCCTTGACACATTAATTGTCCCTTTCATTTTGTTCAATTGATTGGTCAGACTATTACGATGATATTCTGAGCAATCGACAGGAGACCTGCTGCAGACCTAGGAGGTGGCCTGGTGTGGGACCATGAAGAGAGGGTGATGAAGACAGATTGAAAATGTCAGCCCAAGCCCTTTGCTTGACCTGTGAGCGACACCTGGAGTGTGCTGTGCCGGTGGACAGCGCTTGCGTGTGACTGTGTGTGTGTATGTGTATGTATGTGAATGTGTGTGTACGTGTGTGCATGTGTGTGTGTGTGTGTGTGTGCATGCGTGTGTGTGTGTTTGCATGTGTGTTTGTGTGTGTGTGTGTGTGTGTGTGTGTGCGTGCGCGTGTATGTGTTGGACTCATTGGACTGGTTTGTGTTTACAGTAAAAGCACGTATGTTTTAACACTGCTGATCATTCTTTGTCCCCTTCCCAATTCATCAGTTGATATTGACAACATTTTAATTTTCACTTTAAAAGGAGAATTGCAGGTACTACTGGCTAAGTTTAATCTGTCCAACTGGAAGACTGGCTATCATGCTGCTTACTGTTTCCACAATGGTCATGAGCGGGTAACTGAATCCTTAGCTCATATTCTGAATAGTGGCCATGTTTGCAGAGGGTGTTACATACCAGGCATGACAGAACTGATGATATGATAAATAGGGATATTGTATCTTATTTTTAGCCCTCTATAAGGATTTATAGCTAAGCATTCCTCTCTTTAGTCATAAATACTCAATTATTCTTGTAATAATGACTCTGAAATATTTACAAACATCTCCAAATACACAGGATGTAGCTGCAGTTGATGATGATGACAGAAAAATCTGTGTATTAGAAGTAGTTTACATCTTCAGTTATAGTTTGTAAGAATTCAATATCAACTACTGATTTAGCGGGAGAGGCATGGTGTTTGGAGGAAAGAGATACGAATGCCCCAAGCAGCCTCTCCCTGCCCCCTGCTGCCTCCCTGTCCAAGCTTACAGTTTTGGGCCTGTACACAACATCAGCAAACGGTGGTCTCTGCCACTGCATTTTTCCTCTTCAGTAGCTTCTCAGCCACAAAGCAAACACTCACCCTAGGCTCTGTCCTGTCAAAAAGCATCCCAAAAACCTGCCCATCCTCCCAGGATGTGGACATATGTCCTCATAAATTAGTCAAATCATGCAGCCTTTGACAAACTGAAATGGAGGTTAAATACGAAAAGGCACAAGTGCCACAAGCAAGGCTGGTGATAGCAGTGTGCCCAATCTTCTTAACAAATTAGAGGCAGAGCTTTTAAACAGCATCAAGTTAATTAGAGTCTACGGGCCTGAGCAATACACTGGCTTCTCTGTGTGGCATTACAGTGTGGCTCTCAGCAGACACAGAACCAACCCATTGGATTGTGTGAGTTTCCACAGCTTAATTTTCATTTTCCTGTTTTGTATATTACACACAGGCACATCTTTGAAGCCATGGAGTGAATAGGTAGTCAGATCACCATTGCACATATCTATTGGGTCTAAGAGGCTTGATCATAACAGCAGTGAAGTGCTACTATATACTATATACATACTCTCCCCCAGAATCAGACCACATGCTGTCTTCTTTCCTGCCCTCCCTTGTTCTTAGCTCATAATGACCCACTATCTCTACCCCACGCATGGCAAAGATATAGGCAGTAAAAACCAGGCCCAACCTGCCAAGGCCTCGGCTAGCACCCCTGCTTATGTTCCTTCATTTTGGTTGCATATGTGAAAAACAGCATGATACTTACATTTCTACAAGACCTGGGTTTGGTTCACAGACCTTTCACACAGGCCCAGTACACACACACACACACACACACACACACACACACACACATGAAAATACACAGCATTTGCCACAGGTTGCACACAGATTACATGTAAGCCGGAAAGTCAGAGTACTATTTCAAGAGTGTCAGGTAGCACCTGAGAAGTTACTGGCACAAAATATATTTCCCAAAAGGTTGCTGGGGTCACAGCCTCAAAAACAAAAACATAAATTTGGCAGGAAAAAATCAAATGGTCTTTATGCTCTATCCATCCAAAATGTAGCACAGGGAGCAGGGACCTCCCCCCTCCTTTCTCTCACTGTAAGTGCTGCCTCTGTATCTGTCCTGAAGGCACAGGGCATCAAGGTGACTGCTCTAACTCTGAGGCATAACTCAGCCATCTGGATAGGCATGTTGGGGAGGGCCAGCGCAAGATCACAGAACATCAAAAAACAATGCCCTGTGCCCAGCCTTGCACACATGCCTCAGTACATTTAGGTCTGAGTGTGACATCAACTAATGAAAACATTTTCTGACAGTAGTGCTGGTGCCACGCAGCTCTGTAAACCCCCAGTCTTCCCTTAATTAGAATGCGATAAATAATTAGTTGTGGTTTGGTGTTCCAGTGTCAGAAAGCCTATAATAGAACAATGTGGTTATGAAACATTCACACCAGAGGATTGTTATGCTGCTTTAAAATATGCGGAAAATTTACATTCTCTCGGTCTCATGGGCTTATTTACCTTTTTTTCTCTGAAATATCACTATTTGATGGCATTGCAAGAATCACTGAGATTAAACTAACTGCTGAAATTCTGATACAGTTTAGAGCTCCCACTTTACATGTGTTATGAAACCAGTCTCTTTAATCATCATACTGAATAATATGAAACACCCTATTATTCTTATTCCTTCAAAAGCCTACTTATTTTCGAAAGACATGCAGTAAGAATTGAGTGTGTAACTATGGCAGTGAGGTTGCAATGTTCATATTTAAATGTTCTTGTCACTTTTGATAGTGAAGTTGCTGCATGTGTTTGGGGAATATACTGGATGTGCTGCTGTTGGAAAACTCTGGCAGTATTACATACACAGGCAGTAGAATTCTTTCTGATCCTGCACTGTAACAGTGCCAGGCGCAGCAGGTTTGTATTGTCATGCCCTTTCCATTGCTATTAGCATTTCTCAACCAGATGCTTTCATTGGCTGTCATTTATTTGTTTTCAAATGCCCTTGTTTCTGCAGTTAGAGGATTAGAGAACAAACAAGCAAACACATTTATAGTGCTGCCAAAGCTTTGCTGTTGGGTGTTTACATCACCATGAATATTGTGCTAAATAAGTCTGGTAATTGTTCAGAACCACAGGAGTTTGAGAGGCCTGTGGAGTGTGACCATGGAGTTTATTTATTTTCTCGTATTCTGTATCTCCCTGATGCACAGTGAGTCATGCTCTCACATTTGTATATGTACCCCTGCCATCCCATATTTATTTATTTTTTGCGGAAATTGTCAGAACAGAAGCAAAGGGTGAGCTCCTGTGACTCTGCCAGCCTTGGGAAGATTCTGCTGCAAATGGAGCAGTCAGAAAGCTCCTGGCTGTGAGCTGTCGAGTGGGCTCGGAGTGAGTGACCGTGGCCAGAGACGCCGGCCTTGCATTGAATCATCGGTCATTCCCGGCCACAGATTAGCACAGCATGGCTTTATGTGGAGCCCTGCTGCTCAGGTTTGAATGCAGCATCTGTGATGCTTTTCTCCCTCAGTCACAGTCTTCTGCATCCCTCCACACCAAAACTCTTTCTCTTAGTCCTGCCCTGCCCCTCTTTAACTCTAACCAGTGTCATCCCTTCTCTAAAGCACAATTGTTGGTATGGACAACAACCTGACTAATATCAGGATATAACTTTTGAATTCCTCTGCACTTCATGGATGGTCATTTTATATGTTTTGAGGTCTCTGTGGCAGAATCTAATGTATGCAGGAAAATTGGACATTTCATATATGTGACAATATGACATCAATGTTGTAAGAATTTACAATAATAAGGAAGCTTCTAATACATTCCCAATCTGAAAATGTAAGAACCTGTAAATGTCTGTATATCATAAACTATTGCCCATGTCCCTGTTGATCCAGGCTTGCTTCTCCATGCTCTTTATTGTAGATCAACAGCACTGATATCCAGGCGTCCAGCACTGCCACAGCAGCTCGCCAGGCTCGCCCTTACTGCCTTCCAGGAAGTTGCATGAGGAATCCCCCATGAGACTCTCTCCACCCCTACCCAAACCAATGTGCTTAATTCACCGGCTCATTAACAAGTGCATCATTTGAACCACAACAAGCTAGGCTTTGGGGAGTACAAATATAGACATGAAAACATTACAAAATACAGGCTGCTTATATATGTATATATGCATTTGGGAATAACTTGAGCGCATGTGCAATATAGTGTGATCATTCTTGCTAGCAGTAGTCTCATTACGCAGAAGCACTTGTAAAGAAATGAGCTTCGGGTATCCTTGTGTGGTGGAGGTCTCAAGGCATGTGCATGCATCCGTTAGCTCTGTTAGAGGCTGTGCTTTCACCCCATATCTACTCTTTGTGCTTTAGTGGGCTACACATGTAAGAGGCTGTCCTGGATCTAGGCACATACATGGGAATCTGAAGGCTCATACAGAAATGCCACTGTGGATTTTCAAGTGTCCAGAAAGGTTTTTTTTTCCACTTTCCCCAGTTGTCTGCCCTCTTTCTGATCCTTTGCTTTTGATTTACCAACCAGTGTACTGTCATGTAAAGCATGAAGATAATTCACAGTTAATTAGCAGGATTGGAGAACTGTGAAGCAGTTTCTGACCCTCTTCCCCAATGAGAAAACTGGATGGAGAAGGTTTGCTTTGATGATCTGTGCCTCTGCCAGATGTTGGGAAAAATGTGAATTTTTTCCCCTTCGTTTTCTCAGAGCTTGTGTCTCTCTCCTGCAAGTTGGCATTAGCACAGAGTGCAGGTCTGGGCTGCTGCTATCATGGATTCCACTGTTTACACTGAACAGTCTTTTCTCCCAGGGAGCAGGCACAGCAAACATTGCATACTGCAATGAATACATTTGTTGGAGCTGGGCAGAGTTAGTGTCAATTGTCACTAGTTTTTCAACAGAGGCTTCTAAAAAATGCATCAGGTCCAGTTTAAAATATAACATTTTAAATAACATGTAAAACTCTAAAAGGAAAATTAAAAACCTCATCGGAGAATGTATGCAACAAATTGCAGCAGCCATTCATCCCTGAAGAGGTTCAAAATGGGAATTTTATTAAATTATCTTGGGTTGTATGCCCAGGCCTGGACATTTAATTTAGTCTTTTTACATGAAAGCCTATGACAGTTGTCCATAGTTTTGTAACTTAAGTAGAAAAAGACATGACTTGCTTGTCCTTTGAAGCCCATTCTATGTGTATCATTAATTTGTCAGAGCAGTTCAGGAATGGAGGCATGTACAAGTGCCCAGTGGCTCCAATTATTCATCTTAAAGCCATCTCTGGCTATTATGTCATTACAGAGAAAAAAAAGACCTGTCAAAAATGACTACATAGAAAACACTGTCTTAAGCACTCAAGCTATCTGATGACACCCCACTGAAAGTGTGAACTAGGGGATGCATAATAAAGGTCATAGCCTCTAGGGTGCTCAACTACACTACCTGGGGACTTTCACCCAAGAATAAGTTCAACAAGAACTAGATATATTTGAGACAAGGGTTCCTGCACACACATAAGCTTGTAACAAATGACGTTGACATAGTATTTCAGTTTGGATGGGCAATTTTATTTTACAAATTCATTTAAAATATATATAATTTTATTCAGCAAAACATTAAAATACCAAACTAATAAAAAAGCAAATTTCAGCAAAAGGGAGTAATGACTGCTACCAGAAATAAACAGACTGGCTGTCCTCTGGGGAGGTTACCTTCACTGGGAGAGGGAAAACACCTGTACAACACCCGTGCCCTGGTTCCAGGTACTTGCTGACACACAAACGCGTATACACACACACTGCAAAAGTGTGATCACAGCAAATGGCAAAGTGAACTTTACCACTAAAAAACACCACATGCAGTGCAGGAAAAGGGGAGACCCAGATCCAGCAGCCTGCCCTGCAGATCAGCTGCAAACCTCCCTGAGGGCTTGGAGGAAAAAAACAGGAAAAGGGGTTACAATAATGGCCAGCGTATGCAAAGTTGATTAGAATTACACAAATCAGATACCAGGCAACAGAATAAGGGACAAAGGAAAACACTGGGGCAGCCAGTACCTCACCTTATTGCCCATCCATGGCAACAAACACAGCCAACAAGGACACTGCACTAATTATCATCGCTCAGTACCCTTAAACTCGACAGCCTCTGGAGCAAAAAAAGTTGTAAAAGCAGCAGTGACAACTCTTCCTAAAAGAATACACACAATATTAGAGTTGCACACTAGCATCATAAGTATTCAGATTCATGAACAAATGGGTCAATAGTATTCACATTTGCTATTTTTTTTATGTATCAGAGAAGTCAATCATGGTTTCATTTTACCTCAGGTGCTTTTCAATTTGCGCAAGCATTTGCCTACTCTGTTTGCCTTCACACGGCACAGACTTACATTACATTAAATTACATTAAAAATACAAAGCAATCAGTTGTTACATGGGTTTCAGTGGAAGTACTGGTGCAAGACACATAAACATAGCTACCTTCTGTAGCAAACGCATTCATATACCACTATAAATGTAGTTGTGGACCAGCAAACACCTGTTATGAAACACAAGTTAACACCAGTTAACAGAAGTACTTCAACAGTGGTGATTAACCAGAGTAGGAGCACATACCTTTCAGCATAGTACACGAAGCTACATAGAAAAGCAGCAATGTTCACAGTTCTTAAACAAAAATTGTACATGTAATTACCACGTACTCCATGTGTGTCTAGGAGAATATATTGTTTGGCAAAGGACTTCATGTGAGATTCCTGTCTTTGAAATGTAACCTTGAATAACTTGTAGCCAAGGTAGATATTCAAGTTGGATTTCAGGGCCTAGCCATCTGTGAATTTTAGGCCAATTAATAGTTTTTCACTTTTTCTTGATTTACAGCTGGCAAATTCATTAGGTTTGGGACATGGATGGCAGGCGAGTTTAATACCATACACACAGGCAGCTGCTGAGGGATTTCATTCAAAAGTAACCTTTTTTATCCCTTTGTAATGGCATTTTGGCCCATGTATAAAGCTGCCAGCGTCTCCTTCTTTAGATCTTTCTGGGCAATAATCTCCATGGAGAAACATAATTGTCCTGTCCTGTTTACATAATCA
Organism: Albula goreensis; assembly: GCA_022829145.1. Classification (NCBI taxonomy): domain Eukaryota; kingdom Metazoa; phylum Chordata; class Actinopteri; order Albuliformes; family Albulidae; genus Albula; species Albula goreensis. The sequence continues at coordinate 23,220,506 of CM040752.1, forward strand.
TGCTGACTATAATTGTATTCATGCATACATTTTTGTTTTTTTATATTATAAAAAGCTCTCCTTACTCAGTCGGATGCAGTGCTTGTTATTTTCAGTTCTGACATCCCCGGTCTATCAATCATCCCCAGTCTATCTCTGATCAGTGGCAAAAGAATGATTTAAAGATTCTTTCAAGACATGGCCCTGTAGACAATATGGAGGATTTACAATTTAAAAACTCCTTTTATGGTTTTTATTTTCATAAGTTATGCATTTAAACAGCTGCTTAGCGATTTGCACAGTGTTTCTGTCCTTCTGTTGTGTTGTATGTTTCCTGGCTATGTTGTTGTTGTGAAGTGGGTAGTTCAGTGATTCGAGGGGATTTGCGTTTTCACCTATGGTTTGGATCATATGCAAGAGCAGTTCAATTTGTTTGTACTCAGAATATGTGAAACAAAAACAGTGACAATAAGCACACAAATGATTTCTGGTGTGTTTAATTGTGAAGTTATTTTGGAACATTCCCAATAAGCATGCACCACCCGGATGTTATCGCAGTCACACAATTTGCCGTCAGCTGTTATTTTAAACCATGTCAATGGCAACTTCCTGTAAGCAGGATATGCACATCCAAGGGCAACGGTGAATGCTTTGATATTTGGCGCACAAAATATACAGAAATCCTGTTTTAATTTTACTTTTTTTTCAAATGAATGAAATTAGCTTTTTAACAGTGCTGATCCAAAGTAGAGATTACACAACAAAACTGTTTCAAAATCAAAGCAAAAGTGGTCACATTTTTACAGTATTTTCACTAATTATCACTAAACCTACCCTGTAGGCTATCCTAACAACACTTGCTGAAAGGTATGTGAACCCAGATTGCTTGGAAGTGTGTGATATGAAAGTGACAGAAATTGGAACACAAATCTCCAGAATCACCACCAAGGAAATAATGTGGAAATTCATTCATTTTCATTCAATTCATTGAAGTGTGATTTTACTTGTCCTGATATGAAGCACAGAAAAAGCAGAAGTGTCCTGGTATACAGATGAAGTCAAGATTATTTTGATGGTTTAAGACCAATATGAAGACGAAGAGGTCTGAGAAGCCGCAGGGCTAATGGGATGGGAGAATGATTAGAATAGAACTGTGGAGGTAATGCAATGATTGTAGATTGAAAGAAGCTGATGGAATGTCTAGTCCATCGGTCTGGCACTGGTCTCTGTGTGTCTCACAGTTCAGAGGCAGGCTAGGGGCGTAGACACGTGCATACACACCCACACTCAAGCATATTATTCCCTGACCACTAAATCTGCTACCTTAGAGGCTGGTTTAGAGTGTGCTTCTGAAGTTGGAGTTTCTCACACCGCTTGTCTTTGCAGAATTCTCAGTGCTACTGTACTTTTATATATGCCCTTCAGGGCCTTTGGTTCACTCTCAAATAGTTTCTTTCTTTGGATCTCTCCACAAATTTTCTCCCCTCCCTTAATTCATTATATGGTACAGCTTTTGATTACATTTACTTTTATTTGTACTAACCCAAAATGGACACAATTTGCCTTTGGACTGAGGTAAAATGTACTCTTTGTTCTATCCGTGGGAGATTTAAGAAGAAGCAAACAGCCACATTCAAAGCTCATCACTGTTTATTTTTAGTCTTTCCCACCATAATGCCTGCATTGATGCTGCCTTATATGCATTTGACTCTTTCTAAAATATGTGGAATACTCATACTTCTCTCTCTCTCTTTCTCTTTATCTCTTTGTGTGTGTGTTTGTAGAAGGGTAATATAATGACACTTTCATCTGATTGTTTATATATGTAAAAATTCTCCACGGACAATGCATTTCATTGTTTAGGTCAGAATGACCCATTCATCACGGTCATAATGAGTCAATGTTTATGATTGTGGTTTGCGACATTGTAAATTCAATAATAATCATTATGGCTTCCTTTAATGGGGATAAAAACGTCTGAGTTTTCACATCAATAATTAACTTTTTAAGTCAATAACCTTACAGATTTAAGGACTCACCAAATACTTTACCAATAATTTAAGAACCAAAAGGCAGCAAACAAACAATGCAGCCCCATAACATATGGACAGGGCAGTGACAGCCAACAGTAGAACTGTTATTTTGTCTAATCATACCATAATTATGACAATCAGTCTACCCACAGAAAAACCCATTTTTATTATCACTCTCTATGAGGTCCAGAAATTTCTCCCCCTATTGATTTCTCACAGGAACAGCCATGTTCAGTTAATTTACAGCTCATCAATCCTCTCTGCTACCCCCAAATTCTTTATTTTATTTATTTTTATTTATTTGTGTATTTGTAAGGGACAAGCGCAGGGAACATTGACATTTGCAGTTGCACTGTCTGATGAACTGTACATGTGTTTATAGCCAAGGCTAATTTCCTTTTAATCGTTTGAAAGGGATGTTAGAGGTTTAATGGTGGAGGCTGATGCCTGGGACCAGGAGATTATACAGTATGATAAATGAGAAACAAAATCATAGCATTCATACATGTGAGAGCTGAATTAAATGGTAAGCAATGTCTCATTTGTCTAAAACTTTGTAGATTCACCCTGACAGTTCTGCTAATTTTTCTAATTTTGCCTCACCTTTCCCATTTCCCATTCTCTCTTTCACTTTCCCCTCTCTCTTTTCACACAAATGCCCAAGAACTGTTGTGGAGGGTTCATTGGATCTGTACTTTTGAGTAACATAACAGTTCTTTCTAGAACAATTGGACCTGATGCAATGTTGACCCCCTCCTCCTCCCCCCAAACACACACACACACACACACACACACAGGCTGTCTGTGTCCTTCATGCCTCTCAGGGGGTGAGGGGTGATGGTGGCCAGCAGCTGTAGTATGGGCTGCACAGTATAACCCCTCTGTGGGAAAACATGTTAAATCCACCAGCTTGCCCCGGGCCAGGACATGATCCCTGAGATTTGGAGAATGGGGCACTACTTTAGATAACTTTGTGGGGATGGAGGTTGGAATTTGGCAGCATCCATGACTGTGACACACCAAAACAGTCATACAACAATGGAGCAGAAGCATACTTTCAATGTCATAACAGGGAAAGCTAGACGTTTTTGAAATGGCACATCACGTTTGCCCTCACTCTTTCAGGCAGCACTCATTCCAATGTCTTCTCTTCTGCATAGTACCTCATTGAGTGCTTTGTGTCTCTGCCTTTAATTTTTCTGCCTTGATCTGTGTGAAACTAGAAAAATTGAGAACTCAGCAGTGCAAACAAACTGGGAAGGTGATGTTTGGCTCCCAAGAGGAAGGATCCGATTCCCTCAGTTGAAACAAATTGAACTGGATGAATAAGACTGTATGATGATACTCTAAACAGCCCCTGAACTTCAAAGCCTGTGCTTATCCATTGACCTCATGCATCGCATGTGCTCTTGACAGCACACCTGGAAAACATTTGGAAATCACTACTCCAGCAGTGTCCTGATTTAACATGATCTTATCAGCCAATTGAGTTGTCCAGAACTACAAGCCATTATTAACCAAAGAGTAAGTCCCTTGTGATTTTATGTAGGAAGTTTATACAGACTCTGCAAAAGACTAAAATTGCCTTGTGTATTAAATTGCAAGGTAGTCCCTAGGTGATTAAGAATGAAAGAAGAGTAATATTGAATAATTAAACATTATGGAAACTGAGGTGAATAGGTGTAACAGCTCAACTCAACGAAACATATCAGCAGTACAGTATATCAGTAAGATCTACAGTGACTGTATTATAAAAAAGCCAACGTTGCTATATTCTAAGTTAACTTTGTATGTCGCCACTTGGTATTGTGTTTGTACAAGCTTGGCTGGGTGTACCCGATATTCTAATATAAGTAAAAACTGCAGGAGCACCTTTTCCTTCTTTCTGCTGTGCTCCCAGCTGGAATACAGTGTTAACCATAATGTTCAGAGCTGACAGTGCTGTCTTAGTTCTGTACCATTTGTTATCTCTCTGGTATTTTCTTCTTTCCATTCTGGCTATGATTCAAAGTCAGCCCGATATCCTCTGGAGCTGAATGCAAGATGCATGTCTCTTGTTTTTGTCCTTTTCATTAGTAGCATTTCATTTAACAGGTCAGGAATGGTTGGTAGTTGAGGGGGTGTTTTCTTGAATCTGTTTTTCAGATGTGTCCACGCAAATGGCATGCTTGGTAAACATCTTATTGAGGTTTGAATTGCCTACAGAATAACCTCATTAGAGATGGTTAGCTTGTCTGAGTTCAATTTCCTGGCCTGTGGAGGCTTACATTTTTTTCTATGTCAGTCTTGCCAGTGTGACAGTTTCCACCACAACATCTAAATAAATGTGACCGCTGGTAGTGTTTATAATTTTCTTGATACATTCAGTGACTTGACATGCCTCTAGTCCTGTGAGGGCTGAGGTCTGTTTAATAACGGTGAGTACAGTGAGTAATAACTACTGTATTGGCAAACCTAGCCAGGCTAGTTACAATTTTTAAAAAAAAAAATGTCAAAAGACACTGCTATCACAGTATCTACTTTGAAGGTAACTTACAGATGGTTATAGTTTCAGCTTGGCAATATGACTGTCAGAAAAGCTCAGTTTCAAAAGTGAACGAGTCAGTTTGAAGAGTGACCAACAATATGACTGACTCCCCTGACAATGGAGGTATTAATTGAAGCTGTTACTGTTTACTGCTACTGAAACATAAAGCTATAATCACCTCTGAATCACAATGTTATTCAAATGTTCCCTCTCTTTTTTGCACTTTTCTTTCACTCTCTTTGCTATTGTTTCTTCATAGACTTTGCTTGGATTTCAGCCAAATTGCTCTTTTCATTGGTGGCTCTTGTGTGGCCATGGGAGAGGTGCTTGACTTGGAATGGCCTGAGAGAAGGTGTGGTGTAAATGAAAGCCTTGCAGCTGGCTGAGAACACTCTGTATGTGCTTCACCATGTGGAGCTCAGAGTCAGCTGAGTCAGCCAAGTCCCCCACTCTACTACTGTGTAACCCTAACCTAAACAAGCCTGCATGATTCACCACTTTCCCAGTGCCCTACTTTTTTACTCTTTACCAGTGGGCCCTATCTTTTATAGAAAAGCTAAAAGGATTGCTTTAGGAACAATGCCATTTTCACCAGGGAGGTGTGTGTGTGTGTGTGTGTGTGTGTGTGTGTGTGTGTGTGTGTGTGTGTGTGTGTGTGTGTGTGTGTGTGTGTGTACCTGGGAGGGTATATGTATGTGTGATTTTTGTTTTTTGCATGTACAGCTGGGTGACTGTGTGTGTTGCACAGTGGCAGGTGAGGCCACTGAGCCAGGTGGTGAGTGGAAGTAAAAACCCAACAGAAGTTCGATAAAAAAAACTTTTATTTATTCCTTTTAGGGGGCAATAGGAACAACAAAACAAGAATGTATCACAAGACAGATTTAAGGGTTGGGTAAGATTACTTTGAAAAGTAGTCAGTTACTGATTGCAAATTACATGACAATTTTTGTAATTAGTAACATAATCCATTGGATTACAAAATAAATGTAATCTAATCTGAATACTTTTGGATGCTACAAAAATGACACAGCCACAAAAATTTGATAAAATCAACTTTTCATATGTTCAGTTTAGCTAGCTAGCTAACTACAGTGGAAATGAGTGATCAACACTCTTTTCTAGAGGAAAATAACTGAAAATTGCACAAAGTACAATACACTACAGCTAGCATCAGGAGTGCTCCGACTCCATACACTCGTATTGGGTTACGCATGGCAAGATCTATATTTTCGAGATCCAATATCCATAATTTGCTCAGTATTGTATGTTAGCTAATAAGCAAAGCCATTGCTACCAATATCAACCATACTACTGTGGCAGACGCAAATGAGCTGTTGAGATCTGCGGTGAAAATGGTTAGGGCTGTGCGATATGACCAAAATTTCATATCTCGATACAGATAATTTCTTATCCCGATAACAATACATATCACAATATAGCACGTTTTCTGTAAATTACATGAATAAATAGTTTATATAAAATGACCACATGGGAAAGCCAATTTCTTATTACATTTACAAATTTATACACTCAACAAATAAAAGGTACTTACTCATATTTGACTATTTTTCTCCTTTTATTGAGAACCTTTGTGCAAATTTCAAAATAAGCATGTAACAAAATACTGATACAGGCATGCGCAGCATAACTTCCGATTTATTATTATACTATGCATACAGTATTGTAAAGTATTGACCAACTTAACCTATAAATCATCTTGCCAGATTAGGTCTACATTAGGTGAAATACAATACAGTATGTGCACAGTATTTTGGATATTTAGTAAATAAAGGTGCACAACAGTCTCCGATACAGTTTTGTTAAGCATATATGATAATATGCTGTTTGCACAACGTCCAAATCACATAACGTCCTATTTCACAGAACGTATCATGGACGTTAAACTATGCATACCTGTATATGTAAGTGTTGCGTGAGCAAAAGCCTCTTGCAACGTCTGAGTCTGGGGTTTGTTTTGTGGCTCTTATCCGTTGACTCTGTACTGTTTGACATGATTCTTGCATAAATGGTACACCCATGTGATGGAGTAGCCCAGTGATAGCTTTTAGGTTCGAGCTCCTCATTTTGTCTTGGCTGGTTGGGAGTCCTTCTCCTGTTCAGATTTACCCTGTTCTGTGTCACGTTCACAGCGCCACAACGAATTAAACGATGGAGCATAACATGAAATGATGTAAGTTTTTCTATCGTCACACGATTATATATCGTGATATCGCACAGCCCTAGCTAGACCCATACCACATTTTTCTGCAACGTTAGCTAACTAACATTATCTGGTTGATGTTAGTTATGATAGGCTAACTGAGAGGGAAATTGACCTCTAAGTGTTTCTTCAGATTTGAATTCAAGGTCTTTGCAGATGATAGCAACTTTATTTTTTGGCTTGCACAATTTGCAGTGGACATAGACATTCCTGTGTTGCAAATTTTTGAAGTCGAAGTGATGACGATACTTCCAGGAATGGAAGGCTGTTTTGGAGGGACTGCTGCTGCTTAAACTTTCCATCTTGACTCAGCACCATTCTTTTTTCCCTCGCCAAAAAGTGGAGGACTTGTCTAAGAAACCCCATATGTCAGACGCATTTTTTATGAGTTAATTGCATTGGTTATCATGAAAAACATTTAATGATTTTAAAATAGTCATATTTTAAAGACATAATAAAAAATGTAATCAAGTAATCCTTGGCAATGTAACTGTAATCTAATTGCACATTTTTTCAAATGTAATCTAGGTTGATTACAATTACTTATTTTTTGTAATCTGATTACGTTATCCCAATTATATGTAATCCATTACGACCTAACCCTGACAGGGTTAAACTCAACAACCAGCACAGCCACCAAAAAGCCCCAAATTCCAAAACCCAAGAAGTCCACCTTCTGCCTCTCAGGCTGTGCTTAAATAGAAGGCCTAATTGAAGGCAAGTGCTCACTGCTGAGTTAATTAGAAATCACCCGCAGGAGAGCCTGCCTGTTAGTGAGGCCTCTACTGTCGCAGCTCCAGCTAACTCTCCAGGTTGAGGGAACCAGGAGACTGACATCAGTACAACAGGAGGAGCTGAGGAGCTTGCTCCTCCCTGTACCTCTCCCGGGGCCACAGTGTGTATGTTAATGGTGAGAGTACACATGCATTTCTGTGTGAATGTTCCTATGTTCAGCATGTGTGTGTATGCGTGCTTGTGCATGCATGTCCATGACTGAGTGCTTGGAATGTATGTGTATGCTCACATGAACGTTTTTGTGCTTACTTGTGCATGCTTATTGTGGGTGCTTACGTATTTGTGTGTGTACCAGAGACATTTGTGCTGAGATGGCTCTCTGCCATACAGTGAACACAAAGAGTAAATCTTATCTCAAGTCCTCAGAGTATGGAAGGCATGAAATATAATCTCCATCTTCAGAGAAGTATCATTCTTTAATAGGGCTTTCACATTTAAAGTACTCTCACATTTACATTCATTTTATGCTCTGAGTCTGAATGCTGAGCGACCTGGAAGCCTTCCATTACCAGTGCTCTCCTGAGGAGGTGGGCTTGCAGACAGATTCTGCACCAAACATTTTCTTGGCAGGAAGTACTGTGGTCTGAACTCTTTGTGGTAGGTGAGGAGCAGATTGCTATTTAGTGACTACACTAGCATGGTTTCACTTTCTTTATTTACTCTTCTTGTGCTGATATGTCACAGTTAACACTTTATAATAAAAAATATTAATTCATGTGTTTGAAAATGATATTTGTATGATAAACAGATGATATTTTGTTCATATAATTAGTTAATAATGTTTTTAACAATGCTGAATTCAGTATATTCCCTACTGTCCTGTACTGTCTGTGTGAATATTGCAACATAGCTATGTGTTGGAGGTCCCATGTTACAACAGCTTAGTTGCTTTCAGCCAGGTAATTATCACAGTAGTTATGTGAATGTGAGTGGCATTTTTTGCAAAATGTAGCTCAGTATGAAATCTGCATCAATATTTTACAAATGTGAAACCCGCATACATTTCTCATACCTGTGTCGCTCCGACAGCAGTGAGACAGCAGAAAGTGATTGGCTAATCCCTGGTTATTGTCTTATTATGATTTTCTGAATTTGGACCAAAATAGTATGGACCAAAATAGACCAAAATACCCATGCACATATGCCACTCACACAAATACCCATGCACATATGCCACTCACACAAATACCCATGCACATATGCCACTCACACAAATACCCATGCACATATGCCACTCAAACAAATACCCATGCACATATGCCACTCAAACAAATACCCATGCACATATGCCACTCACACAAATACCCATGCACATATGCCACTCACACAAATACCCATGCACATATGCCACTCAAACAAATACCCATGCACATATGCCACTCAAACAAATACCCATGCACATATGCCACTCAAACAAATACCCATGCACATATGCCACTCAAACAAATACCCATGCACATATGCCACTCAAACAAATACCCATGCACATATGCCACTCAAACAAATACCCATGCACATATGCCACTCAAACAAATACCCATGCACATATGCCACTCACACAAATACCCATGCACATATGCCACTCACACAAATACCCATGCACATATGCCACTCAAACAAATACCCATGCACATATGCCACTCAAACAAATACCCATGCACATATGCCACTCAAACAAATACCCATGCACATATGCCACTCAAACAAATACCCATGCACATATGCCACTCAAACAAATACCCATGCACATATGCCACTCACACAAATACCCATGCACATATGCCACTCACACAAATACCCATGCACATATGCCACTCAAACAAATACCCATGCACATATGCCACTCACACAAATACCCATGCACATATGCCACTCACACAAATACCCATGCACATATGCCACTCAAACAAATACCCATGCACATATGCCACTCAACAAATACCCATGCACATATGCCACTCAAACAAATACCCATGCACATATGCCACTCAAACATGTTATTCATCACAGGCTGCAGTTTCACTTGATGCACATAAGAAAACTGCATGGGTTACCCTCTATCAGGAAATCTATCAGGAATGCATAATTTAGGGATTGGGTGCCTGGGTCACAAAGGTCATTAGGCCATTAAGAAGCTTCTGCAATAGAGGGAAACATGTTTATGGGAGGGACTGAGATCCAAATGAAATGATTGTATGTTAACTTCATGTCCCTCTGACAGCAAAAGCTGTATGTGGTTTGTGTCGCATCAACAGCATGGAACGAAGCAAGGGCTAGTTGCCTTGTGAATTAGAGGAGTCACATGTGTATGGTTTCCTTGTGATGGGGGAGTAAAGTTTCATCAAACCAAAAATGAAAGGAGCTGACATATAGTATCAGTGGCTCAATGATTTGAAGCAATGACATGACTGCCTTTCCTGTGGAGAGAAAACATTTTTTTATCTGTTTAAGAAGTCACTGACTGACACTTGAAACTGGGATGCATGGAATCTCATTTCAAACATTAATACAGTCACTTCTGTCTGTGGAGACAGTCACTCAGGCGGGGGTGATAGGTCAGTAGTTCAATTTGGCTGGGAAATATGGGAAAAATATAAATAAATAAGTAAATAAATAAACAGAAATAAAGGAGTCATTAAAAAGCATTGAGGGCAGCTGAGGACAAATTAGAAACAAGAAGGGGAAGCGTTCATGGCCGTTTCAAAGGCTTTGCTGTGTCTGGCCATATGATCAACAGGCTTTTTTATGAGTAAGTGAATTTTAGAAGAATTTTACTCTGAGCTGCTGTCATGGCCTCTGAGCAGAACCAAACTCAGCCCAGGGGTATGTTCTGGGGCTGGATCAGCACAGAACACCTTCCCACTCCCTTGGCTTGAGGACTCAATTTTATTTGTAAAAACTGAAAAAATATTTTAAGTTATCAAATTATTTGGCAGCTATACAGCTCTGAAGCAGGGTGCCTTCCATTGCTAGCTTGCAGTCAACACCCTCCTGTGAATCTCAAATTGCTGAACCCTGATAATGACTTTGGTGTCACACAGATTGTGTGCTTCCAAAAAAAAAAAAAAATCTGTGAACCAGTTATAAAATTTGATTCAAACATTAAGCCACATCAATAATAGGTACATTACCCCCTACTACCTTAATGTTTTATTTTACTGTGTATTTAGTGAAGCTTTGATTCACATTTTTTTACATCGCATTTATTATTTCAATAAGCCTTTTGTATTTGATTTGTAAATTGTTGCTATTTATTTCTTTATTAAAAATGTTGTTCTTTTACAAAAGCAACTAGGCTGATTGGACAGTTACTAAGTCTTTGCAATGAAAATATTGGGCTTGGACTGCAAAAACCAGTGGTGTCTTAATATAAATAATTTACTGGTGCCCAAACAACTGCAGATTATTTATCATGTAGTGGAAAAAAATAGAGTAGAAGCTCTCTGGGACTGTTCACAGAGAAAACCATTTCATTGTTAATGTATACTTGATTAACATTTATACAATAGTTATAAATGAGGTATTGTGCCTTTGTGGAGTACCTGTACAAAGAGGATGTGACATCATAAAATATGTTTGGGAATCTAATAAGCATTGCACAGAGAGCAATGGGCCACTCGGCCTTCAGCCTCGTACCTACGACTGAACCACAGCCCTGCTGATAATGTAACAACATGACCTCGATTGTGATATTGCTTTTATAGAACAGTTCAACAAACAAGGCTGTTCAAGTCAATTACAATGATAATTATATCAATCAATTGTAATGATAATTTGAGAAAACAAATGATTTTTTTTTTGTTGTTTATTCCGCTCCTCCGACAAATATAGTTCCTTCGGGAAAACATTTACACATAAACAGCAAGTCTCTTGACTGCAAGTTAGTTAGCTAGCTAGCTACCTGCTTTTTATCATACACGAAAAGGCTAGCTAGCATACATGGCCGGGCTAGATATACGGTAGGCTTGTTACGTAGCTGTTATTTATCATACCAAGCTGCAGGCTAGCTAGGTTCTTTTTTATCAAACAGAATCATGTCCACATTTGCACTGTTGGTAAATGAAAATTAAGTTTGCATTGGTGTAATCGACAATTGCATCGGAATATCTGTAAAGCGAAGTGATACATAATACTAAAACGTCCCAGTGCTGTTATACTTAATATCAGCACTCATGGAATTTGTCTCTCATCAAATTGCTTGGTCGGAGCTAACTGTTGTATAAAACAGCAATAAAGATACATTAGAGGGTTCCACTAGCTCCAAATGTAACTGTAGCATTCCACTCGCTCCAAATGTAACCCCCTTTCTGGATAAAATGGTGCGAAACTGCACTATGCATCGTCACCCTCATTCCCACGGTTTTGTGTCGGAAAGGAGCCGAAAGCATCCCACACACAAATTCTCTCTGTTCATTTTGCATTTTTTGCACTTGGGGTATTATGTACTCACGAGTACAGATGTCATGCTTGCAGAGAATGTTTTCATTACCAAGGATGTTTTACTTCTCTTCATTATAGTTATTTACAAACACAGTGAGTTTCTACTGGCATTTACGAGGCTAGCTCATTTGAGTCTATGAGGCTGGTAAAATTATTAAAAATTCAACCGCAGGTTTTTACCATTTAGCTTTTAATATATTTTGTGAAGGCCAAAATGTATATGTATGAAGGTCAAAAGGACTGAATTTTAAAGCATTGATAAATAATTTTATATCATTTTCTTGGCAGAAAAATACCATTTACCTGCTGCATCATAAAAACATCACTGCAAGCTTCCATACTCACCTAACACCATACCACTTGGCACATTCTGTAAAAAAAAAAGCATTGATGTGAAATATTACTTATATAGACTGTGTATAGACTGATAGTATTTCCTTGACAAAAAACAAATTATAGTGCTCAGCTATTCTGGCAGCCTATGATACAGACACAGACAGACTTACGCGCGCGCGCGTGTGTGTGCATGTGTGTGTGTGGAGAAAAGATTGGATAGAACCACTCTCATTCACCACAAAAACAATTAAAGGCTTTCTCTTATTGGCTTCATTCATTGGCTTCCTTTTAAAGTGAATGCATCCGTGCTGATGCATTGACCACAAGGTCTTTCTCAACACACATATAGACCACAGAGCTTTGAAAAAGACCTTGGCTTTTACTGTAGTCAGTGTGCGTGATGCTGCCTGGGTCACTCTGCATGTAGAATAAAGTGAGAAATGTATACAAATAGAACATTCTCTTATGCAGTGCTCCACTCTTCACACATCTTTATATGTGACTCTCCTCACTTCCTGCCTGGCAGCACCATTCTTTCTCATCATTGATTCATCTTTACAGCATGGAGCACCAGTGGACTCCTACTCCCATCAAATGTGTTTGTTGACAAATAGGACTAAGGATAAGGAGTGTCAACCGTGCTGTTGGAGTGAACCATCCTAGAGCCTAGTTCATGTGCACATTATTCATTTTTCAACCTGACCTCCAATGTTATGTATATGTAGATGTAGGCATTTCAAACGTATTGCATAAAATTGATTTATGGAGAATGGAATGAAGCGTTTATTTCAGGTATGCTGTATCTAACTCCAATTTGCTGGCATCAATGAGATACCGTGAGTGTAAATGGGATGGTGGGAACCTAAAGGCATTGTGGGATGTATGGATTTTAAATTGGAAAGAAAGGTGTTCTGTGAAGATACACAATAATTTCACAGACGCTGTGATTCAAGTCCTCAACTCATGTGCTATGTTCTTGGCTGTTTTCATCTGAAAAATTCCATTAAGTCTATCTGAACAAAAAAGTCAATACTGTGCTGAAAAACACTGTTGTTATTACAAAACCTTTTCATTTTGATGGGCTTTTGCTTAAGCATGATTCCATTTTAATGAGGTCATATCATTGTTTTTCTTAGTCACCAAGATGGACATTTTATCAAAGGCCAAAAGAGGCACAAAGTGAGAAGTGGAATAGTGACAGTCTCATTATTTACTTCTCTTTCTATTCTTTTTTTGCAAATGTATTCCTGCCCTAACCCCCCCAAACCCCCAGATGGGAAATACCTCGGACTCTGCCTTGTTTGTGTCCAACATATCAAAAGAAAATGACTACTTAATGGGATCAATCTATGCCATTTTTGGTAAGTTCCTCAGATAGTGATGAATTGTGTAATAGATAATATGATGGATTGCATTGCATTTGTGTCAGGCAGCATATTTCTCCTGAGAAGGCAGGTAACACTGGCTCAGAGAAAGTGTCCTGCATTCATTAGGCACATACATGAGCAGTGTCAGACTTACTGTTGATCTGCTCCTTTGATTCAAATCACAGGCCATGTTGACCAACATAATGTTTTTTTTCTAATCAAGCCTTATATTAACGTGGATATGCCATACTGATGTTAATATTTTGAGACTAATAATTAACTGAACAGATGTGTCGGTACTGACCTCTCCCTCTCCCTCTCTCTCTTTCTCTCTCTCTCTCTTTTTATCCAAACCTCAGGGGTCCTATCTCTTCTGGGCAATGGCATACTGTTATTTGTTGCCTATCGCAAGAAGTCCTCCTTGAAGCCAGCAGAGTTCTTTGTTGTCAATCTGTCCATCAGTGACCTTGGCATGACCATCACCCTCTTCCCCTTGGCCATATCCTCTTCCTTTATGCACGAGTAAGGCTAACAGCTGTGCTGAGATCCAAACGGTCTCAATCCTGACCTCTTAAAGCGGATTTTTGAAAATTATTTTTCAATGACCATAAAACTTTTTTTCTAATAGAATAATGTAAAGATGCAAGGCATGGTGTCTCAATAGCAGAAAAATTATTTGTCAGAAAAAATGATGTTGTCAATGTTGCTTTAGCTTCCAGCTTGGTGAACCCTGATGATTGATTTGTCATTGTGTGCTTGGTGTCTCAGCCTGTAAACTCTAGACCTGAAGTGATTGGTTTTGCCAACTGGTTTTGATCCTCAAATGCATTCTGTGTCACATGTGTCCATTTGTTCTTGGTTTCAACCTAAATAACCTTAAAAATACAAGAGGGAAGTGCGCTGATGGGAAGTGATCGCTGCTGTACATGTGTTGTAAATGAGGCCTGTCTCTCTCTGTGCAGGTGGCTTTTTGATGAGCTCACCTGTCAGTACTATGCTTTCTGTGGAGTACTCTTCGGCCTAAGCAGTCTCACTAATCTGACGGTTCTCTCCTCTGTCTGCTGTCTAAAAGTCTGCTATCCTCATCACGGTAAGCAGTTGCACCTCACAAAGACATCCTAAATGGGACAGGGACAGTTAACTGTGGGGTATTGATGTGACCCACTATGTACCCTTCAAGTGTATCAAACAATGCTCCACAATGCATGCCTCATTTGATGAACAACCTAGCACTGAAAATTATTTCAACTGAAATCACAGAACTGAACAACATTCTATGAACATTCATGTGATGTGTCTTGGGACTTCATGGTACTATTCAAGGGACATCCAGGAAACTCAACAGACTTGCATTCTTATAATTGTGACCCTGGTGATTTTAATAAAGGTCCAGGAACATTCTGAGATCCAAAATCATTAGCTAGAAATATGGATGTTGTGGATTAGTGGTCTTTGCGTTACAAGTAACATGACACTTTCAGTTGGATCCCACCAACCCGCCATATTTTTTTCTTTGAATGCTTGCCTTTTGTAATGCTTATGAGGTCATTGCTGCCATAAGGCAGGACCTTTACCTCATCCCAGCCCTGGGCATGCTTTGTGCATGGTGATCCTGCACCTGAGGCCATTCCAGACACAACATGTGGTCGCCCTCGTGCTCTGAAATAGAAAAATTCCACATGAGTGAGAGCAGCCATTTGTTCCCAACTGCACTCCTCTCCACTGCTGCTGAATCACACACAATCAGTGCAAGCTTTGTTCAACACTCAAATTTGCCAGATCTGACAAATTTAGTTAATCCTCTTGGGTAAGATGTCCTTGGGGGCTTTTTGAAAATACATGAGGGAGAAGGAACAAGAGAAAAAGAGGGAAGGAGAGGAACAGAAGAAAAGAAACAAGGATAAGAAGGAGAGGCGATACCTTGAACTTAACTGTAAATGGAGATGTGGGTCCTGCTGCATTGGGAAGTGTGAATTTAAATAATTGCTGAGATGCGCCTGAAAAATGAACCAGCTAATGAGTGGGATTAATCTTTGTGCCACTCAATTCCCCAAAGATCATCTTACATAATTCTAATCTTTTTTTTCCTGAGGGGAGCTGGGAGATTAATTCAAACCCACATCAGCAACACCACAGCCTGTCTCACAATGAACACCAGCAAACTAGCAGAAACGAACATAAAAATGCTGACAATCCAAAGGATGTGCTTTTCCACTGAAACATTTACTAATCTTTTTAGTGGCCTTGTTTTGTGGCCTTGTTGCATATTTTAAACAATGAGTTGGAATAACCCAGATATTTACATGTGCATGTGGACACACATGCACAGACACTCACACACATGCACATACATAATATAGTTTTAACTCATAAAACTCATGTAATAGTTTTAACTCATAATTAGTTATGGTTTTTTTAAAACAACATTGTGAAATATGTGTGATGAGTTGTTATACAAATGCATACAATGCACCATTAAACTATGATTATACATATCCCACTTCAAATCAGCAACATATTGGTGAACCTGTGCTAGTGAACTTAAGTACTATCTAATTGACTGCATAAATCTAATTTGCTAGAAAAGTAGTAGGCCTGTAGAAAGTAATAGCTGTACCCTCACTGTAAAGGGAAATTTGTTTTGAAATACAGGAGACTAATGCTTCTCTCAAAATTGAATCTTTTATGTAAATGGGCACAAATAATGATTTGTTTACTTGATTTATCATAAGAACGCCTACATAAATTCCCACACAAACATACACAAGGACATACCTGACCAGTGGGTGACATAGGTACTTCTTTAGAGAGGACCAGTGTTTATGCATGTGTGTGTGAGTGTGTGTGTGTCTTATGTATGAGGGAGTGTGCATGCTTTTGCCCTCCTTTACATCTCCATGTTGAGTTATATGTAAGTAGATTCATTCAACTAAAGCATGAGAGGAAAAATATAACATTTAAGACCATGAAAAATCAAACATATCAAAGCCGATGTAACAAACTTAAACCTTGACACAAATCAGAAAGTGTCCAGTTACTGCAGCGGGATGCAGTGGATTAGTCATAAATAATTACACAAAGGGTTCTGCAGACATCAGTGAAATCAGATTCACAGAGCAAGCAGCTTGGATAATGCAGTGGTCAAGTGACTGAAACAAGACATGGCACAATTATGCAGAGAAAGCGTGATATGATATGTGGGGCTATCTGAGTATGGATCTAGGGCTGCAGCTTTGCAGATTACATCTGTTTGTTAGTGGAACCAGGGTCTATGTTACCAATGCCAAGGCAAACTGTGCAGAGGAAGCCATGGAATTCTTCAAGGCTTTGTCCACTAGCTCATATGCTGTACCAGAGAGCAGTGCTGACTCTCTGCTTTTGAGAACCTGAACATAATCATGTTAATGCAACCACAATTGTTACTCGGCACCTCAACACCACAAACAGTGCTGCCCCCTAATCAAAACCTCAAACATTACTGCCCCCCCATCAACACCTCAGATGTTGCTCTCCCCATATCAAAACCGCAGAAGGAGAAGGAGACATAGCGCACACAGCTGACTTCAAGGGCCGTGGTATTGGTGCGTAAGGCGGCTGCCTTACCTGCAGCTGTCACAGCGTGGCGAGGAGCGGTTTATCTCCACTTTCCCCGTCTTCGCCAACACTGTACAGCATATCGAATGGTCCCCTTGGCAGTCCATTATCCCGCTTTTTACATGAAAGGAGCCTTCATTCCCCACAGACACACACACGCACACACCATTCAGTGGTTTTACCTGGGGTATAACCACTTTTACTTTGCATAAACTACTCTTACTTTACATTTGCCCATTTACAGTGTACTGTATTCATATTATATATAAATATATTATATCCCAACACCCCCTCCCCCCCTCCAGCAATATTACTAGTGCCACATTCATGACTGTTTTCCAGCATGAATTCTCTCTTGGGAAAAGTGCCTCTGGGAAAAATGTAATTTTATGCATTAAGAAATGGCTTTGTCTTTATTCATACGATTGTGATGACACAGGACATACTCTACTGTGAAGCCCGTGTATAACAATATATGATTGTCCTTGGGATGTGTGTACAATACACAATAAAGTGGATGAAGCGCCCAATGGTATTCCTCTCCTGGGTGCCATTCCAGCTGCTCTATGACTTTGTGGCTTGAGCTGGAACCCATTTCTGTTTTTGACCCCCCCTATCCCGGCAGTGAACCCTATTAAACACTGGTTGTTAACGACAGACGTTGGTGAAATTACCTTTTAGAGGTTTTTTCGCTTCGGCTTGTCCTTCTGAGGTTTGATTGACGAGAAAGGTTATGCATGTAATGTGGTCCAAGAAGTTTGCATCGTGTGACCCCCATCTATATCACTGCAGCCTTCAAATCCATCATCCGTCAGGTCTTAAATCACATACCAATTCAATTCTAAGTGCTTATGGTGAATCAAAGAAGTGTCTGCAAAGAGAATCGTTTAGCCTGTCCTTCAGGGTAAAGCTCAGTTTCGACTTTGCATACATATTTTCGCAGTGTGTGTGTGTGTGTGTGTGTGTGTGTGTGAGAGAGAGAGAGAGAGACAGAGAGAGAGAGAGTATATTTTTGTTTGAGTCAGTCTGTGTACTTGAGTGAGAGAGACAGAGTGAGTGTGTGTGTTTATGCAAGTAATGATTGGGATGAATCTGGAGGAAAATGATATTGCCTTGGCAATAAAACCCTGCCAATCAATTCCTGATGCTGTTTAAGAGTGACGGAGGAAGATGGCTGGCAGCATCTCTCCCTCGTGTGTCATATTCCACCAGAGTCATCTTTAGTGTTGGGTTTGAGGCAACAGCTGGTTAAACACAGCTGCCCAAATGCACGTAACAGGGGGTTCTGGGAAACAGCAAAGCTCACTCTGATACACCATGCTCCCTGTTTCAGTGGTGTGGGCCCATATCTAAAACACAGAGCCCACAAACACAGCCATAAAACACTGTCTCTTTCTGCTCTTTCTCTCCCAATTAAACAGTTAAACAGAGATAGTGCTCTCATGGCAGATCCCCCTCTGGCCAAATGTCGATAACATCCTCAGTATCCTCAGACTGTTGAAGTTTGCCATGTAAAACTCCAATAAATCAATTAGATGGAGAATAGTGTTGAGCTCTGTTTTTCCATTTTCTCATGAACCTCTGAGCATATGTGGAGGTAATATGAAGGGCTTTTGATTAATTGCAAATTAACTGCCGAGAATTTGCAAGCATCTTGTCTAAAAGTAATCATATGTACACTGTTAGTGCCCAATTTTTTAAGATGTTGTTCATTAGGCAACTGGCTCTTGGCCACTGTCCTAATTTTCAAACCTCTGCCACATGGCTGGCTAACAATTAAATTGGACAAACATGGAAGCTTGGAGATGGTGTACCTTGAAAGTGCAAGCAAAGGATTGTGTAGTGTATGTACCCACAATGTGCTAAGCTGTGCTGAGGTGTCACCATCTAAACTTAGGTCCTGGGAGAAGAATGATTGGTATCTGCATCAATATGACATGAGGTCATGTCAAAAAGAAAATATGTGAACATGCATGTGTGTATTTCCTTTTCACATGCACACATACATACATATTCACTTCTCTATGTTCCATAGTTCTTCAGTGTTCATCATTGGAATGCCATTATTCAACTGTCCTACGAATCAATGAATGTTTGCCTCTTAGTTAAATGCCTTAAATTAAAACATACAATGAATCACTATTAGCATAACTGCTATACCTATGATTATTCTCTGAGATTCTGCTCAACGCTAAGTACTGTCATAAAAAGGGCACTTACTATTTCTACAGTTTATTTTTAAAATAGTAGGAAAACAAATACTGGCTCATACACAATACACAAAGATGTTGTGAAAAGTAGGCAACTGCCACCACAAGGATAAGTGTGGCAGCATGTCAATCAGATGCCATGCTGTCATGTCATCTTGGAGTTCCAGTCCACCAGGAAAAGCAAGAAAAAAACATGCAAGATGTGCAACCTTGAGTTACCTATCATTCTCATGAATGGAGCATGGTGCGATTAACAGAGTATATTTCACAGATGTGAAATAATGAAATAGCCCCCCTCTCACCAGGCAATGTGAGACCCCTTATTTTTTGCAAAACATGTAAAAGAGCTTCACCAGGACTGCAAACACAATGGGCTTCTTTAGCTTTGCTCAAGGCTTAAGACAACCTAGCCACTATCTTCTGTTTGGTATCAGGGAATTCTGAAAGTTGATAAACATGTATTTGTATTTTTTCTATCTATATTTTTCATCCTTAATAAGTATCTACAAGCCCCTTGTGGGTTTTTTTCCCCCATAATCTTTTTTTCATTGCTGTTTTTTTTTTTTTACTTTGTTGTCTTTATCACATTTTACACAAAAATAAACTCAAAATATTTTCCTCCCCTGTAAAAATGCTCCTGTGCATAAACCTCAATCACAGCACCTGTTGGTATGCTTTTCTACACACAGAATGGGTGTGGACACACTGCCATCTCCTTTACTCACACCTGCAATGTTGGCCTTATTGAAAAACTGAAGGCAACATCTGTAGAATTTGCTCTGGATAAGAGCCTCTGCAATGCTCCTAACTGTAATCCCTGATATTGCTCATGAATAAATTGTTTTTAATTAGTCTCTTTGCTTCTTCTCACCTAATGGCAGGTAACAAATTCTCCTCCTTTCATGCCTGCCTCCTGGTGGTAGGAGTGTGGTGCTATGCTTCCATCTTTGCTGTGGGGCCCCTGGCCCAGTGGGGCCACTATGGACCAGAACCCTATGGTACAGCCTGCTGCATTGACTGGGAGGCTCCAAACTATGAACTGTCTGCCATGACCTACATCATCTGCCTCTTCCTCTTCTGCTATGTGGTTCCCTGCTCCATCATCTTCATCTCCTACCTCTTCATCTTCCTCACCGTTCGAGGTTCTCGGCAGGCTGTACAGCAACACGTGTCACCACAGAACAAAACCACCAATGCCCACACTCTCATCGTCAAGGTAACGCTTGTGACCTCGGTGCCAAAATAACACCCACATCTTATTACAAGGCTGGGGGTGGGATGTGAGAAGATCAGGTGTGGTGGGGAGGTGAGCAACTGTAAGGCCGGGGTTTACATAACTACTCCTTGAGTGGCTGGTGCCTGTCATGTAATCATCAATTCTACAATAGATTTGATTGGTCAAATGATTTTATTTAATAATTAAAACACAACCCTCATATGCCTGATTACAAATTGCCAGATGACTGCACTTAAAAAATCATCAAGGATGATAGAGCAGAGTCATAAAAGTTACTTCCATTCCAACTCTCAAGCAGAAATATATTTTCAGAATGTATTGCATGAATTTGTTGTCGCATGAAGACAACACACACCCTTATTAAGACCATCTTGCATATTTTATGCACACTATCCAGCTCAATGACTTTATAGCTACTGAAGCAATTCTGGAGAAGTATTTTGCTAAGGGGTTCAATGGCACTGCCCTACCTGGGACCTGAACCTGCAAAATTACTAGCAGCTCTATAACCATTATAAAACACTGCCAACACAACCCTTGATGATTCTTTAGGCCAATGATGACTATCTTTCCAAAGGGATATGTAGGGGTTCTGATTCTCTCTAACACATGTCTCCATCTCAACATGTGCATGTCCACATAGTTGTCTGTGGCTGTGTGCATTGGTTTCCTGATGGCCTGGAGCCCCTATGCTGTGGTGTCCATGTGGGCAGCTTTTGGTGACTACAACAGGGTGCCACCCATGTCCTTTGCCCTGGCCGCCATGTTCGCCAAGTCCTCCACCCTCTACAACCCCATGGTGTATCTGGCGTTCAAGCCGAACTTCCGCAAGTCACTGTGCAGGGATGCAGCACACTGCCGGCGCACGCTCTGCTCCTGCTGTTGTGGCTACGAATGCCAGCCTAGGCCCACAAAGGAGAGTTCCTGCAACCCCTCCCAGCGTGGCCACAAAGAGGTCAGCAACTCCACCCGCTTGTCCAACGGCCTGCCCGAGTGCCACGAGGCCTGCAGGCACTGCCCAGAGGTTGAAGCTGGGTCCGGGTGCCTGGCCACGCCTCTGAGGACTGCACGCATCCTGACAGGCTCCACCCATAGTGAGGTGGCAGTCAGCCAGCTCTCCAACGAACTCCAGAGTGACTTCCTCTAGAAGTCCTCACTGATCGAGAGGGGAGAGGGATGAAGGAAAGCTTTCATGTGTGAGTGAATGTGTGCATGTGTGTGCATTTGTTTGTATTGTTTCAGTATGTTTATTTGTGTGTGTGTGTGGTGTTTATGTATATTTGGTTGGTGACATGATGACTGCAGCACTTTTTGGCCATATTCAGTCACAGGGACTTTTGAGCCATGCAGTAAACAAGCAACACTACTGCCAAAATACACATCAGACAGGTCTAGAGGACGGACCAGTCTGGGTTGGACCAAATGGACTGTCCACCTGAGACTCAGACAACAGAGCTGCTTTGTAATACAACAAAATGAGAGAACACAGTCATACAAGCCCACATGGTCCTTGTGAGTGTCTCAGAAAATACCATTTTGAGAATTTATCTTATTTATTTCAGTCATGGGTGTTTCAGGCACAAGTGCAATTATTATACAAATGACTTTCTGTGTGTCCTCTTTGATGTAGTGGAAGGCTTTACTGCCAATTACCAGCAATCCTGTTGAGTAGAATAGGAACACCTTCCTCCTAGGGAGCTTCTATATTTCCCAAGAATCACAATAAATAAGTGCCAGTCAGAGCCTTCCAGCTGATAAACAGCACATGAGAGAACAACAAAGAGAGAAAGTGAGTAATTTATGTGACAGATTGGCTGACTGACACCAAGGTAAAGGCTTCTTGTTATCGAAGGTGCTTTCACACTGACTCACCTTGGCTATATATGTGCTGTTCTTATGTGACCCAAAACAGCTCTATAAGTTTGTTTTCTGCTGATCCCAGAACATTGATAGAGTTATAGACAGCCTTTCTCCTCACAGAATACTGATTTGTGCAGTTGTAAAACATATTAGTGTTTGACTGGACAGTGAAAGTATCCTTCTGTAATGGTCTGGAACCAGCAGTCGAAAACACAAACATATTAGTGAGATTCAGTCCACTGTGAGCATAATGAAACTACACTACCAACATCCACTTCTATTGTGCTTGGTTATCGATGTAAATACCATCTGTGTGCTATGCTATCTATCTTATGATGGAGTCAGAGAGACCACAACTGTTTAACAGAGACCACAACTACAATTTGCAGCAAATTATGCTGACTATATGCATATTTGGTGTATTATGTGGAGTAAATATTTATTTTTTAGTGTTAAATATTGGTGATATGTAAACAAGACTGATATCTATCAATGAGTAAGCATTAAGTTACAATTGTATTTAAGACTAGCCTGGATCAAAACCATTTTACTGTCAACGACCAGGTTATTTTGCAGTTGAAAAACCTTCAGCTCACCTCAGGTATTAACTAACCAAAAGCTAAGGCAGGGTCGGGGGAAATGCAGCATGAATCTCCTGACATCAATTTTGGGTGTCATGATCAAGTCAATTTGAAAAGAACACTTCTTTTGGAACATAAGTACAAAAGGTGTTATCTTACCTCTGCTACCAAGTAATTAGAGAATAACTGAGAGAAGATCAAAGAAGGGTGGAAGGCTGTGATGCTGGGCAGAGGTTGCTGCAAGGCTCTTAATGGGTATGCTTTAACTGAATAAAACCATTATGGATGAATGCAGGAAATGGACATGCTAAAATTGACCCATTTTCTGCATTGATTATATTGAATTTTGTGTCAGTGACTCATTCTACAGTCTGTCCAGCTCCCGGAGCTAGTCTTAACTTCATCACTACTCAATTACAATCACATCCTGGAACATGCACTGGGTTTGAAATGGTGGCAACTCTCCCTGCCAATTTTATCCAGGGAGCCTAACTAGTGATTGGCCTAGTCAGTTTCCCGTTAAAATACACATATCATAGTCCATACAGAGCAATTTAACTAAAGCTCGGCAGTGTAATTTGCTTTGTCATCCAATGAATCCAAGTAGATGTATTTAACTCAATAAGAAGAAATTTATTGCTTTTGTGAACATGTACTCATGTTTACAACAGCTTTTTAAAATTCAAAACAAATGCCATTCTGGTCCATTAAAGAAATTGGCTCTTTTACCTTTGGGGGAGAGTGGAGAACACTTTGTGGGGACACATTTGAAACTGTGTGTGTAAAGCTCCATAAACAAATGAAGGTCACTGATGTTTTTAAAACACACACACACACACACACACACACACACACACACACACACACACACGCGCGCACACACACACACACACACACACACACACACACACATCTATTTATACTTGCACACAACACAGGACCTGGAGATACTATTTAACTTTTGTGCTCTAAGGTACGTTACATGAATATTATTTCTTTCATCAAGTAGCCAAAAGGATCCAAGCATGTGGAAAATAAGTGGAAAAAATCTAAAGTTTTTTTTTTCTTTTGCAGCATGAAAAAATGAATGCTTGCTATTTTTTAGAGGAATTTGGGGTGAAGAAAAAAGGTTTATAGCCCTGGCCAACATATTTGCTGACTTGTTCTTAAAAGGAAAATGGCAGCAAAGTGTAAGCTACATGAGCAGCCTCTGTCCAACCGGTGTTTTGCTTATTGTGAGCGTTTTCAAACACAACCAATTTTGACACATTTGATGGTAATGAAGGTTTTAGTTATGTCACATTTGAAAAATGCAAGTATTTTTAGATGTCGGCTGCAACATTGCAGCAACAAATCAGCTTCTGCAATTTCCCTGACACAACCAAACCCAAGTGTCAGACTCTGAAAACATCAAACTTGAACAACTAAACAGAAAAAGTGTACGGCAAGTCACTTTGTAAACTCACATTTTAATTTGTAAAAATGTTTAAACTTGTTTTTTTTTTTACTTTTTGATCTTTAAAGATAAAAACTAGATAATGCAAAAGTACAACTCTAGTCTGGAATGTCAGAACTTTTCTGGCATCTCACAACAGTTATGCAATGGTGCTCCCACTCTTTTCAGTGTGTTCCCATCCCCTCCATCCTCCTCTGTATCTGATCAAAAATATCCAATGGTAAAAAAAGGAAAATAACAGCAAACCATCAGTGACAATCAGTTATGATTTTCAGCTTTTTTGATCAATTTGTGAAATGGAGATTTGTTGTTAATAAGATAAATAAGGTGTTATTTCAAACACCTTACCAATTAGCTTGTGTAAATATGTATATAATAATATTTTTAAAAATTGGTTTTAGAGCAGCATTATCCACTGCTGTGGTACCTAAAACTTATTTTACCCAGACCAATAATAATAATACTACTAATAATAATAATAACAATAATATTGACAGTATAATACCAACACTGGAGGTTTCAGACTGCTTTAAACCAGGAAATGCATGAGGTACAATTTATGCCTCAGTTGCATTATTACAGATTGTACACATTTACTGTGAATTACTCTGTGTTGATCATTATTGCACTTTGTTACATCATCTCATCTTTCCCATTCAATGAACATATTGAAAATTAAAGTATGTGGATTGTCTTATGTTTTTGCATTTTTCATATGTGGGTCTGCACATGTGTAATGTATAGATAATTTTCGTAAAGCCCCCCTCTGGTCAAAATCATTAATTTTCAATTGGTAGGTCGACGTCAGTGAAAATTTGTGTAAATGAAGAAACCAAATTTGTCTACCCATAGATAAACTGTAAAATGCTGAATCCAACCTTCTTTTTTATTTAATTCTAAAACAAACATTCTCCTTTATTATTTCAAGTACTCATTCATAAAAGAACAACAAAAAAATCATCCTCAAATACATAAGTTTGTATTTTCAATTTAGCTGATTCAGGATGGCTACATGAATAAACTTCACTAATGTAAGTATATGAACAAAATGTTTTTTATGGCAAATGTCCTGGGATACAAGCATCAATATTCATTGGAGTAGTTTTGGAAGTTAACACGGCAGTATAATTCATTTTTGGATATTTTCCATTTAGCAGATTAACTCCCGAGAAAATAGCATATGGTCAACTGTTCTAAACGATATAATCCTAGGCAAAGTTATTGTTTACCATTTTTGTTGTTTGTAGGTGCAACAGAAATTTACATTTCAAATCATACCAGTAGCCAAACATACAAGCAATACATAGGCCTAGTACCTGGTAACCAAACTCTCACTATACTTTGTGAAAATATTCAACAATGAATAAAAACTTCAACCATATCCACAAAACAAATGAAAAAAATGATGAGAGGGGGCCTTTAAAACATTCATTCATTATTATTATTATTATTATCATTATTATTATTACCATTATTGAAAATGCAATATATACATCTCATTTGATCATATAATTTTATTTTAAGAAGGATGTCATGCAATTTCTTTCTCTAATGCTTATTTTTACAAAGACATTATCCTGATGATACAGGTGTCATAGACAGTACACACACATGTCCACACATATATTTTTAGAATATTTGCCTGTGGGAGTGGATGGAGGATCATATTGCATATTCATTAAATTAAAACAAAAAGTACTGTACATGTTACTTATTTACTTAAGACCCCTACTGAGGATAATTCAAAGTACATACTATTTACACATGAAGCTGAAGATTTCATGGAATTTACACAGAATGGTGGCACATTGTAGGTGTTTACATCATGCTCTCCTACAGAAAGAGATGCGATGGATTCATAAAATATATTTACCCATCAGATCATTACTTAAGAAAGGAAGAGGGTTGATCATAATTCATCTTTTTTATTACTTTTCTCATGTTGCTAGCTCATGGGAACTGTCATTCCAGTTCCACATCTGTGTTGATTGAATGAGGAATGAAATAATGTACAGTATTACTGGAACATAAGTTATGATTTATGCCTGACATATTTTCCCCTTTATTGGGAGCACCTGTTAGAGAGGTAGAAAGTACATTCCAATCAGCTAATGCAAGCAGAAGGCCTTTTATATGGAAACAGTCAGTAAAAGCTCCTTGCTTGAGGTGACCCCTATGTGATGGTAAAGTGCTTTTCTACTTTCATATCAACCAGCAGAGTTAATCATCTGGTGGCTCAGCCAAATGTGCCCCCCAAAGATGTACACTAAGTCTTAGCTCTTTTATCACTGAGAAGAGAGAAAAGAACAGTAGTTAGATGCAGCAAAACTGAGACCATTTCCAAACAGTAACATACATATGTGTGCACAAAGTGTATGCATGTAGTAGCCATTCATAAGAATGTTTCAACTTTGTTTATACAAATGTACAATACATCTTATTCTTACTCATAATCTCCCAGGAAAAAACATTTAAAGAATGCTGGCACAGGGGTTGTTGGGTGGTTCATCATGTAAAGTCCATGTTCCAATGTATGGATGGACCCCACAGTCTAGTCTCAATTCTGGACTGTGCCAGTGGATGGCAGCCCTGTGAGCTGGCACATAGTGAGATGAAGCTTCGCCCAGCATGGCAGCAATTCAGGCCGAGTATTGGTGCTCTCTCCTGACCCCTACTGGTCATTCAGGCAACCGCAGTCTGCCTGCACAAAGATGCCCATAAATGGTATTATGCACACTTATGCATGCTGAACTACACAGTGAAAATAAAATGTATTTCTCAGATTAGAGTGCATGCATCTCTCCGCTCCTCTGAATAAGTAACAGAAACAGCTGCATTTAGCTTATGAGTATTATTTGTGAATCAAAATCAAAACAAAAAAAAAAAAAAAAAAAAAGAAATTGATAAAAATTAGTTGAAGTTTTTAGGATCTCAACAAATACACTTGGATGGAGCCTTACCACATCTTTAGAGAACTAAAGATAAACCAGCACTGAAAATCTTGTGTGTGAAGCAGGAACTCAACTGCTTCAAATCCAACACATTTTATAAGTGGGTTGTTATTTTTGGCAGCATGAAAACTGGTGCAAGAACTAAATAAAACATTTGCAATGATATAAACATAATTGTAAAATGAAAAAGAATTCACAATGAAGAATTAATTAACGAAGAATACATTCAAATTCATACAAAGTTCACATTTGCTTATGTTTGAAATAAAATTTGAAATAAAAGAAAACACAGCATCATAACAGTGCTGTTAAAATATTGTTTTGGACGTTAACAGTTAAGTTGATTATTACTATCTTTTTACTGTACTAGCAGTGAAATCAAGTACAGTCTCCAAAAATAATGCATTATATGTGTGCACACACACATTTGCATCAGACACATGGAATGTTCTGTTTTTAAACTGGAGGAAAAAGACACATGGTAACAATACACTTTCAAGAGCTGAATGCCATGTGTCCAGTTTCATTAACTTGGTGTTAAATGAATGTTTGTGTATTACTATTGCTTAAGGGGAGCCTCCGCTATCGCATAACTATGCTACAAAGAGCAGACATTTTCAATTATAACTAATCTGAAATGATCCCAGTTATTCCCTTTTATTCAATGTGTTACTGTTTAGGAAGCCCTAAAATCACAAAGAGAAACATTCTATGTCTAATCCCTGGAATTCTGATTGTGTGTATACGTGTGTGTGCGCGTGCGTGCAAGCGGATGCATATGTGTTAGGATATGAACCTCATCTGCTAAATAAACATATGTATGAATATATATGTTAATAAGTACGATTTTAAGCTTAATAGTTTTTTTAATCAAATTTTCGATACATTTTATCTTTACAATTTATCGAAAAAAAAAACGGATTAAATTCATTTCCTCAACTGAATTTCCGCAATTAGACGAGTCGTACGTGAGGTAATGGAAGGCAGACCTAAAGTATTCCAAAACCTCTTAACTTTAGAGGATGAATTGCATAAGTAGGGCATTTTAAATACGTGCTTAACTGCATGTAAATCTGTATAAAAGCCAGACAGGCGGTAGGCCCTTTATAGATCAATTTTCAGTTAAACAAAAAACCTCATCGAGGAATGCACAATATAGAACTATTTCGATGTTACGTTCATCTATACCACAGTTTAGAGAGCTAGAGGTTTCTCGAATGAAATGAGTGACATATGGTAGACAAGAGAACATATGCACAAAAGGAAAACAGACAAATTATTTTCATCATAGCAATGTATGGCACACAAATTAACTAGACGTCTAGACAACAGCTTTGTTCCTTTATGAATTACATTATTAATTATTCAAATTAATTTTGTGCCTGACCGAATCCTTTATCACAAAACGAACTGCTAACACATTTCAACACTAAAATCTTTTACGATTCCCTCTAATTTCATAGAAAAATGTTCTTGTCTTATGCACAGAAATCATATATGGTGTTTGATTGTGTTTTGGAAAGTTAAACTTATTTTCGTGAATATATTTACACTTAAGTAGTTGGAGACGTTATTGTGATATGTTCTTGCGAGCTGTTTAAAATGCATTCCTTCTCTATTCTGTTCAGCCTCTTATCTGGAGGATAAACCTCTATTGACATGACAGCACTATCTCGTCAAACATTTGCATCGTGTCAGAATAAATTCGTACTTTGAGGCATATTTATAGAAGGCCTTGCACTTTCGACAATCCAGGGTGACAGTCCATGGGCTTGGTTTTTGAGCACTACTTTTCGCAAGGCACTATTCCTCGTGTATTCTCTGTTTTGTTAATCCGTGTAATTAATTTGCAACAGTGCGTGACTATCTACACAGAAGTAACACGCCACTTTCACACAACGTAACTGTGCTGACCATCCGCTGAACGCTCTAGTAAATTAAATGCATCTCTAAGGACAACATTGTGAAATAGTAATGCTCCTTATCGCATATCCGACTCACTAAACATTTCTATTTTCGCCGCAAAAACATTAAGTGAAAATTTGCCGTGAATGGACTGTAGAAAAAATCGACGATATCCAGACTGAAAACCAAGACATTAACATCGCCATTGCACACCTGGAGTGATTACACAAAGGGTGATGCACAAGTAAGGACATCTTTGCTAGAGCTGTAAATTCTCTATACTGACAGGGCCAGCACTATATATTATCCTCCTTTACGGTCCAGAACGCCTACAGAGTATGATTTTGCAGATAGTCTTCAGGAATTTGAAGAGGAAGTATCCCTATAAAAAATTAGTGACCTTCCGACCATCTTTTTGAACGAGGACATCCTCCATTTTTTACTCAGGCACTGCAAAATAAAAGCACTAGAAAGTATCCTCCAGTGCCATAATTGTTTATATCGTTGTTTGATCAGTGTTTGGCAGTAGTCACATCTGTCTGCAGGCCACAATAAAGAAAAATATAACACAATTATTATTAGTTGTAGTAGCAGTAGTAGTAGTATATAATAGTAATTAGTCATCGTAATAGCCTTACTGTTGCATCTGAAATAATATTTAAGTGAAAGAACCCTTTGTTAATTACAGTGTATTTTCTCATGAGGCAAACACATGGTGAGCACAATGGTCTGGATTTTATGCTCACTTAATGCTTTTTTCCCTTCCCATTCATTTATAAGTTAAATAATTACACTCTGACTAGAGTAATCCTGACTGGGAAAGGGGCCAACACTTCTTGACCCCGGGGCAAGAAATGTAAACTAAAATAAACATTTGCAATGAAATGCCATGATATGCAGCTGAAATGTGAATGGGCTGGCCTTCCTGCTGTGCGTGCCACAGAATCACATCTCACTTTTTGCTGAAGAGCTTTTCCTTTTCTCTTCAAAGGCTAGTATTCCACCTGCTGCTTCAAATTTTCTCATCAACAAAATCCATAAATCGACTAAGTGGCAGAACTCATGCAGCTCTTTTATCATTGATGTGTAAACTGAATCCAGCTGTTCTCTTAGAAAGGCAAACAGACAAATGACAAGCACGCACACACACACACACACACACACACACACACACACACACACACACACACACACACACACACACACACACACACACACACACACACACACACATACTTTTCATTATTAAAAAGGGATAATTTATGAAGTTAGAGGTGGCTCCCTAAAAGTGGTTATTGTCATGCATTCTCTAACCAAAGTTTATGGTCTATCAAATTGTAAGTGTTTATTTGTACAGACATAGACTAAGTCTATACCCTTTTTGTTGTAGTCTTATGGACCTCTGTTATAATTTCCATTCCCCAGAGTGCACACCATTAACAGTCACATAAAGGGCATCCCACTCCTCACCTCCCACTCCCATCTCTTCATTGCATGTTTGTGCAGAATACACAGCTATCTCCATCACACTCTTCTTCCCACATATATTTAAGGGCACTTTGCACCCTTCCACATAAAGTGTTTTATTAATGTACACTTTATCTTGTGGACATTTCACTCTCTGAAATTTCTGTTTACAAAGTGCATTTTGTCAGACCTTTTCAATCTATGTGTTACATATAGCAGATGTTTGGTTATTTCACTTTCTGGTCTGCATTTTCACCGGGATGCTTGAAAGGGAAACAACAGCAGAAGGATGTGTGCATCGGACAGCAGTGTCCGCTTGCCCTTCCGGTCAACCTGCTCCAGAGCAGCAGAAACATCATATATATATAATGGGTTCCTTAACTATGGGTTCACTGTCTGCTGAATGAAATGACCTGTGCTGAATGAAATCACGCATGCTTTTGTAAGAAGCCACTGTTGATTTTCATGCTAATTGGACATGTACATTCTTGAAAATCATGTGACCTGGGATTGTAATTAGATGAACAAAATGTATAGTGCCATATTAATATATTTTGTGGAGGATGTGCAGAAGAAGGTATTGTGTTTTGTCCACTCCCGCACGTGTGTTTGTTATTAATATTGAAAGCATGCTTGGCCCAGGGTGTTTGATATGATCTGGGGCCAGATATACTGTCTTATGCAGTCTTATGTCACCATTCCTCCTCTCCTGTGGTTGCCTGTCAGTCTCCCCTGATTTTGTGCAGTACTGTATGAGGAAATCTGTTTTGTGATCATGTGCTATTGTTTGCATTCTATAGGACTGATCTGGAACTTTTAGCCTATTGTTTGTCTTAACAGTCCCCCTCAACGCACTTGCCTCCCTCTCTGGGCTTTGTCATCCCCTCCTCTCTTTCTGTGCCCTCCCCAGGAATTTAAGACTAACTCTATGATGTCACAGAATGTGTGTTCATGTACTCATCAGGGCAGGGTATTTGATGTTCCAGATTTTATTGCCAAACATCACTTGAAAAATTATTTGTTGTCTGTTGCTCAATAATCTAGTTTTGTTTTGTTTTTGTTGGCACCCCACTTTTATTCTCGTTTCCACTTAAAAATCATCAGTAAGGATGACTCCATGTTTTTCTTTTCCCCCTTTAAAATGAGAAAATTTGTACTTGAAGTTTACTTGAATCAAAATGATTCTTGCTATGTGAAACAAGTAATTAAGCCACAGCAAAAACACTACAATAACAACAGTAAAACTAATAGTAATGAAAAAGACACGTGATCTCAGTTATTCTTCCCTCTAATATTATGCTGTATTGACACTTACATGCATGCATATACACAGACATGTGGACACACACACACAAAATTACAGAGATAATCTGTCAAAGTGAGAAGACAAGATTAGACATTTCCCCCAGCAGCCATACCCTCCGAAGTGTGCTCGCTTCTAATGGATACATAGAAGCATTACATCATCCCAATTTCCCTCATTATTTCAAACAGACTCATCCTTCTTTCAAAAGGAATTGTAAACAGCCTTTCCCTTTTCACAAAGAGACATTTCCTGCCTGTAAAGGGATTATCCAATCACTTCAGGCTATCAGTCACAAATTGCATTGTTTCATAGGTAATTGGCAACACAACAGTGGTTTGTCAACCATGAGATCTAGTCAAACAACTGGGATTTTGGATTTTTCGGTGGTTTACTGACAATGAGTAATAAACATACGATCACTGTACCTGAAGTGAGGTATTACACGCTAGTGATTCAATATTTCATTAGACTGTTTTTCTTCCCCTTTGGCTGAGGACATTATACTTGATTAGACATTTTTAAAGACTGATGCAGGCAGCAAACCTGAAATGTGTTCAAAGCTACTTAAGAGGAAGCAAAAAAACGAATGTATAGTCAGGTCTGTGCAAACCTGTGAGGCAGAATATGGTCTGAACACTTTATTTAAGACAGTTATCAGTTTGCACTACCTAAACCTACATATTTCACAGAATTAGTTGGGAAAAACAACACTCCCTCATTTGCTCATTGACTTTATGAACAGGATGGCTATGGCACATGTGTAAGGTATCCAAGAGCACGTGTCACAGAATATAAGAAATCTTTGATGAAGAAGTTATAAATTGATATTTAAACCCAAAATACTCATTCTTTACCTTGCATGTTCATTTTCAGACTTGGATCAATGTACAGCACAATTTTCAAGCTACAAGATGTAATAATACATGATGAGTCAGGTGGGCCTTTAATACTTTAATAACTGGTAATATTACTGGAGATATCTATCTATATGCAGATAACATATTTAACTGAAAATCAGGGATGGACAGAAAACTTTTCAGGTTTTACCAGCATGTGTAGAAGGGGGTCTGACTGATGCTGTTGATGGCCTGAGACTATCCACCCTTCCTCATTGTGACCCCTGTGCCAGCTGCTGCTCAAGCACAGATGATGTGCTGATCTGAGTTCAGTGTGAGGACTGAACGAGTGTCCTGCTGTGCCCTGCCTTCACATCCCTTCTTTCCTAGTCATCGGCCTCCAACCACTTGTTTCATCCAGTTTTGAAGAGGAAGCATGCATTTCTGCTATTGGAGAGGACTTGGACTTCAAACAAACAAGCTGGTGTGTTTCTTTAATCTGTGTCAATATCCTTTTCATAACAAAATAAACTGTTACTTTCAGGTTTTCTATATGTTTTTCTTACTGTATAGAGATATTTAACCCAGTATCTTAAAAAAAATCTTTGAGGCATTTTTTGTCATCTGTAATGTTGAAGCTCCTTCCCTAACATTATTGAGACCTGTGATTGTGAATTTCATATGCAGTCAACATGCACCTTGCTTGGTGCATTTTATTCTTGTATTCAGTGCATCATAATCCTCTTTATAATCATATAAAAATGATGCTGATAGTAAAAATGGATCAGAGTTTAAAACAATTTGTTACATTTTTTAAATAAAATGTTCCATATGGCTAAGATCCTTCTTCAGCCCATGGAAACAGTTGCATCCCTTTTCACTACATTTACATTTCCACACTGATATATGACTCAATCTTACAAAGTGCTTTGCCTGTGTATAGATTATGTCAGAAGTTAGGTAGCATTCTTTCAGAATTCCCCTCACTACATCAACTAATACTAAAAAAGTACAGTAATAGATGGAGGTCCGTTTCACGTTATTATCAGGCTCACAGCTAAGGGTGGAGATGTGGGGGTATGGAGGGAGTATAGGCTTTAGCCAGTGATGGTAATTAGAAGGGACAGTGCATGAGTTATGCAAGTTATGTAGGACTGAACCACAGACATGTGGTCTGTGTCATTGTGACAGCGTTCAATTACAGAGAAAAAGAACAGAAATAGATAAGGAAGCTGTCATTCTCTTACATGTGTGTTATATACTGCTACTCTTTCAGACCAGAGATAAAACTGAACAACAAAATGAAGTTTGAAAACCGAGGACATTTCAATTTAGTCAACTTTCCTCAGATCCTATTATTAGAATTCATTCAAATTGTGCTTGCCGTCACAGAGTATTCCACGCATGAAGTGACTATCGCCTGGCAGTGACTGCCACCACGTTTCTGCTTATTAAATGAGATGTTTGATTTGAGAAACCCCCTGGGGGCATGGAGATGGGCTCATTACAGTAATGTGTGTTTTCTTCCACTGCCTACTATTCCCTGGATATTGCATGGAGAAATTCAAGTGTTCATTCAGTACCACCAGTTCCTCTTTACAAAGATGTTTAAAAGTTGGTATCTGAGGGACTTCCGGTGAGGCACAAGGCAAGATGGCAGCACAGCACAGAGCGCTAACATAAAACACTCCTTTTTCATGTTCATTAGGGCTTATAGACAGTCATAACACAAGCGTGATATGGGGAAAGACTTAACTAAAGACATGACCTCAAAAAAAAGATCCAAGTTCAACTAAGAAACAAGATACCAGCTGACGGCACCAGGCTAATGATTCATCCAAGGAAATAGCTATGCTAGTCAAGCAAACAATGGCAGCAGAGATTTGATCTCTGCAAGAAATGGTAGCCCACATGCTAAAGGATTTTCTGGAAAAAGCTCTCGACCCCATAGAGAAGCAATATGGCATAGAATGGCAAAATTCTTTGGTCGTTAAAGGAGCAAGCGGACATTCACGCTAAAAAATGTAGCATGGTCTTCAACAAAATGACAGACTAGCTTGCGCATGAATGAGAAAGATACTACTTCTGTCTCGTGGAGATGACTAAATTATGGAAGAAGCTTTAGCAGGACAGATCCAGGAGAAATAATGTGCAGCTGGTCAACTTATCGACAGGCGCTGAGGGCAACAATCGGAGAGGCTACCTTTATTTACCTCTACCTTGTCTTTCTCTTGAATAGATTAAATTCTTATATCCTCTGGATTGCTGCCTTTGGTACACTCAATATACTTTTTGCTCAGATATCTGATCATAATATAGTCATATCTACTTTTAATTGTGGGAAAATCAAAAATAGGGCTACTAGATGGAGGTTCAACTCCACTCTTCTAAAAAACAATGAATTTCTAACACAATTGAGAATAAAACTGACAGAATTTATTAATTTAAACAAAAATGTTATCTCAGATATGACAGTGGTTTGGTCCTCCCTCAAGGGTTTCTTACAAAATAATGCCATATGGTCCAGTCCCCACTTACATAAAAG
Organism: Albula goreensis; assembly: GCA_022829145.1. NCBI lineage: Eukaryota > Metazoa > Chordata > Actinopteri > Albuliformes > Albulidae > Albula > Albula goreensis. The sequence goes on from CM040752.1 coordinate 23,256,152, forward strand.
CCAACTTCAAAAGATTACCACCCTAGAAGAAAAATATGAGGTTTTGGAGAATGATCTCAAAAGAAGATACACCATAACAAAAGAAAATGAGCTCAAAACAAGCAGAATTAAATGATTGGTTTAATTCTAAGAAGCATGGCAGAATATATGATCCATATAACCAAACATAAGTATTATGCAGAAGGCTGCAGACTTCTTTTGGCAGAGCCATCTTTTGGCACTAACTCTCAAACAACAAAAGCTAAAAGGTCTATACCAGCGATTAGATGTGCTAAACGTGGAGTAGTATCTTCAACGGAGGAAATGAACAAGCCATTCAGAAATTACTTTAAAAAACTGTATACAAGTGACTCAGTCTGTTCTGAAAATGATTTCATAATCTTTTTTTGGTGGATTAGACCTCACTACGTTCTCAATAAAGGACACCAAAACTCTAGACTCTCCTATTACACTGGATGAGCTACTTAATGCAGTCAAAGCTACAAACAAGGGCCGTACGACAGATATTGATGGCATACCTGTGGAACTTTACCTAGCACTTTAGAATATTCTTGGACCAGTATGGTTAGAAACACTAAATTATGCAATTGAAAATGGTGCTTTCTATAGAGACCTAAACACAGCCCTGATCACAGTTATACCTATGTCCAATAAGGACCCCAGTCTCATTGATGAATACTGACCTCAAGATATTTTCCAGAGTCTTAGCTTGTAGACTCCAGACAGTAGTTGGGAAAATAATTAGCCCAGATCAAACAGGCTTTATCAGGGGACGTCTCGGCTCTGATGATATTCGCTGGCTCTTACACACAGCTTACTGAGTGCAACACATCAAATCCCGCCTGCCCGTGGCCTGCTATTTCTAGATGCTGAAAAGGCCTTTGATTGTCTTGAACGACCAAATCTTTGGAGGGTTCTAAAAGAATTTAAGTTCAGAGATAAATTTATCAATATGATTCAAACACTGTATGCTAATCCTTCAGCCCAGGTATGTGTAGGAGTAGGCTTCTCAGAGTTATTTGACATTGAATGGGGCACACGACAAGGGGACCCTCTGTCTCCTTTAATCTTTACTTTATCTTTCGAACCGCTTGCACATTTAATTAGAAGCTCTCCTCAGATCTCTCCTATGACAATCACTGCAACACCACATACAGAATCACTGAAGACACATTAGTTTATATGGCAGATGTTAAACAAACTCTCCCCCATGTTTTAAAAACACTGGAGTAATTTGGATATATTTCAGGATACAATGTTTTTCTGTCAAAATCAACACTGATGCTGATTAATACAGACAAAAGTCAGGTGTATCTCCCTCCCCAGATTAATGTTACAAATGAGGTCCTCCACTTGGATATTGAAGTTAGTATTTCACTACTGTCTGTGGCTAAAACAATTTACTCTTTAATTTTGAAAAAAAAAGGAAGAAGATATTAATAGATGGAGACTCCTGTCAGCATTAGTGCCAGCCTGTATATCAGTCATCAAAATGAACATCCTACCCCGCATTAACTTTTATCAGCTCATGATCCCACTTGCGCCTCCAGCAGGATATTGGCAAAAACTGGACTCCTTACTACGGTGCAATATTTGGAACAGTAAATGACCTGATATACAGTGGTTGGGTCTTCAATTCAAAAAGTCACATGGGGGATTGGCAGCCCAAATTTTAAACTGTATCACTGGGCATTTGTATTAAAGAGCTATTGGATGGAGGAAGATAAAGTTTCTTCATGGAAAAATATAGAAAAGAGTTAATAGTACCAATAAGGTTAAAGGACTTTTTCCTTATAGGTATGTCTACAAAAAAATGTGGTACGTATTATGGTCCAATTGTAACCCATATGCTACAAGTGTTTAGAGCAGCAGAAGTATTCCTAATGTAAAAGTCTGAGGTTGAAATCATCTCCAGTATGGAGCAATAATCACCCTCTATCTGGGGGGAAACCGTACACTAACACATCTTGGGAGAATAAAAGTATTACGACTATTCAAGATATTAATGGGGCAAACACAATCCTTAACTTTCAAGAACTTGTCTCTCAATATAACATTGATCAACACTCTCTTTTCTTCTACTTTAGTGTAAGATCAGCTTGTAGAGCCTACGGGGTTCCCTCAGGGTCAGATTTAAAGGACCATCCCATTTGGAGCTGGATGCAGAGTGCTCCAACATGATAAGGCTGAGATAATGCTGTATAGTCTGGCCACAGGCTGTTTTGACTCAAATGGAAAAAAAAAAAGCAAATGCGTGTCACTGGTGCTTTGACCTGCAATGGTAGAGGGGTAATTTGGTGTAAGGCTGTGCAGGCCAGCACAGACCATCGAAAGCAACACATCCCAGCAAGCTAGTTTCTCGCTTGCCCAAACTGTGATGTCAGGTCTGGCTGCTGCATGATTCACATGATGAAGCCTGGTGTCTTCAGTCATAGCTGGTCCCGCACCATCCAAATCCTTTGTCCACCCACACACCAACATCCTGTCTACACTACCTCTGTGATCGTGACATGGCCATATGTGCATTTATCTTTCTCTTTCTTTCCTCTTTCTTTTCCTTTACAACCTACTTTGCACATTATTTTTGTTTATTTTATAATGTATTTATCGAGGCACTGTAATCAGACATTGTGCCAGGTTAAAGACATGAAATAGATGCACAGTATATTTCTAGCCAAAGCTTATGTACAACCCCTGTCTCTGTTTAGGCTGTTAAATAAAAAAAAAAATATTTCAAAACATAACAAGACATGAAGACATGAAAAAAGGGAAACAGTTGCAATCCACTGACTAAGAAAATCACATCCTAACTATATTCAAAATATATAATTTTTGATATGGAAATGAATAATTAGGTTGCCAGTGAACATATTATTAAGGGTTTCCTCAAATCAAATGTGAACTCTTTTTCCTGACAACAATTTCCATCTTGGTGGGTGTTTTGTGCAGAAGTAAAAACCACAGCAACCCATGGTAACCTCACCATGGCATTCTAATGAAGACGCTATTAATGAAGTGATTCTGTCACTTTTCCTTGGGTTTGTTAGACTGATTAAGGTTAACCTTTGTAGTGCCTCCTCTTCTCTCGTTTGCTAAGCCTGGCAGGCTATCTCTTCCTGCCTTGTCCGTCGGCCCTGAAAATGAGAAATCATGCTTCAATGTCTTTATTCTGTGGTGACAGCATCTTTCACTGGGAAATAAGTGCAGAGGTCTGGAGGCCCATGCAAGTGAAAACATCTCCCTTATCATTTTTGTGGTGGTGGAATTTGAGACCCTCTGCTATCGCTGCAAAAATAGTCATTTTTTATCCACACTCCATTCTGCCTTATCATTAAGGGCACTTTGTTCCCCTTCACCATTGCAGTTCTGCTGCTGTGTAGCACACAGGGGATTACTTCCCAACAGCAGATCCTGGGTGGCTTTTGAGGGTGGAATCTTACCTCCAGATGAGAGCCAAAACTCAAAAGGTTCATGAAGAAATATATTTCACTATTATTTTATGTTTTGTGACAGTAATGTTCATTTAGTCCTGATTGGCAATGTTCCATCTCAGGAGACTAAAGTGATTACAGAGAGAGAGAGAGAGAGAGAGAGAAAGAGAGAGAGAGTGCTGGCACTGCTTCAGTTTTTGTAATTCGATAGATACCATGCTCATGTAAAGTTTTACTTATGTCACACTGTGCCACCTCCCAAAACTCCTTATATAACACCTGACCTACTTAAAAACTTCATTATCTTTTTTTATCTTTTTAAATGATCTTTTTCCATGTAGACCAGGAGTGTCAAACTCAAGTTCTGGAGGCTTGCAGTTTCCTCAGGTTTTTGCCATTTCTTTTCAGCAGCCAAAGTAAGCGATGGAAACAAGGTACATAATGCACCATATTAAAGGCTTACCGTGGCCCTCCAGGAACAGTATAGTTGCAGGAATAATGGACTACCTTAGTACTTTGGTGAGTGACAATGTGCCATGGATTCCAAGATGTGCGCCTTCTTTGCGCCTGTCACCAAGCTGGAATGGTAGCTCATATGGACCAGCCTATGTGCATGGCACATACTAACCCTGGGGCTGTTTCAAAGTGACTTGATTTTTCCAGCCATTGCATGTAATCAGTGTCTGCCTTCATGTTTGGCCCCTGGGCTGTCACCGCTCACAACCCACCACACATGACCCATCCCAACAGGCACATCAACCTCAGGACTTACAGGCATGCAGCTTTGCAGCTCTCACCCAGCCTAACATAGTGTAATGTGCATGCTTTGCCCTTGGACTTACATAACATTTGGTTATATAAGCAATTACAAAACATTTCTTTCATGCCACATACTGAATATGGTGGTCACTCTACACATTTGTTTTTTCACTTCTATCTTGTCTTTATCTGTCAAACATCCAGATTACTAGGCATTGGTTAAAACACACAGATAAACACACACACACACACACACACACACACACACACACACACACACACACACACACACACACACAAGAAAGTGACATTGAGAGAGTTTATGTGTAAATGGAATTGCCTGTGAATTTCTTAGAACATTAAAAAACTCCTGAGTGCTTCCACATATAATGCTACATGGCTGACTTCATTGCATTATTCAAAATCATGAGTGCGCACACACCCCTGAGGACATGGAAACCCGCAGGCGTCAAAAATGCACCGGCCCACAGACTCAGTGAGGTGGCAGCTTTTTTTCATCAGCTGTACCTTAAAATATACACACTATGCAGGTGTCTGATCAGTCATAGTACTCCAAATAACTAGTATTTGAAGTATTTGCAAATATTGTCTTGAAAAAGAATACTTTTGAGTAGTTCTGACAATTAAAATAACTGATTAAAATATTATTTTAAAGAAATAAATGTAAAACTGAAACATTAATTTCCTGCAGATACTTTGTTCAAAAGCTTAATAAAACATATTTCAAATAAAATGTCAAATAGTTTCATCAAATAAGATCCTGAACTAGCTGTAAAATACCCCCCTTAACTATATGTTTTGACTTCATCTCTACTCTTGAAAACCCGTAGCAACTTTTGTGTGGGCTCCACCTATTTTCAGAAGAATATCTTGGCCTAATAGCATAGCCCTGCATCATCTGGATAATGTAGAATGGGTGTTCAGCATCAGTGTTCATATTTTTTTTAATGTAACACGGCTTTTATGGAATGAGTATGAGTACATTTTCTGAATGTGCTCTGAAACATTCAGAACACATTCACACCTTCCTTAATTCACAACAAACACCTTAATGTGACCCCCCCCACCCCAAAGCTACCCATTTGTCCATCAGTCCATCCATCAGTGAGCTCCCTTCTTTCACTGCAATGTGGACATGTTGAGTGATAAATGAAGTCTTGTGATCCTTTACAGCTACAGGATGGGCAGCACTGGTAAGCTACTGAGTGCTGAAGGAAAAATAATGATTATGTTAATCATGAAAGGTAAGGGGAGGTCCTCTGCTGTCTGAACTGACATAAATGAGGAGTGACATCAACAGATGTTCTGATGAGAAAATGCCTCTTCAGGGGAAATACACTTGTCAAAGATTCTCTTTTAGTTTCATTCCCTCATTTCATCACAGTGGTGTGCTGGTGATGTAATCCATCCATTGTCTCTCAACAAACCCTCACACTCATTGCAATCCCTGCCTGTTATTTCCTGTGGGCAACAAATTAAAGCAAAATGTCAAATGTAATTGTAAAATGGAGTCATAGAGGGAATAAGGGGCTGTCATAATTATAGCAAAATGCATACCATGCAGAGAGCCTTGCTCAAGCTCACGCATACTGTGCCAGCAGTGTTGTTAACAGGGACACATACATATGCATATAGCATCGAGGCCACAAACTCACATGCACACACATACGCAGGCCTATAAGCTCACACACATACAAGTCTCTCATTTGCACACAAATATGCATGCATAAACACTCACAGGCATACACGCATCCACACACATCTTTCTCTCACACACGCACAAACAGCTCCTCTTTCAAGTATACAGACACACACACAGGCATGCTTTTACACCTTGAGGAGCTGGCAGAATCCTTCTGATCTCTCAGCTCATGTGCTGATGATCTGTGAACACACACTGAAAGGAGTTTCTCTCCACTGAACACAGTGTGTTGCACTGCCAGCTCATGTTGTGTGCAAAACAGATCACTAATCTGGCAGAAATGAAGAGAGAGGCATCTCCTTTGGGTTAGGAATTTAAATAATCAAACAGAGAGATATAAAGGAGCACCGACTGACACTTCTAATTATGAAGTGTCACTCTAGGGGATTTCTTGACTCATAGGAGCTGGACTGTTCCAAATATGTAATGTTTAAGAGTCACAAAGCTCAATTTAAATAGTGAATATGTAACAGCAAGTGAAATTTACATTCACATGTTGATATTAATTTATAAGGCCTGCACATTACCAGCCACTGTTCAATTATGTCATTATAAGTTCAGAATTGCATATGATCTCTGACATAGTTACCACACAGTCACACTTATATGTTTAAGCTAATAAACATCAGTGCAGTTCTGAGTGTTAAGCCCACCCACTTTCCTGATTCAATCAATATTTTCTAGGCAAAACCACAATTTAAATATATCATGCTTCATCTATCTAGCCGTGAAAGCAATACTGATTCCTCATACACTACCTTCAAATGTATTTTGTGAAATAGAAATATGCCTTTTGACAAACCTAGATTCCATTGGAGATATTTGTCACAGTCTAAAGGCCATACAAGAGTTCAACTGAAAAAACTCTCAGTTGGATCAACAGGCTTGCTGAATATCAAACCAAACCATGTCTGCATGAATGTTTTCCAGCCAAAGCACTGTTCTTACCTTATAGATATATGATGAGACACACCTGAAAATAAATATATAGGCTACATGTATGCTTCATACAATGAATACATTTGAAACTATATAAAATATGAATTGATACATAACATTATTAGAAATGTTCTGTTGTGTGCATTTTCTATTCCATCTGTGTTTGCATGAGGAGTCTGCCATATATGTAAACAGATTAAATAGAAGACTAACTGCTTCTGCTTTACCATTTTTTCCATCTTGAAGGTCACTCAAAAGAGAGGCGAAGGAGTCGTGCTATTGATTTCCTTCCCTCCAACCAAGCCTGTCACTTATTCATCAGAGGAAGATGGACAGCATGAATGTTGAGTTAGAATTAAGTGTATGACTATTGAATCTTACTGTTTTGCGTTTTGTAAAAGAAGTAGACCATTCAAAATAGACTTCTACACTGCTGGAAAGCGAAAATGTCATTTACCCTAGAATTAAGGGAAAAACTATTTATTGTAGTTTAATAAAACAAATGTTCAAGAGAATTTTTTGTTTTATCCAACTCTGATGTACAGGGCCAAGAATGTTTGTTTAATCAAACCCTGACGTACGGGGATGACCCATTATGTTGATGGGGGACTGCCAGTTTTACAATTTTACAAGGGTGAAATGTTTTACAGTGCCATGAAAAACATTGAGCAGGAGGAGGAAGGGGAAGAAACAAAACAAGACAGCAAAATCTCTCCGATTATATTTCGTGCACAAATAGTCTCTCAGCCATTGGCTGTGAATAACAGAATCTAGGCAGCAATTGAAGCACAATTTCACCGCAGGTAATGAGCAGCATGGAAGTGAGATAGCAATGTGCACAACTATTAGCCACAGTGGTGTGCTCCATCACCATGCCGCTACATCACTTACCTGCATGCTGCTCTGGACTCTCCCTATAACCACCTCATCCTACCATGAGAAAGAGATAGAGGAGTCACAGTAAACCATGCATACTGCCACAATATCTGTTTCCATCACACAATGTCGATCTGCAGTTAATCAGATGATTATCAGCATTTTTAATTTGCATTTATGCCACCATGTTCCCCTGTTCTCACTCCCATGGGAAAAAAAGAGTTTAATTCCTCACATGGTTTAACGATAGTATGACCATTGTGCCTTACAGTGACTGACCCTTTGTCAGCTCATGCAGCAGGTGATGCCTGTGGTAGATCCCTAATGCACGACTGAAGCCAAAATTAGAAGCCAAAACTAGACACAAGATAATTGTATAAAAAGACATGGGAACAAACAGTGATTTTCTATAATTAGGGCAATCATAGAAAACATAACACAATTAAAGCTAAAAGCAACAGTTAAGTAGCAAATAAAGAGGATTTTCAATTTTACAGCATAATAAAAAGAGATTAATGGAATTCTATAAAAACATCCTCTAAAATGAATGATTTTAGTGCAGCCTGGAATGTGTCCAAGTTGGTTAAATCCTTCAGGGAGTTTGATAATGCATTCCTCTGTTGACATACCAGCTAAATAGCAAAACACATCATCCTTGTATTTTAGCTTAAAGTGGGGTAGATATACACTGACTACTTCAGAGGCATTGTTTGTTTAGGTTCATGAAGGCAAAGATACCATAAAAACGATTACATAATAATTACTATTATTATATTAAAAAAGTTATAAATTGTATAGTAAAAACAAAACAAAATCAGACAATCTCTCTTGCAATTATCTCTACCCCTAAGTCTGTGGTCTCTACAGATGTTCAACTGTTCCTGGCTTTTTAAAAAACCTTTTTTCCCTCTTTCTTTCCTCACCCAAAAACCACTCCTATCAGCTCCATTGAGTGACTATCATCCACAGATTTGAAAGTCAGAAACTATACATACATACATACACTATAAACTATACAACTATACATACATGACTCCTCCAATTTAAGGTTATGACCAGCCCTGTGACTTGATACTTTCCACACTGTACATGCAACAGCAACTGCAAATTTCCTGTGCCATTTCAGGAAGTCATTAACCTCTGACTTTTCTTGACAGGGATCTCACTTCAGCTCTCTGTTTTTAAATAATGTTAAAATGTAAGGTGTGCATATTAATCGAGCAAGCTGTCATTAAAATCATGACAAAGACATAATTTATTGCATAGTGATTTCATGCTCGCTATCTTTTACCCACAAATATATATATATATATACATTAGGGACTGGATTTAGCAAGATCCGAAATAACAGGTTTTATTTTTTTATATACACACAAAGTATTTATAATCACCTAAAAGTCATTCTGTAAATGACTACAGCTGGAAATCTGCATATTTAAATAAGGGATTTTGCATTTTTGGAGGGAATGTTAACTTTTATTACCTTTATAATGGATGTCTGCCAAGAATAAGACATTTGTCCAGACTTGTCCAGTCTGTACTCTTGCCATCAAGTCACATAAAATCACTGTTGTAACAGACACTGTATTGCTTGATTGATGCACATACTTGTTATGCTTGGATTCAGTAATACAATTTGCTTCATGATTAGAACTACTTAGTTCATGTTGTTCATGATATTTGTATCCACAAATCTATTTTTGTGTATTTTGAGTGTACACATAGAATGTGCCATCTAATTAGTTTTTATTGATACTTAATCAGTCAGAATGTTAAGTTATGGGCATTCAAATACATACACACAAGGATAAGAATAGAACAGACAATGTGGTGTGTACATAAGTGTCAAAGGGTTAAGAACTAGGTGCAGCCCACCTGGAATGGAAGCTCAATAGATACATTTAACTGGAAAACCTCAACATTATGTTGCCTACTAATTAGTTTTTGCCTCTGACTTTCCAAAAATAAGTGGAGAATGGGTGCACTCTACAAGGTGGTCTTTGATTGTAGCCAAGTCAAGAAGGTCCTTGGCTCCTCCCATTGTACTGCTGCCAGTTCCTATTCCCTCTCAAGAGAGACCATAGGAACTTGCAATACCAGCAGCCTTACAAACAGGTAGTCTCATTTAAGGCTGATTTCTAAGGCTGAATCAACCCAAGTATTAGCACTTGCCTTCATTTAGGCCATCTATTTAAAGCATAGCCTGTCAAGCTGAAAAGGAAGATTTTGGTTACTTTTTTTGGAAATGGGTCTTAGTTTCTGTGCTGGTTTTTGTTTAGTTTGAACTTGTCATTTCTATTTGGTGTACTTTTTCCCATTCTTCCTCAAAATGGGATACCTTTCATTAATTGAAAAACTATGGATTTTCCAAAAATAGCAATTACCCAATGTGGCCATAATGCTTATTAGTACACCACTAATAATGAATATGATATTTATGTCTATAGACATGTAACCTTTGTAAAGTGAAGACCTTGAAGTACACTGTAAGGGAAAAAAAAGTTCCTCAGGGTTCTTTACTCATACTCATCGTGGAACAATATGGCGACATTAAGGATTTAACAGAACCACCTTTCTCAGTGTCAATATGACCAAATGGTTTCTTAATAGTTCTACTTTTCAATTAATCAAGCAATATGTATATAGCACACTTTGTACAAGAACATAGAAACAAATGCAGAATAAAACAAAGAAGGACACATAGAATACGGCCATAAAAATGGCATAAAACACAACTGTAAAATATACATTTTTAAAAAGGTATGAAAAATAAATAAAAAGGTAGGTGCTCCTTGGCAAAGGCAAGGCTGAAAGGGTATGTTTTTGTTGTTTTTTAAAAGTACCAGCCATTTCAGCTGCCCTCAAATCCTCAGGTAGGCAGTTCCAAAGCCTAGGATAATAAGGGCTGAAAGCTGCCTCCACGTTTCATTCTTTCTCTGGATTTATGAACTGCTAATCGATTGGAGCCATGTGATCTGAGGTATCTGCTGGGAGTGTGTCTTTGAAAACGTACCAAAAAAGCCTCCCCTATGATTTTGAGCAAAGAACTCTCCTTCTGACATATTTTGAACCTTTTGTGAGAGTAAATATGATCATGTACAGAAAACCAGCATCTAGGAAACGTAGGAAGTAATTGTATTTAATTCTCATGAACAAAAGTCCTTCTTCACCAACCACACTAAAAGATCACTTCAGGTCTTAGAGTCAGAAACATAAACAGTAGGAAAAGCTAAACAGTGCTTGCTAACAGTCCCAGAGCCTGGCTTCAGTAACTGTCATTGGTGACAAGTAGTTTCTTTGTTTGTTTTTTGAAAAGATACCTTGTAATGATAGGAGTTTATAGTACTTCGGACCACCAGAGGGCTGCAACATTCAGCATAGCTACCTGTTAACTATACTTGTATTGTCTTTATTAGCAAGATATAGCCTGGTGGGACACAACACCATGCTGGATGCACGTGTTGATTAAGTTCGTCATACTCATTTATAAATGTATTGTTTTATGAACCCATGTTTCTTCAGTTTATATTGGAAACATTACAGACTTGAAGCAAGTAGGTTTAAATAGTTACCAGAAAATGTTCCGCTGATCAATGTTTAATCAAAGGCCCAAGAAATATTGGTGACGGCTCCCAATTTGGTAAATAGCTTTGCTGCATTAATCATTAACATTCCCTGTGGTAAACTGTGTCCATCTGGCTTCAGGGCACCCAAGAGATGAGTCTCAATGGGTGTAGAGCAGCAAGACGGAGGAAGAGAGTTGGAAATGTCATCAGTTTTATTATGGGAAATTATTGCACTATTCAGCTGAAGCAAATGTGGTTGATCTAAATGCTAATGTGGTGGACAATGCTTGTGAACTTCCATTTTAATTTGTAACATTATAGTTTTCAGTTGGTTAAGGATTGAAGCTAGACTCTGCCCAAATGAAAACAGTTACAACTGAAAGTGAAATACAAAATGAAGCACATTTTATTCATTATTGTCCATAATATCTTTAAATTGTTCATTTGTTAAGCCTGTACCGTTAACATTCAGCAATCTTCAAGTATGGGTTTTCATTTTATTTTTCAATGGAGGGACATGGGGACATGGTCTTGATCAAGGAAATACCAGACAAAATTCACAGTTTAAGTATTTGAACCTACAAAGTGAAGTATATACCTAGAACCTGAACTAATACACTGCATTCTGCACAAATATATAGTGTATTGTGCATATATGAGAATATACTTACATTTATGGACAGTGTCCACCACTGCACCCAACTTGGACTTTAACATTCCAGGGGTCTCAAGTGCATGTCCTGGAAAATTGTTTCAAGCATTGACTACTTCCTGATAAAGGTACAGAATTTGCATTTAACTGGTTTCCACCTATGCCTCCTTGTTCTGCTGACAGAGCTCACTGACAGAGTTTTAACCCACAAACATGCTCCACATGCATCTACATACGTGGGCACTGAATTCAGCAATAGTCATTTCATTGACACTGACACCGTGCCCTATAACGTAACAAAAAAATTAAACAAAATATTCCGGGATCTAGAAAAGTTCACTCATCTTTTCTGAGCAAATGTAATGTGCCAAGGGACTGTGTGCACCAGAGAGACTTCAAAGACTGTGGAGATTTAAGCAGATTAAGATGCACTCTATTTTGGATCAGTTATCCTCTGGAGGAAATAGTTGCAGATGTCATTTTTAGAGAGCTGCTCATACTTCAGAACCAGCAGGCATAGGATTTAACAGCCGCTAGCATTTGCGGTTGGATATTTATATTTACATATTTTTATTTCATGTTTGCTTGTGTTATCAGAGAGGCAGTCATTTATCCTAGTCCCTGTCTGTCGTGACATGAAATGACTACCGCTGAGGCTTGAGGAAATGGTATGCTCATGACCTTCCACTAAGAGACAATGGATTGAGTCGAATTTCACCAAGGTCACTGTGCTGCTTGGTAAATGTTTTGCTGCTGCTTTGCAGATAGGCATTTGACGTTCCTTTTTTATTCCTCTCTGAGATTTGTTGAATGGTATAGTTTGCTGCTGAGAGACAGTTCATTAGCATCGCATGACACAGATGCATTGCCTGAATCTTATTTGTTCTCCCTTTCTCTATAGCTTTGTGATGAGAAACCCTCCATCTCCTGCTGCAACAAAGTGCCTAATATCCAGGCCCCAACCTTCATCAGTAATGAAATAAGTAACCTGTTGTACTGAGGCCTCTACAAACCAAATGTCTTATTAGCCTATCCTAATAGCAACCCAGAGGATTTGTCTCATCCTAGCATGGCTGCATTTGGCTAGGCGAAAGTATGGGTGAGGGTCACTGCCAGAGGGTCTAGCTGCAGGTTTAGCAGCTTTTGTTTAAGGTGAGAGGCCCGCAGTTGAACCCCTAAAGGGCAAAGAGAGGCCCTCATTGTGCTCAGATTTCACCATTCCCCAGCATACACAATGCTGGCTTGCTGTAAGCCACTGTGGGTCTTTTTTTCCACTGCAGGATTTATCTGACTCCAGCAGAAGGTGTTTTGTCACATCATGTTATCTCTGGAAAATTCTGCATTTAGTCATTAATAGCTCTTTATACAACAGCCTGTCATAAAATTCATTTACAGCTGTCCAAGACTTAGAACTTTGGTCTCCTGTCCAGGACTCCTAGCTCTTGAAAAGTGTTGACCAATAGCTCATCCATTTGTATGAATATAAACTCAAGGCTCTGTTGCATTATACAGCCCGTAGCACATTTCCTTTTAAGCCTGTGGTGTGACTTGGGCTTGTAAATCGACTGAAACGCCCGAGGGCTGGTTTACAGCTGCAAGTCCACGCTCCCTTTTCCCACATTTGATTTTTCCCTGTTTGCTTTGTTATCAGTATGGCCACAACTGTCCGGTTCAGTTAATTGAGGGACTTATCTTATCTTGGACAAACCCCCCCCCAGCCACCGGCAGCATTTCAAACTCATGTCATGCTAATATGGGGTTGAGCTGCAGGCTCACGTGAGTGCATCACTATGGTGACAGTCCACTGGCCCTCGCCTCAAGCCCAACAGCTCCGTCCTATGGGGGACAGCCAAAGGGCACAGTGTGAAAAATGTGAAATTCATCTTTAAGAAGTCAGATGATGTTATCGATAAGCTATGAGAGATTAGCGACAACTCCACAGACCACTGTGGGTGATTTAGTTCATCATGCAGGGTGAATTTTCTAGGTAAGCCTGTATCTGCATGTGCACTTTGTATGTGTGTAAGAATGTGGACAGCCACCCGGTCCTTCCATGATTTACTGGGATAGAGTGACTGCTCAGGCCAAGCAATTCTTTGAATAACTCCAGACACTACTGGCTCAGGGGCCAACAAACTCAAACATATTTTGAGATGATAAGAGGGGGCAATACATTGGATACCAGAACAGAGCCATTTTTCTGAAATGGAAGAACAGCATGAGAGAATACCCTGTCATTTCCTCACACCATGTACATACTGGATTTTGAATGAGAGAGTGAGCGAGCGAGCGAACAAACGAACGAAGGAACGAACGAATGAACTGTTTTGAGAATTGGGATTTTTAGTGTCCATGCATGCTGCATCCCAATTCTTTGTTTATATAGGTCAACAAGCCAGAGGACAGACAACACAGTTTTACAACAAGCAACGGTAAGCGTGGGTTTCTCACCTTGAAAATGCCTGTCCAAGTGTCCATCTGCAGAGGTTAGTTAGACCTGGTGCCCAACCATCTGTTACTCCCTGAATCCAAAATGGTGTGAGGAAATCTAGTGTCACAACAGATTTGCTCACTGTTTCTTTACTCATGCACCATGTGATGTTAGTTTCCTCTCTCACACCAAAGAATTCCTTGGATTGGACCGGTGAAAGACTCATATGGGTGAAAGACTCAAAGCCCATGGGAATAAACAAAATCAAATATCATACAGCAAGTTATAACTTCATGGATTAAACGGTTAAGTAATTTTAACAAAACTAGCAGTATATATCTCCAAATTCACCAAGGAAAAACAAAAGAGAAATATTCAACACATATGGTTGCGTACCCAAGAAATGTTCAGAAAATTTTCTTTTGTCGTTTCATTTGAATATGTCAAGGAAAAAAAATGAAATGTCAGAACATACGTTTGTCTTTTGCTCTGTTTCATTACATAACAAAGTGCATTGACTCTGAGTATGTTCCTTTGATTTATCCAATCCATCTTTGTGAAATTGAGGATTTTCTTTGCAAAACATATTTTGCCATGACAAAAGTCTGGTGATTTTCTCAAAGGTAACTTGGACTATGATTGATTGGCTATGATTTTCCAAGAATCATTCAGTCCAGCTCCAGGGCATCCTCTACATCTTGTAGATTTGCTGCAATTAGACAATATTTTACTGGGATGTTGCTTTACAGAAAGACAGAAATTGCAAACTTTCAAAGGCACAGAAAAGCAGGGCCTACTAAACCATCTTACTCTATGTTTTGATGGCTTTTTTATGAAGGCAAAAACAATATGAACTTTCCAGAGAATGAGAAAAGATCGCTTGTAGCCACGTGAGATGTGTGTGTGTGTGTGTGTGTGTGTGTGTGTGTGTGTGTGTGTGTGTGTGTGTGTGTGTGTGAGAGAGAGAGAGAGAGAGAGACATACTATCTTACGCTTCCATACTGAGCACATGTAAAATATGCATAATACATTTCAGGAGACAGGAGCACTATAGGAAATAAAAGTATTGGTTTTTGGCCTACATCAATGGCACTGGGCTTATTTAGTAAGCTTGAGCATCAGCATTAATAAAAGATGAGAGGAGGGAGCTTATTGTGTCACGGGTATAAACGCAGGCCCCTGATCCCTCCCTTCCTCAGTTTCATGGAGGGTGAAAACTTAAATCATTTAGCAAAATAACGTCCTTCCCATCGCTCCTGCTCAAAAAGGAGGATTTTTGATCTGGGGGAGGGAGATGGACTGGTTTATTAGTTACCTTTCAAAGGGCTTAAAACTGTAACCAAGGACAAAACTGTATTTATTCATTATGTGAAAGTAATTTTGATATCAGGCAATGGTCCTGTTTCCCCCATTTTTCAAATTAAAAATATACACACAAACACACACTCACAAATAATGTGTTCAGTATATGTGAACCTGCTGTATAAACCATTTGGAATTCAGGTGAATACATATTTTTTTAGAGGCTTGTTCTGGCCAAATCTTAAGGATTAAGTAAACTAAATCTGAATATTCCATGCCTGAGGTTTAATGAGGGTTTACTTTCATTACAACCTGATCAACGTTACAAAGTTACACTTTCAGTTTCATCCTTTCATTGTGGATGTACAGTATACAAAGACAAGAAACATGGAAAAACCTGAGGATATTTGAGTCATTTGGGTGATGTTACACACATCATATGCAGTTCAGACTTCCCTCTTGGTTTGGAGCAGGTGAAACGGGGCATGGTTGTTCCATTTCTGTTTGTGTGTTGAGTTGACAGGCCCTGCTACAATGTGTAGATGTAGTGGAGAAGATTTTAACAGTTTTAAATTTCAGTTTCACAATGGTTCAAAGATGACCACATTACAAATCTGCAGAAAGTATGTATTATCTGATTTGGAAAAGGCCAGTCAAAGTTGTGAGTCTGTCTCAGTGCTGTAACATTATTCACCTTTACATTTTTATGGTTGTGCAAAGAAGAATGAGTAGCCTGCCTCACACACAGCCCGCCACTGCCTCTGTTCATGCTATAGCCCACAAGCTAAGCAGCATAGCCATTGTGCTGGAGGACTGCACTAAACCGGTGCAGTTGGCACAGAAAGACTGCAGGTGCACAATGAAGTGGGAGAGTGTTGCCAAATGAAATGCCATCCTTAAGGCTACAGCCACTCATGCAGCTGTCATTTGGGGATGCTGGCTACAGCCAACACTGGAATGGGCAAGGTTCAATTCTGGATTGCAGGACACATGCTTCACTTTGTTTAAAAGCAGAGCTTTTGGTGGATAAACCACTTGAGAACATTCTCTAATTCCCCCCTCCCCGCATGGACATATTCTCACACACACACACACACACACACACACACACACACACACACACACACACACACACACACACACACACACACACACACACACACACACACACACACACACACACACACAAACAATTCCTGATTTTTAGTCTGGGGCTTTAGTGGGGACAAGCTAGACAAAGAGTAATGCGATGTGTCTATGAGTAAAATTTACTTTTATGCTTGTATATAAGGAATTGTAAATTTAAAGGACAAATAAATCTCATTAAATCAGAATGATGAAAAAATTATTTTGTGTACAAATAAAAGATAATATTTTATTAAAAGATATATAATTTACTTGTGTGTCATATTTTGCATTTGTTTGAGTGCTGTTAAATCATTGTAAGGGACACTTTTTGGTGGCAGAATTTCAAAATAGCTGTGTGAGTAGCTCATAATTGATTCCTGTTCCTAGTGACCACAGGGTTTCTCTATGGTTCAAAGATTCAAGGCTGAATGTGAACAGAAAATCTGATCTATTTAAGAAAATCCCCTGGAACACTCTAGTTGTCAGTTAATTAATACTTTAATTCATTCCAGTCTTACTGATTTATTTACTCATCAGTTTGACTTTTATCCTTCTTTCATCTGCTTTATCTTCTAAAGTTCCCAATCAATACACATTGCCTCTTATAAAGACCATGCTAATCTCATCCTCGGTACCTTATAAAAGGCACATGAATGAGTATTTCACACTTCCAGACTTCCAGACCTTACCAAAGCATTTATGGATTTTTATAGAATCTCTAAAACAAAGCATTAAAAAAGTAGGGAAAGGTAGGGCAGCGTGTGGTCCAGCGTGGGTGTTAATGGCACGAAGGAGATCAAAGCAGAAAGGGGGATGGTCAGAGTTGGCTAAAGAAGGCTTATGAGAACATCGCTGTTCAGTGAGGTGGCTGGTGAGATGCTGCTGCTACTCATGCTCAGTAGACTGCTGCTGGACCTATCTAATATGCATTGATTTTCTGTGTAAAATGCAGATTTGAGGATCTTGTAAGTTTCAGTTTGGAGCTGTGGTGAGTGACATAACTGTAGAAGCCCTACCAACAACTGACTGAACCTGTCAAAGGCAGACCACCAAACCTCTCCCTCTCATGAGGAGGAAAGGTTTACTTTTCCTAAGCGCTGAAGGGCTTGGAGACAGCAGAGCAGTGTCCAGCAAAAACACATAATAAACACTTATCTTCGCAAATCTTCCATGGAACTCAAATAGTGTATTCATTTGTTCCTAGCTTCCGATAGTTCTCTAAGCAATGCATCTGTTTTGAGATTTCTTTAACCTCTTTCCCCCAGATTGTGTCTTTGTGCTTTTTTCATACCATTATACTCACCCAAGTGTCTTTTTACATAGCTACATTGAATTAGGTACTATTTTCATCTTTCTGTTTAATACAAAATGATTTGAAAGCAAAGAGATTTCTCCGAAGACTTTATGTTTTAATCATCTCAAATGGAAAATACCCTTGACATTTATTGTATAGAGTCTCAGTGGAGGACACTTTATTGTAAGGCTTTGTATATAAGCTGTTGTACATTTAAATACTCCAGTATGCTATGAATCTTGTGCACACTTAAGACAGTTATACTATTGTGTTTTGTGTGTGTGTGTGTGTGTGTGTGGGGGGGAGTGGGGGTTATATTTTTTCTGTGGAAAAGCATGTTTGCACATGTGTGCCACAGGGCTTGATTTTTAGATTCCTATTCAACAGCTTGTATGTTATGTGCCAGTTACCCTCATGAGGATGAAGTCCTAATCCTTTCAGAAAAGGCCCAGAAGCCCTTGGAAGCTTCGTTAGGAGGCAAAGCCACCCGGCATGCTTTGTACAGCTCCAATTCACCTGGGAATTTTGTCTGCCTCTGATCTGTATTACAACCTCTATGAGTACTCCTCAGGCCACTGACAGTTTACCGCACAAGGAGAGCTCAGCTGTCACACCTTCACAGCACCCTGCCACCACCTCCCTCAACAGATAACTGCTGTCTTGCATTCAGGGAAGCATTTTGATACAAAAATGAAAAAAAATCACAGATGGGATATTCATTTTCAGTTGTGTGCATATGTGTGTATATTTGTGTGTGCATGTGCTTCCATCTCCTTCTCCTTAGTTTTATCCCTCTTTTTCGTCTTCCTCTCTCTCTCAATCTCACTCCATCTCTGTCGGAGAGTGTCTGTAGTTTTACTTTGCACTGCAAAGTGAGAGGTGAGGCACTTGTGAGTTTTTCTACAAAAGACTAATTATAGTATAAAGCAAGAAGCAATAATAGCTTAGCTCTGGGCCTCGCTGTGGTGTGTGTGCCTCTGTCTGTGCATTTTGGAAGAGTGCTGGGATGGAGAGAGTTTTGGATTATCATGTTTGCCCAGTTGTCCACCAAATTCAATAAGACTACATATGTGTTTGTAAAGAGGTTTTTCTTGTTGTTATTTTACCGTCTGAGTGTGCAGTAGCCTTGCAGCTTAGCACATTGCCACTCATGTGAATATACTGCACAGCATCTGACACATTTAGGAGAGGGAAGAGTGTTTTCCCTGCATGAGGAGTAAATAACTGGGATATTACACTGAAAGCATCCAATACAGCTGCACACCCATCACCATTGCCATAGCACATAAGATTTTAGATGTGAAATCTGTCTTTCATCTCAGCATATTATGTATCTCTCTGTCTCATGATCCTCCTCAGCCTTAACATGAAGCAGGCTGTGGGGCCCATCTACACACTGGACCAGTGCCTTCATACGATGCAAACTGTGGGGCCCATCTACACACTGGACCAGTGCCTTCATACGATGCAAACTGTGGGGCCCATCTACACACTGGACCAGTGCCTTAATACGATGCAAACTGTGGGGCCCATCTACACACTGGACCAGTGCCTTAATACGATGCAAACTGTGGGGCCCATCTACACACTGGACCAGTGCCTTCATACGATGCAAACTGTGGGGCCCATCTACACACTGGACCAGTGCCTTAATACGATGCAAACTGTGGGGCCCATCTACACACCGGACCAGTGCCTTAATACGATGCAAACTGTGGGGCCCATCTACACACAGGACCAGTGCCTTAATACGATGCAAACTGTGGGGCCCATCTACACACTGGACCAGTGCCTTAATATGATGCAAACTGTGGGGCCCATCTACACACCGGACCAGTGCCTTAATACGATGCAAACTGTGGGGCCCATCTACACACTGGACCAGTGCCTTAACATGATGCAAACTGTGGGGCCCATCTACACACCGGACCAGTGCCTTAATACGATGCAAACTGTAGGGCCCATCTACACGCTGGAACAGTGCCTTAACACAATATGATCTGTGGGGCCCATCTACACGCTGGAACAGTGCCTTAACATGAAGCAGGTTGTGGGGCCCATCTACACACTGGACCAGTGCCTTAATACGATGCAAACTGTGGGGCCCATCTACACACTGGACCAGTGCCTTAACACGATGCAAACTGTGGGGCCCATCTACACACTGGACCAGTGCCTTAACACAATGCAAACTGTGGGGCCCATCTACACACTGGAACAGTTTCTTAACATGATGCAAACTGTGGGGCCCATCTACACACCGGACCAGTGCCTTAATACGATGCAAACTGTGGGGCTAATCCACATACCAGAAAAGTACCTTGACAGTACTATCCACCCAGCAGCCTGTACTTGACTTTTTTTGCTCTCCCGTAGCTTTTCCATTTCTTCTGCATGTCTTTATGAAGCTGGGAGTGATTCATGCCAGCGAAAAAAATCATGCCAGCAAGCAGTGCCCGGGATCTGGGGCCATAGTAACAGATCAGCCCTGGGGCAGGAGGTGGCATTCGACAGCCTCCCTCCGTGTCTCCCAGGCATGCTCACAAGGGGAGAGAGGCCTGGGGCAGCCCTGTAGGAAGGTCAAGCACTGGGACCCTGGGCAGATCTGCAGCATGGGGAATGACCCTGGATGGGGGGCTCAGTTAGCTTTGCCAAACAACCCAAGGGCAAAAGAGGAGCTGATTCTCATGCCCCACCCGCCACCCCCCATGTCCTCTGTACAACATTGCTCTTGTACACTATCTCAGAACATTTAAGAATGTCAGACCTCTTGAACAAATACATGATCCTCTTCCTCCTGTTTAATGATGCAGGATGCTGCCAGGGGGGTTAGCACGTTCTCTAGTTTGGGGTCCCTGCTCATAAATAACCAAATGACAGACTTAGCAGACTTAGCTTCATTCCAGTGTTATTGTTTTCTTAATCTGGGTTTTGGGTTTTGCTAGTACAAGACTCATTACATTTGTTTATATTTATCCTCTATTTGTTTATTTTTGCCCGTTAGTTTGTAGGCTTTTTTACCTGATTAAATAATTACTTTGAGTATTACTGAATTCTGGGATTTCCGCAGTTCAGCGATCTAAAGGGTGATGACCAACATGGCTTAATATGATTTCCACTCCCTCGGTTCAGCATGTGGTTGCACACACTGCTTTGTAAGGGGTAAGCTGGTGTATATCCCCACTGATACTTCCAGTCTTACAAGATGATGTGATGCACAACTATGCTTACACAGGAAAATTCACATGGCGAATGGTGTACTCTTCTTTGGGGAAATGGCACTCTCTGGTGGTGCAGTTTGCTGTAAGCTGTATTGAGTGTTTTTGGTGAGTTTCTCATCCAGTTCACTTTTTCCCTCTCAAAACAAATAAATAAATAAATAAAGATAGACCTGCCCAATTGTCTTATATTCCTGACTGCCAGCAAGTTACAAGAAAAAGTTGACAATGACCTGGGATCAGTGTTTTCACTCCACTTTTCTCCCTGTGCATCTTCACTGATGAGGTTTCTGTTCAGCTGTGCAGTATTTTCAAGGGCAACACACTTGTCAAAATGTGACGTTCAGCACTGCAATAACATGAACCCCCTTCCCCTCCATTCCCTCTGCAGACTCAACTACAATGTAGCCAACATGCAAAGTAGCACACTTCATACATTATCCAGCAATGATGACATTAAGCGGACACGACAGTGTAGACACACCATGCTCTTGGGGACATGCCATGGGCACTGAAAAATCCGGCAGTCTGATTTAGGCAGTCAATGTGGTGGGAAAAAAATGAAGTGTTTCATATTTGATTTTGAACTAGTAAAATCATGGTGTCATTATTTTTGGGGCTTGGTCATGCTGCAAAATGGGTAAGAACTATTCTATTTTAGAATTAAAACAATACATTATGAAGGACCTTTTTCCTTTTCACAGACAAATATAACATATTGAAAGAAAATGAGAAATGGGAAAATGTCTGGTTGGAATTAATTATGCATGCCCATAAAGAGACTAAGTGTGTGTGATTGAATCTGGCCCTGTGTCTTCATACGGTACAGTGGTTCTCAGACTCTACCCTGAGGGACTCCTGTACATACCAATTTTCTTTCCAACCATAGTTATAACCCATGATTTGTATTGTACAATCTGTCAATTGTCCCTAATTAGACACTTTTAATATCTTGGAGAATGATTTATCCTCTTACAAGGATACTCAGACAGATCAAATTATGGCAACTAAGCTTTTATTAATTCATTTACTAAGAGTACAGAAATCCAATGATTTTCTTTTTCTTTCATGTGGTTCATTCCGGAGAAATCTTCTGAACAATTCATGGGTCTTATGGTTGCTCCTCATATTTAGCTGTAACCTTTTAACCAATGGTGTAGTCATGGGTATACCCAGAGTATACCCTCATAAATGCCTAGCGCCGTTATCATTAAGGTAAATCCAAAATTGGCTTTTGAGTTACCTTCTGCCACCTGATAGCTATCTTCACAGTCACCTCTACACCACTGTTTGTAACTGTATTTTAACAAGCAGATTTTAACCATTGATGCATTGTTAGTGCAGTGGATGGCCAGTTGCATTCGACTTTACCATCATTAGTAACAGTATCTCTGTGGTTAAATGGTCTAACATTACACAGCTTATTTCTAGTACTACTTTCCATCTTTTCAATTAGCAGCAGCAGTCTGTTTTTCAGATTTGACACCAGAAGTAAAAATAGGGAGGACCTCAGCCAGAACTGTTCATGTTGATATGAATTATGGGAGTTTCCACAATTGTGTCTCTGCCCTTGAGCAACAAGAATGGTAGTAGTCCAGCACTCTATGCACATGCAATCACTAGACACTCTGCATTTAACAAAAGCATGATGCAGTAAAAAAGAGTATATTGTATTGAATAATGAGTGCACCATTTGTCTGAAAACCCCAATTATTGCTGTGATACCTGTAACAGGGCAAGGTTTATCCTACAGCATCTTAGAAAGTAGCCGCTGCAACCATGCAACTGTCACATGCTACTTGTTTGAAATTGCAGCTTGCAGCTTGTGAGAATTTACTATTTGAGAACTACTGTAGTAATTACTCAAGGTAATTGTGGATCGTTGTGACATCGTTGTGAGTCCAGACCATTAAAGAGCTCCAGCAATGGTTCTGTCAGAGCTAAATATTAGTGTGTGGCGTCTGGCATAGGTTCTCTCTTGGCAAAGTAATTGACATTGATGTAGGTGGTGCGATGCATGCCAAAAAGACAGCAGACTGCAGAGGGCATTCAGCTGAGGCACTGCTGGGATTGCAGAGGAGGCAAAGAGGAAGAATGACACAATTAATGGCTGCACATTGAAAAATGTTAGGTGGCACCTTTGTGCTTGCTACAAGAAAAAAGATCCAGTATCCTGTTTTAGGTTTCAGTCTTTAAATTCACCACTGTTTAGCACTGATGTAATAATTGCACTGTGCAATGGACAATTCTGAAGAATAGAGATGTTTAATGGTTATTTTTCAGCTAATAGCAAGGACTGATTATGAAAAAGCATGCAGGTAAAACTTATTTAACCGGCTGGTAATGCACATTTGATTTCTCTCTGATCTTACTGTGTGGATTTGGTATCTCAGAGGAGAGGTGACTGGCCCAGTGCCATAGTAGACCTTAAGAGGCATTTTTCATATCCTCCTAAACACAGATACTACAGGTTGAGCAGCCCTTATCCGAAAACCCGAAATACGCTAAAATAAACAATACATTTCATAATAAAATTCCAATCAGGTTTTAGTTGTTTGGGGATGTTAAATTATTACAAATAAAAGTCATTGGTATTGACAATTGTGTATACTGCTTGTGATCTTTGCATTCACAATCGAAAAAGTCAGGTAGTCACCACAGAATGTCTGAGTAATCAGCATGAGATGATTAAAATGATGCAAAGCATTCAGGAGCCAACCCTCATTTTCCATCCTTGACAGCTTTTTGTCTCAGAATGTCATACGAAGCATTGATCATAAGAAATCAAATCCCATTTCATGATACTGTTTTCTGTGCAAATCTGCACAGATAAGACTCCTCTGTACAAACCTAGGGTCCTGCACAGTTTTTATTTTTTTTAATTGATCCTGAAAGTTCAAAATTACATGATTCCAACCACACCACCTTAGGTAAGTGTTAAGTGTTGAGGTAAAACTTTTAAAACTAAATAAAAAGTAGACTCACACTATCTTCAGAACACAGTGCTTCCTCTGATCATTTTACAAATTTCACTGCTTGAAGGTATTTGCCTGACAACAACATGCACAACACTGCCTGGCACATAATGCTCCAGGGAACATAATTATTTATCTGACACTGAATGTTCGAAACTCCTGCCCATGTAGGAGGATAAAATTAAGGGGGATTGGGTGGGGGGGGAGCTTAGGCAGCTATATTTGAGGCAGCTGTCTGGATTAACTGGCACTTCTGCTCAACACTACATTACAAACTTGATTCTGAACTGGAAAAATACACTGCACGGAACATAAAATTACTGTTGTAGAATTTTGATATGAAACATAAATTTCTCCCATTTATCGCGACAGCATACTGGATTTTTCGAGCTGTATTTATTAATTTAACTAAAGAGGAGAGTGTTAGTCATCCGACACTACTTAAATGTAATGAAATAATTTAGACGAACTGGAATGAACCTTTCACAAATGTGCCTGAACATCTAAACATCTATAAGAACTTCTGTCTTAGCAATCTGTATGACACAACTTTCATGCTAGCCATTGCTATCACTTTTTGTGATTAAAAATATGATGATGAAAGCTATTGAACTGTGTTCCTTATCAATTGCTGTGCGTTGCAACATAATTTCCTTAATGGAGAAAAAAATTTGATCACCTAAACTACCAAGGAGTCTCTATTATTTATATGCTTCTAAAAATAATCAATAAGCTAATTATTTTCAACATATACACATTAGTGTCGAGAAGTGAATGGAAAACGGCATTGTAATCATGAAAATAATTTTGATGGATTAATTGCAGAATTTAGAGTACAATACTGCCATCTACTGGAAGCAATATCAACTACTTCCTGCTGAAAGTTGTGTTGCAACTTAATTGGGGAAGTGGTGACAAATTAATTCTCCAGTTATATGCTTACAGTATTTACATTAAGAATGGAACCTGGGACTCAATCATTGTTGCACATGTATCAACCCAACAAATACTAGGAAATGTATCACCTTTGAACTCAAGGTGTCAACAAGTGCACCAAATGTAGATTCCCTTTTTCCCCAGTGCTGACATTTACACATGGAATATGACTATCAGTTGTAACTGACATCATCTATGGGTTGTTTGTTAAATTTTGACCAATTCCAACAAACCAAACAATCTACTTCTTCAGTGAAGCATTCCATTCCAGGTATTCCATTCAATGATGAAACATTAAATAAGAATACACACAGCAGTTACAAATAAGCAAGACAGGCGTTTTTATCATTTTATTCTTGGCATTATTTTATAAAACAGTTATTTGTATACACCTCAACCAACAAACAACTTGGCTACCCCCTTAAAAAAATAATGCTATGACAAAACAATGAGTTAAATTTTTCAGTGGGCAGGGTTCCTGCAGCACAGTCTGGAGTGGGTTAGAGAATGGAGCTTCAAGCTGAACAGGGTCAGTGGGGCTCACAGGGTGAGAATTCTGACAAGATAACATGCCATAGGTAATGCGCTAGGAAAGACAAAACCACCACTTACTACCTGTAAGATATCAGAGAATGAAAAAGTGTTTCATCACAGATAGTTGATTAGAAGGGAAAAAAAATGAAGACCTCCTCTGGCTCAGCTTCTGCAGTGTTCTTTATGTTAGAGGAGCAATCTGACCCTCCCCCTGCATGCAGCCAAACACATACAAGGAAGACATAAATGGAGGGTGGTGGGGTAGGTTACCCTCTTCAATGAGACAATGGAGCATAAGCAAGAGGAAAGCATGGGAGAATCATAGGGCCATCTCTAAAAGGCTATTTGGAACACTTATCTTACTCATCTATCTATCACATATCTTTACAGTTCAGATCAATGACACAAAGGGCACACAATCAACTCAATTGCTTAGAACTACAATAAATTCTTTTTCATTTGTTCTTCTTGCAATTTCATCACTTAGGCTGGCTGTGAGCATGTCAGTGTTTTACTGTCTCTCCTGCCAAAGGTATCTAGATTATCTTTGGCTCAAGCCTGCTGAGGTTCAGACATGAGTTTTGTTCATGGAAAACAACATACCGAAATGACTTGCATTTTTTTTCCGAAGGCAAAAAATTGCCAAAAGCCGGATATGACCCAGCCTGCCATAGAGGCCCATTTGAGTCCAGCAGTGTATGCTGTATTTTAGGTTCTGCTGTAGCAGGTATGGTGCATGTGCTGTTGAAGAACAATCCCTGAACCCTGGATGAACATTCACTAGTTAAAAACGAATCAAAGTTTCTTTGCCTACAGGACCTCCCCCTATTTGGTAAATTTTTATAACAAAGGACTGTGATAAAGGTGTATATTACATAGACCTGTAACACATAGTTCATTAATTAGGTCAATAAGGTAATCAGTTACTACCGTTTTCTTCACATTAATTAAATATTTATATTTTATTTCACACAATAAGTTTGTCAATTTAAAAGTTATATACATGACATTGATAATATAATTAGAATTAAACATAGCTTTGTCATACTCGGGGTGAGAACAGCCCTTGCAACTGGCTCAAAGACAAGCACAACTTACCATACAATTACACGCACGAATGCAGGGGACAAACTTCCTGACATACAGGGCACTGAAGATACCATGAGATTTATGATCCAGTGTTAACATGCGTGCAGCACGCACAATATCTTTACACTAAATATATTGCACCAAACTGTAAATATGTGTCTGCGTTACAATTAAAACTTAACATATCAGAAGTGATCAAATTAACCAGTAGTATCACTGGTCTCCTTATCAATAGGCAACTTTAACTGGTGTATCAGTAAACAAGAGTCAAAAAGAAAGATGCTTAATACTGATAGCCCTAACATTAAAATATAAACATTTTACCAACTGTTACAGTAGAGGCACACTTGACCACCACAATACAGCCCTCTTGTGTTGTTGCATAGCTCAGTTTAAAACACTACAACTCTGGGTTGTGCTATTCCGATAAGCCCCCTTATCTCCCTATGTGCTTCAAAGCATCCAGTGAGAATGCAGCAAGAAAACATGAAAATACAGAGCCATCTCAATTCAAGGAATCACCCAGATCTTTATGAGAAAGCGCTCTGTTTAATACACCTCTGAGATATGATGTGTGGCTTTGTTTTTTTTTTTCTTTTTTTTTGAGACAACCCCTAACCTCATTTGGTTCTTGAACCAATGTTCCCTTTTAGCATTTGCCTGAGCCAAAATACATTGCACTGGTACGACTTTGGATGCAAATCAAAATTATAAGTTCAGAAATCTGATGCTGGAAAATATAAAGAAACTCCCTCACCTTCAAAAGAATAAGGTTTCCCCTGATATTTCTGGCTGTCTTTGACAAATTGACAAAAATGATAACAACATCAGTGCACTGGAGTCTTGCTTTAATGGAGTGAAACATACTTCCGAACCCTACAGTGGATTCAGTGCATGTATCTACAAGGAAGTTAAGGTCATAATTTCAGTAACATTATGTAAGAGTCACCACAGATAAACCTGCTAAATGCAGCTCCCTAGGCTGTCTATAGAACTGCCGTATTATACTATTCATTCATCAGTTTTTTTTTTTTTTTTTTTTTTTTTTTTTTTTTAAACCAGTTTTGTTTTACTGGCCAGAGAGTAAATCCTTCAACAAATGGCATTTTGATAGATACCAAGAGAAATTTCTTAGATTATTTTTTTGATGTAGGGCTGAATATCAAAAAAAAAAAAAAAAACCTAAATGAAAAGGGAGCATTTGATTTTGGCAGCCAACCTGTCGCCAACATCTGTAAACCCTTAATACACTGTAAACACTGAACAAATGCTAAAAAAAAGGACCAGGCCATAACTTTGTATCATCCTGAAATAGTGGAGGTTACTTATTAAGAGTGTATGCTATTGGCCAATACCAGGATCAGCTTGTATACAATTCAATGTGCAAATTTCCTGCTCTGGACTAGGGTGGATGACTGTGTAGAATAAGGGCTGCAGTAGCAACTGATTCACAGTGAGGAAGGGTAGGACCCAAATACAATGCCCGCAAATACAAACCAAATGAGAGACTTAGGCTGTATTCCTGCCATCTTCACTTATGTAATCCTGAGCCTTTCTCTGCATTGAGCACATGCATTGGTTTCCTGGGTCTGTGGTATGATCCAGTGGTTGTCTGGTTGACGTAACTGCTGAACCATATTCAGTGGTTGGGTCAGTGATTTCATTCAGCCACTGAATTGACTTGCTGGCACATGCGAACATGGGGTGGGGGAGTTAATGTCTATTTCTGTAAGGATAGTAGTGTGAAGCATGCCCAGAATGAGCACACTGGTTCTGGTCCATTCTACACGTTACTCAGAGTTGTTTTTGTTCTAAATGTCTCATCCCTACTTTGCAAAAAAAAAAAAAAAAAAAAACTCAGTCCAAATCTCACAAAACTCAGTCTCCTGGCCCTCACTGCAAGGCTGAATGGTAGACAAGTTCCTTGCAGACTAAGGTACAGTAAGGTTCCAGATGGAAAGGAGACGAACCTTAACAGACCTGTTCACCAGATGGATTTGCCAGAACAATTTTATTCTGTAACTCAACAGCAGCGATTAATACCTCAGCCGCACTTGCTGCAGGCTGTCATCGGTGAGGACTGATATTATAGCAGCTGACTAAAGCATCTGATACCACCTCCCACCCATCCTACCCAGAACAGTCCCTTGCAGTCTATACAGTATTATGTCCAAACCTACTTCCAAATCCAGTGTGTAATTTTGTTCTTTTGATGGCGAGAGCAGACATTGAATTTTCTTATGACAAAAGCCTGGCACAAAAGATTCAGTGAAAGAGGAACAGGACAATACCAACAGGTGGAGTGTGGAATAACTTTCCCAGGGATCATTTACAACTCAGCGGGCTTGGAACTGGCAGGAGCAATGCAATCACGGAACCCAGCAGGTAGAGTAAGGGTGGGCCGATGCCTGCACTTCATCAAGGCCGAAGATATAGCAGGAAGAGAGGTTTTTAAGACACGTGCATTCCAGTACAGCTATGAACACCAGATATAATGAGTGAGAAACTACAAGCAGCCAGCTGGAGGTCGCCCAATGAGTTTACCGATACACCAAGTGAGATATGGAGCTGGACTTATAGTTCAGCTGGTGGTTGGGCACAAAGTTATGGGACTGGCTCTTTCGGGTACAAATATCTTTCGCATAGAGGCTCATGCAGGTGTCACAGGAGACCTTTGAGCAGTTCACACAGGTGTGCGAGGCACCGGGCTTGTTGCAGAAACCGCACCGTGAGCCGCCCATGACGGTACTGCTGGATGTGAGAACAGGCTTGCTTGTGTATAACTTGGGCGCCATGAGAGGTTTCTCAGAGTGGGCATTGGTGTACACTGACAGCTTCTCCTTAGGTGGCAGGTAGCCATCGAGAGGGCGAGGGTGTTTTGGGTAGTCCTGAATGCCGCAGCAGGGGGAGGGCTCCAGGGTATGGCAGGAGGGGCACAGGATCATGTCACACCCCTGGCAGGCTGACAGGCTGGAGCAGCCAACACCACAGCCTTGGCACTTTACACCGAGGGAGGAGGGCCCACCATGGCCCTTGGGCCCCCCCCAGCTCTCACGACTGTCCCGGGGCTCACGGCTCGGAGGGCGGGATGGGGTCTGGCGACCCCCACTACCGCGCTCCGTGTACAGGTCAATCTCCTCCAGGGATGACAGGTGGTAAGGGTAGGGCTCAGCTGAGGGCGACTGTGCAGGGAAGAAGTCGGGCACAGGGGGGCCGTAAGGTGAAGGAGCAGCCAGTGAGAGCAGGGAGACATTGGGCCGGATGATTTCATCCTTGGTGTCATCCTCCCCCGCATCCACAAAGAGTGGCTCCTTGCGCAGGCTGAGCGAGGCCTTCAGCACTGGCTTGTTGGCTGGATGCCAGTGGCCTGCGCTGTCCGTTACGTCCACTGACTTGGATGGGCGGCCACTCCGCCTCAGGTGGGCCCGCTCAGTCTCAGCCAGGCGTACCGACAGTCGTGACACCTCGCCCACCAGAGCATCGCGCCGCCTCAGGACCTCTGCACATCCTGCTGCATCCTCTCGGCTAGTCCGCCGAGCTTCCACCGCATCCATCTCCCTCGCTGCCCCGCCCGCCAGGGCCACTGCCTCCTTAAGAAGGCGGCACTCTGCCCGCGCGAGGAAGAGCTCAAAGGCCAGCTGCCGCAGGTGCGGTGCCCCCCCTGGGTGGTCACGGGCATGGTACTGCAGCTCTTGGTCGCGAACATAACCCATGGACCGCAGCAGGGAGTGCAGGTCTGCCTCACACACTGCCGACTGCAGCTGGTACACGTAGGGACCGGTGAAGGTCTGCAAAAACACGTTAAACATACACAGATGATGGAACAACTGATTCATTGTGATTTTTTTTCCTTTTTTCCCTCACTAAAATAAAGGTACACTAAATGACGACTACATGAGTGCAGGTTTAAAGAAGAGCTTAGCATTTACATACTCCTTGATACACCCTCTAAAATGTAAATTTTCAGGGAAGGAATAATACATCTTTGACAAGCGAATGAGATACCACATCCATATCATCTTCAGCAATTTGGAACTGTGGGGACATTGACTTGCTATCCATGCCCACATTGGTTTGGTGCTGTCAATGCTCCTGGTACAAGAAGCTGGATACCTGCTTTATAAGACCAATGACTCAAAGAGTCAGTAATTGGGGGGTTGGCCAATTACGACAGAAACACTCAAAGTGAGTCTGCCACTGACGGTTGTATAGTGAGGGAAGTGTCTAAAAATTCCAGGTGTCACGCCTGCTTTGAATTTATTATGTGAACTAATGTGAACCAGCTCTCACTTCTTGAGTAAACTACTGATGTTTACAGACAAGCTCAAGGAAAACAAAAAGGAAAAGCAAATCTGGAGCAACAAATCTGGTTAAGCACACATACCTTGATGCGGCGAAACTCCTTCTTCCAGGGGAAGAGCAGCAGGTTGGTGCATACAGTCTCCAGTGTGGCAAAGGCCACCTCCAGGGCCTGCAGGCTTGAGCTCCTCAGATTCCGGAGGGCGTTTTCTGCCACCTCATAGAAGCGCAGCAGGCGGAAGCGCTGGCTCGGGTCTGGCTGGTAGGTGCCAAGCAGGGCCGCTGCTGCTGACAGCAGCCCTGCCTCATCGGGGGCTGGGTCCCGTTCCTCTAGCCTGCCCTCCAGAAACTGTGTGTACTTCCTGAGCAGGTCCTCTCGCAGCTTGGAATCCATTGGCGGCAACGTGCTGGGCCACCGCTGGTACCACTGTCATCCCCACTGAGCTGCCCGTTCACACTCCCCGTGCCATTTGATGGTCCACCCCTCACAAGTGAGCCTGGGGGATGGTGAAGGGGCTGGGGAAGGGACAGGTGTCTGTCCCCAGGCACAGTCAGTGAAACTGTGCCATCCTCCTACAAAAACAAACAATGCAGACCTAAAATGGGCACCGTCTGCTTTTTTTGCAAATATTTTCAGAGAATAAGCAATCTCCCTCTGCCAACAGGACTTTCCAACAACAGAAATGTTCAAGGGGCTGCTCACTCTGTCAGCTGGGTGGGCAAACTGAAGTCAAGGAGACACTTAATGCTCAGTGACTCCAGCTGGGCCCATGCGTTAGCACGTTTTCTTCAGGCAAAGTGTCCTGTGCAGTTATTTTATGGGGTCACTGGGCTGTGGGCAATCACCAATCGCTCACAAAAGCAAACCAATTCACATTGCAGAACCAAGCTGAAAGAAAAAAAAAAAGAGACACCAATTTTCAGGTAGTTATCCTGTTTGGGGAAGGCTTCCAACTCAGATGAATCTTGCTTTAAGTGAGACAGTTCTGATCTTATTTAGTAAGATGCAACTGATCAACTTCCCCTCAAAAAATAAAGTAAAACAAAAGATGCAAATGATATGTGACGGTTTATCAATTGTCAGTGACACACACCCACACACTTACTGACATGGAGAAATCATGAACATGCTGACCATGGGATGAGAGCATGCTTTTTCCCTATAATTGTACTTGTTCGTTATTTGGGAAATATTAAGGAGGGATGTTAATCACTGAAAAAAAGACACTCCAGAAATCAAAGGATAGAATAAGGCCCCCCCTGATAGGGCACCGGTGGGATGTAGAACTTACATTCCATTCTCGTTATGAGACAGGATTACACATATCTGTACTAAATGGCATTCTAACATGTAATTAAAACTTGATTTCGTCTGTTTACCCGCATCCACGTTCTGACTTACTGCGCTAAGCAACACCATATTTTGTTTCTGCATGCTAGGTGGCTGGCTGCGACATCCGAGGTTTGACATCGGCGAAAGCTAACAAGTGATGACAACTTCCTGTCTGGTTTAGTAGCTCGCTAGTGCGAAAGGTTTGACAATAGCGTTTCTTACTAACGCAACTAAATTGGTTCTCTACGATTCGCACGACCAAACAGTTCAGTCTTATTCCCGGAAAAGGTATCTGTACTCCTCACGTAAACATGCCGGAAAGTGAACTCAAACAGCAATGCTGAGGAAAAATTAACCAAACGATAGTTACTTAGCGCGCAATAACTGATGTCTGTAAACATACACGCACGCACGCACACACACATACATACCTGCATGCATGCATACATCATTACATACATACATATGCACACAGGCGCACACGCACTCCTACAGCAGAAAAACAATTTCTGGTCAGAGAACTAACAAGAGATCGGGGACATTAGGAGGTTCCAACAGATACTGGTACACTATTAACTAGCTAGCTCGTGTTTTTACTGTTTAATGGCGAGCTACCACGCTAAATAAGCTTAAATGCACTGCTTAAAAATACGTATCTTAACGTTACAATAAACGCCAACCTGCTCAGCTAGCTAAACTACCGAGCTACCTGGCTAAATGCTATGTCTAGCTAGTGAGATATAAGATTCGCGTACTGTAGCTATGTTACAACGTATTGTCAGTCTGAGCTACCTATATCAAAATCAAAGCTGTCAGTCATAATTCACCCACAGCTAGCTGGAAACTCAACAGGCTAATGTTATCAAGCTCAGTTGCTCGCTTGTCTGTGCAAATGACACGGCCCCCAACCCCAGCTACAACTATCCTAGTAATGTTAGTGGTAAGAAGACGCCCAACTTGAGCTAGCTAGCGTTAGCTCTTGGTAGCATAGCTGTGAAAACGCTTCGAAATCCGTTTATGTACGTCCATATACTCACATTTGAAACACTAATATCGTGAAGTAACAAAGCACATACATGAACCAAATATTAAAATTAGTATTATCGTACATTACGACATACAGACGCCACCACATTCATATTCCAGGCTAATGTCTTACCTTCGCATTCTACGGGAAATCCCAATACTAACAGTACGCATGCTCAAAGACTGTGTCGTTTCTTTATCGTGCGCGTTCACTGACAACAATCGGGAACGTGCTTAATTTAGCACAAGTGGACAGCAAGACATTAAAACTTTGTGAAAAGTAGATAGTGGTTGGCAATTTTATCCCCAATTTTAATGACCACTCACCATAAACAAATGTGTTGCGATTAAGTATAAACATATTTTATCTAGCTTGTTTTTCAATTATTATCAAGTTTAGTCTTGGGTATATCAAGTTAAAGCTTAAATGACAAGGTATGGAGTCAAGTCAATATCAAGTCAATGTTATTCACAGCAATGTAAGTGCATGAGACTAACTATTGTACTTTAAGGAAATCTAATGCTTGGAAAACGTAGCATGACGGCGAACACTAAGTTAATGAATGCTGGCTATTGGTGCTACCAATAGTGATAACAGAAACAGGGGAATTCGAGGGCATGAACTTACGCAACTGTTGGATCTGGTTTCCTTATTTTAGAGAGGAGACGCTCCATTCGTAGTTTACAGCCATCTTTGGAGAATGGTATGGGAATGTGACTGTTTTCCGATCGACTTTCATTCTCTATGTTTGAAAGCAACAACCATCTATCTATCTATCTATCTATCTATCTATCTATCTATCTATCTATCTATCTATCTATCTATCTATCTATCTACATTGATTCAATAATACAAATAGGTGGTATACTGATTTATTCCCCATCCTGGTTAGATAAAGTAATAATATTTTGCTGAATGTCAAAAAACCAAGATCGGGTGCTTGTAGTATTTTACAGCTTTAAGCCACTCACATACTGTAAAACTTTTTGGTTACCTTTGTTCACTGGCATGCACAACAGCACAGTTCCTTGTTGATTTTTTTTTTTTTAAACAACATCACAATTTAAAGAACAGTTACAATCCAATACACTACGATCTTTAAAATTGTTCGTAATTATAACAGCTCTTGCTCCAACTTTGCATTTACATCGGATGACGCGCTTCTCACATTTTTGTGGTTACAGCAGCAACACACTTTCACATCGACGTTTTTTGCTTGACAGTTATCATGTGTTTTGTCGGAACAAATATGAAGCTACTAAAGATTGTGAGATTAGCCAGCAAGCTATAATTCTGCTGATAGGAGTATAATAGAAACAAAATGTAATGAACCAGGATAACAGCAAGCGAAGCAGGATGTACAGGGCAAATCAAGACTTCAGCAGCTGGTACACGCTCCTCCTTCCCCCCAGGTTCAAAGCTATGACGTTGTAATCTCGGTAGATTTTGTTGCTCACACACGGAAAAGAGGCTGAGAAAGAAATGGCGATGTTTGGGGGCTTAGGTTCTGTACTTAAAAAGAAAGGCTTTGCAGATGGCGAGAGGGACGTCTCAGAATTCGTGTGCCCTGTCTGTCTGGAGATATTCGATTGTCCCGTGACAACACAATGCGGTCACACGTGAGTATCAATTAAAACGACACGTAGTTGTCTATCTTTGCCAGTGTCTGATTTTAAACGATGTTAGTGGTCATTTCTAAGAACCACTGTCATGTAAGGATTACATGAATATACTAGATATGATTTTAAGTTTACCATCATCTTCCTATCAGCTGTATTAGTTTGATGGGGAAGCTATCTTTATAAATGTAGAGATAAGCGTCCTAACCAAGCTACATTTGCATTTGTTTTTTTATCACTTTAGCTGCACAATGATTTACATAAAACAGGTCGTGTCATATTAAGGACTGTAGCAAAATCCTGTGATAGCTATTTGAAATGTAGCTTGCTAGTAGGCTAATTCGTCAATGTTTTTACTTTCAGTTTTGTTTACGTTCGGTAAGGCGAAGGAAAAGAACGAAATGTGGAACTTGTAGTTCTAAAACATGTTTTTCACAATGACTTTAATCCAGTGTAGACTACATCTCCCACAATTCTGAGCTACGTAGATTGGGGATGTCACGCTATTGAAGTCGCATGAATTAGGCTTTTTGGGATGTGCCTTTTTAGCTGTGTCTGACCACATAAGAACATTCTTGCTGATGAGATCCAATCAGACTAAGAATACTGACTATAACCAGGGTGTGCTAAAACTATAACTGATGCCCTCAAAATAATGTCGCAGAAGAAATCTAATGATATATGGCCTGTTCGTTTACAGTAACTATTTGTTACATATTGAGCTGAATGATTTGCTTTGAAAATGAAAAGGATGTCGGTTAAATTAAATTGCATAATGTTTTTTTTTTTTTTTTTGTTTTTTATCTGAATTGCGAGTTTTTATTCAGTGCTCAATCTGACCTTTACTTGTACAGTAACAGTTCTACAGCATTTTATTCAAAATATTTTTTAGCAGAACTGCAGAAATTTAATGTTATTCTGTAATGAATGATTGATGTTAAAATGTGTACAAAATGGTTCTGTTGTAATGTTAGTTTGAGAATATTTGGATAAAACGTTATGGACACTGTCTTAGTCTGAGTCAATGTGTGATTGGGCCTGTAGTCTACAAACAGTTGTCTAAGCTTAATTGTGATAAATCATGAAATCTGCATGTGCATATTCCAGTGTTTTGAGTGTGGAGGGTGAAATTCAAAGCTTAACAATATGCATGGTTGGTGGGGGGAATGGGGATTGGGTGTTGCCTGGTTCGCCTCTGATTAGGTTTTGCCAGACCTGCCTTCAAGAGTGCCTGCGCCCTCAGAAACCGGTGTGTGCCGTATGTCGTGGCACACTGGGGAAGTGGGCCAAAGCTACAGAGCTGGAAGCACTCATTCAAAACTCAATGGGCACCTGCAAGGGCTGTCAAGCTGAGGTGAGATCAGTTCTGCCGGGCAGGACTGCTGTACACTGGCCCCCAGGAATGTAATCAGATAATCTCTGCCACTTAAACTTACTGCTGATTTCACTTTACCACTGAGACACAGTATGTACATTGTTTGCTGTATAGTACTACACTGTATTTTTTCCATCAACACAAGTTGCAACATAAAAACCTCTTCCAATCTGCTGTCTGTGTTCAATTTGAGCTACTAAAAACTAAAGGATGAAAGGGTGATCGACTGGTTGGTCAGCGGATAGAATGATAGAAGTTACACTCAGCTGACAGTCCTACGTTCTGCCCTCAACAGGTGTGTTTGTCCCAGATGCGCAGCCACACGGCAGCTTGCTCCAAGTACCAAGAGTACATCGATGAAGGGGTGAGGACCACTGCCAGGTCCCAGCCAGCTGTTGTCAGGTGAGGGAGATTTGCCACTCCCCTGATATCCCACTCTTTTTCCACCAGTCCCATTCTAGAATTTACCATCTGCCCATTCTTTCCTTTTTAACCCCTCCAGCTCGGTGCCAAACCGCTATACCTTTTCTTGCCCGTACTGTGACTTCCAGAACCTGGATCAGGATGGGCTGGTGGAGCACTGCACATCCCTACACTCCAGAGACACACGCCATGTGGTGAGCTCAGCTGAGAAGGCACAGCCCAGGGGGTCGAGGGAAGGTTTAGCATTCACTGTGCTGCATAGACCAGGATAGGTAAAGAGTGCAATGCGTGCCAGAAGAGGCCTAAGTAATATTACCCTATGACAGTGTTGACGCTGAGACACTATATTTATCACAAATAGAAAGGAAAAGACATGAATTTTGAGAGATTGGTCCAAACAAGTTAAGCCATTGTTATGTTACAGGTCTGTGGTTGGGTTGGCCTGCAATCTTCACCTAAATAAGAATTTGATACACCTAAAGAAGTAACTGACTATTGGCTTATTAGGAAAGCACATCCCTAGAAGTTTGACAGGCTTATCCCATGGCTGTGTGTCAGGCTGACGAGGCTTATAGTACCATAAAGTAATGAGCCTGACAAGTGAGGCTACCTCTAAGAGCATAGATGAAAAAATAAGAAATATGAAAGTGAGATGCCGTATAAAAACAGACAGCCACCGCAGTGTGCATAATGGAGGAGGGCAACCCTCTTTGCTCATCAATCACTCTGCATTACAACAGCCCCTAAATCATAGACAGCTGCTTGCCAAGAAGCTGAAAGACTGACTGCCGCAACATCAGAGCTGTGCAAATTTAGTATTACAACAGGAAAAAAAGTGGATGCCAAAGTACCGTTGTCACATGGTTATCAGAGGTGCAGTTTGATTGATAGGAGGCTGAGTTCCAGTGAAGGAGGGGGTGTTCCTCGGAGTAATCGGGGGCCCATGTGTTCTTTGAAGGTTTGTCCAATCTGTGCCTCAATGCCCTGGGGCGACCCAAACTACCGCAGCGCTGATTTCTTCCAACACCTGAAGATCAGACATACCTTCTCTTATGATACTTATGTGGTATGTATTCACAGAAATACACTGCATCTTAACCATACAACTAAAATGAACTGTCTGTCTTTCAAAAAATATATTTCTCCAGTCATTAGTTGAGCCTTCTCTGCAAACAAGCACAGTGCATGGTCTTTGGAACATGATGAGGTTCTGTATTATGTACAGCTGTTGGAAAGAAGTGTAGGGCAGAATGATTTACTGACAAAACCATGCAGCTGAGAATCAGTATGGAGCAATGGGTTTGGTTCCAGGGTTTTTTCCTTTTTTTGTTTTTACTGTTGAGTTGCAGAATGAAATCACAGCTGTGTATTTAATGACTGCTTTTGATCTAAGGAAAGATGTCTTTTCTTCTCTTGGTCTTCAGGATGAGAGGACTGTGAGCCTGCTCATAGTCTAGTTAAATTATGTGTAAATGACCCTTTCATCGGTGAAATGTGGCCTTTCAGTGCAATAAAGTGGAATAAACATTCCGTTAAGGAAAGAAGAGTAAAAACCATACACTGCCCTATACTAGATATTAGTCTGTGTGTTGGCATGGGCTCTTCAACCACTCACTTGTTGTCAGTGGGTTGGTTGTTGTTAAAAAAGGAACTAATATCATTTTAAAGAAAAGGTTACTCTCTTTATCTTTCTCTCCTGCTTCTTGTTATTTTTTCCATTTCTCCCTCCACCCCCCCTTTCCCTCTGGTTCCCTTCCCTTCTGTTTCCCTCCCTTAACTCTTGGGCTTGCCTATATCCAGGATTATTCCACAGATGAACAAACCATGATCCAGGAGGCTCTTCAGCGCTCACTGATGGACAACTGAAGTGTCCACCAGGGGGCACTGTTCAGGCTCATTCCAAGCCAATGATCATGGTCACTGCCAGAGACCCAGGGCGGCAGAGCAATCAGCAACACCTCTGTAGCAACTCTTTCCAGCATTAATATCCAGAGGATGCAGACAACTACACTATAACCAACTGCACCTTAAAATACTCAAGTATTACTGTAGTGATAAAACAGTTGACTTTCTGAACAATTAATGTCAAATGGCTCAAATATTATGGACACTTTTTGGTTTAATTACCACATAACACCTATCATAATCAAAACAGTTTCAATCATAGCTGTTAACAGAACTACTTGACCTTTGTTTCAGTATATAATACTTCCAAACAAGTGTGGCAATATTCAGGGGATGTAATGTGGTACAGCGGTTTAATAACAAAACCTTAATTAAAATATATTGCAAAGAAAATCCACTAGGTGGCCCCATTTACTTGAACAATCAGTTTCAACTCTTGGAAAATGGTTGAGCTGAATATAGACAGCTTCCTCAAATAGAATTATGGGGGATTACTTGTTTATTTCATGTTATTATTTTCCTATGCAGGGCTGCAACTGACAGGGATTTGCGACACAGATTAACAGACTCAGTCTCCAGTTATTTCCAGCTCAATGTCAGCTCCCTTTGGACTCAGGTACTGAAGATGCTGATGCATGATTTCTGCCCTTGTATCAACCCCCCTCCCCCAACCACACTTAAACCTCACAATAAATTCAGAAACACCATAAGCTTGTGTAAAAAATAAGCCTCTGCTCTTTATTATACATATAATCAAAAATGAAGGAGCAGTGCAGAAGAATCTCTTCTGCAATATCATCATGAAGATGCAAAGTGGACTTGGGTCATAAAGTTCAACTGTTTGAAGCTGCTGTTTAGCTAATAGTGTTATAGGATCCTCTTGTTTTCTGTCATTTCCCTCTCAGCAAAAACTGAAAATTTGAATTGTCCAGAACAATTCAAGTAATTAGATGGTATACAATGTAAATCTTGGGGATAACGTGGTGTCCCCTGAGCAATAGTTTGTTATTTACCATTATGTGACCAGAAGAGGGCAGTGTTGCTCCATCTGTCCCCTCTATTCTCATGGCCTCTACCTCTGCCTCTGTCTCTGCTGCTGTCCAATCACTGACCAGCTAATACTTTCTTCCATTTTATGCACGTATACATATACAGTGCAAAGATCACAGGACTCTGGAATTCGTGACTGTCTGTTGTAAAACACAGTGTAATTGTCAGTGGTTTCCTACTGTCCCCATCCCCTGTAATGGGTTTGCCCTGGACCTCTTTTGACATCTGAAATTTGAGACACAGAGGGACTCTATTCTGAACCTCATGCTCCTTTTGACATGGAACTCATCATGGAAGGGATATTTTCTTTTTCTGTGACTTTCCTTAGTCTGAAGAAATGGGAACTCTGCTTTGGGCAGGGAGTGTTTGTTTTTGACACACTACTAGGGGTGGTGTCTAATATCAAGGAGAGATACAGTATGTAGCTACACTGGCATGAGGCATACAGTGCTGCTGTGATGTCATCTTGTGGTGACGGTCGAAATGCCGTCCATGGGGAATGGTTGTCTGGAGAGAGAGGCAGCGGGATTGGCACGGTCTTATCCAGTGTCCTTATAAGTCCTTTTTCTTATTGCCATGTACAGGGTCTACACAGCGATAGGGTTTTTTTTTGCTGATACTTTTTGTATGTTGATATTCTCTTGCCCAAAAATATTTTGTATGCTGTATAGCATCTTTGAAGAGAAGAGGTTTGAAGTGGTGCCATGCAGTCAATGCTTTTAAAAGTAAGCTAAAGGCAACTGGGAGTCAATTTCTAAAACCTATCACAGTTTTTACCTCTCTAATATCCACATATTAATCCCTGTTTTATTATGTTCTTTGTTTTCAGTTATCAAACAATATAGAACTTAAAATTCAGTCCAATTTTGTCTTCATGTGTGATCTTAAAATGTGTATAAAAGGTGAGAAGATCATTATTTGATAACTAACAACAAAAACAAAAGAAAACATTTTGTTTTTTCTTGTGATCGATGGTGATTAGTTCGAGGGTCTGTTCTTGTGTGTCACTTGAAGAAAATAATCGGGTCACCATCACAAATCAAGCTTGCCTTAAATATCAAAATGGCAAATTGTATACTCTGAACACTGTACAGGAGGCATTGATAAAGACCTTAAATGCGATTTGTGCACATTGTATTTTCTATTAGTTTGTTTTGCAATTAAAAACCTTTTTATGTGTGACAAGTGTCTTGGTTGTACTCAATGCAGACAGGATGACCGGCACTCAGCTTAGGCAGTGACTAATGTAACGACACCTCTCTTTGTGGTAATCATGTCTTTTTAGATCTGCAGGTCAATACCCAATGTGTTAGTTGTGTTTTTATTTCTGTCTAACTCTTCCTGCTTCTCCCTCCCTCCCCTCAACCCTCTCACTCCCCTCACTCTCTTTCTTTCCTGTCACAGCTGATGTCCAAAGGAGCTAAATCCTGATAAATTAAAGCTCTTTAATTATTTAAACACTGAACCCTGAAATCAAAGTGAGTGATTTATACCTGGGTGTGAGACGTGTGGAGGCAGAAACAACAGTGAGGGTGCTGATGGATGACCAAGGGGAAGGGCGGGTGAAACGGGGGTGGGGGGGAGGGGTGCAGTGGACCCACACCATGGAGCAGCAGAGAGGTCTGAGAACAGTGCTAGGGCCCAGCTGTCATGGTGCTATATGGGGGATTCCTCATGTTGATAGAATGAATATATGAAGCTACCAGAGACTCACACAGTGACCAGTCATGTTTTGTTGAAAAGAACAAAACCTTTTAATTGGTTCAAACAAGTCAATGATCAGAAAGATGCTTTAAGCTGGTTATGACTCCCATCTCAATGTCCTTCCCACTGAAGCTCTTCCATAGCTCCCCGCTTGCTCTTCAACAATGACCACTGCACTGCAGTCATATCATATACACCTTTTATTACATGCCAACACCTCCATCCATGGCATGCCTATTTAAGCGCCAAGAAGAAACTATGCTGCCAGTCACAACAGACGGGAGTACAATGTTATGATCGCCTTCAATCCTTTCCATCTTTTCTCATGTTTTCATCTTTTGATGGAGATGCAAACATTTAGTCATGTAGAAGTTCTGAATGTAGAATGTGTGGTATTCTCAATAGGAATTTGGAGACTTAAACATTTTTGCTTTTCTGAGCTAGAGGGATGTGTCAATATGGTGATCAACATTCAAGTTAAACTTTAGCGGCTAGTGTGTGATGCTATGCGTGTTGCACTAACCCAAATCTGAAGGCATGATGAAACACTGTATTTGACTATTTCAACCTAAGGGCATTAACTCATCTCAGTGGAGTAGGATTTTGACATCCTTGTTTATCATTTTTCATTTTTATAATATAATGAAGCTTCTGAACTTGTCTACACACATGCACACACTTCTTTGTTTTGTGTCTCGATCAGTTTTTGCTCCTGGCAAATGTAGAAGTTGGCTGAAAAAGAGCTAACGAGACACTCAGTCCCTTCTAGGCAGGAAGGAAGAGGTCCTTAGAAACATGGTGGCTGTTTCTCTTTGTTTGGTGATGGCTGTGCAGGGGAGGTAGGCAAAAGGGGGGAAGAAAAGAAAAAGGAAAGAGAAGTGAACATATTGAATAAAAATTTAATAAAGTTCAGCACATCGTTTCTTTGATGAGAGAATTAGAAAGTGTGTTGAGTCTTGGGGCTGTGTAGAGGCAGCAATTACCACTACACGTCCCTCCGGGCAGACTCGGAACAGGAAAGAGGAGTCGTTTTGTTCAGAAGTGTGTCACAGCATCACTTTACACATAGACGTACTTCCACCCACTTTCCTTTGTTTTGCTCTCCTACAGAAAGTCGCAGTGGGAGTTGGGGTTGTGGATCGCAACTTGTTGGGACTGGATTGGAAAGCAGGTTTTGCCCCTTTTATAAAATATTCACCTGTGTAAATATGGCCTGCTAAGAGTTAATTTGCCAGTAATGTTTGAATTGCTTTCATGTCAGTTGGAAAGGACTTTAACAGATTCATCCCTAAATCAAATCAAAGGCCTAGATTGAATCAAATGTATGACCCATCAGCTGAAAGCAGATTACAGGAGCCACATTGGTGGCGGGTTCTCCCAGGGCTGAACCCAAGATAAGATGTGCACAAGGGCCTGACTCAGTGTCAGGCTTTTAAGCCGCAATTGACTATGTGTTGACCTGAAGTCCAACTGACATCTGAGCCCTGCTGTCATATGAACTGGGAATGAATCACTGGATGATGGAATTCTGTTTGATCAGCAAAAATCAGAAGTCATCAGGTAAGTCATTATACTTAAAATGAATGAGATCCACAAAGAAATTAACATAACGTGCCCACCTGGTGGTCATGTCTCCTGCTCTGAAATCAGGTCTTGGTGAGACCCTGGTCTCTTGGAGTGGGTGTAGTGTCTGCTGACTCACATGTAGATGTGGTCACACTGGAGTCAGGATAGAGTTTAGGATGTAGTGGTGAAACACCTTGTGAGAAAGCTGCAGGTATCCGATGAGAGTTCTGTCTGGATTAGTTTCTCTGTTTATTTGTGCCTGGAAAGTTTGTCCAGACCGGGAGGAAGCGAGGAATTCTTTTTGCTGAAGAAGGTATCGGCGGCATGTTAGAGCACTGGGGGTTTGTTCACTGTGGATTCCTCAAAGTCAGGAGAAACAGGAAGCCCTGGAATCCTGCTGCAGTCCCAACCGACAAGCGGCAGGTTAATCCTCCCCACAATGTTTGAACACAAAAAGTGCCGATGGGCATCCCCGACTTCAAGTACTGATTCTACACCGGATCCTCTTCCGCTTTTAAATTCCCTGTGTCCGACCCCCCACTCTCCTTAACTTTGTCTCTGAGCCTGAGAGGGATGTTCTCTCATCTTTGATTTTCAAATGCCTCAAACCAACCTGGCATCGATTCAGCTCCCTGAAAACTTGCTGCACAAAGCTGCTTGGTTCATGCTGCACAGCCCCCAATCCCCCCCCCCCCATATGCTAATCTTTTCATGTTCGACATTCACTAAGTTCAACCGCTAGCCATTTGCTTGCTGTTTTAGCGTAGGTTGCTTGAGATAAGGGATGCAGGCTCAGCGCTTAAGTGTTACATGCATGTAATGGATCAGCCAGACAGGCTCTGTAGCTTTGAGTTTTGGAGTGCAGGTTGTGGAGTCAACATCACATAGGCAAAGATACTATAACCATTACCAGACTACTGG
The DNA here is from genome assembly GCA_022829145.1 of Albula goreensis. Lineage (NCBI taxonomy): Eukaryota > Metazoa > Chordata > Actinopteri > Albuliformes > Albulidae > Albula > Albula goreensis. Next base: position 23,300,227 of record CM040752.1, read on the forward strand.
TCTGAAAAAGTACCATTATTGTTGCTGTTGGGGTGGAGGGGACATTTGATCTTTGTGGTAGTTTTAAGCTCCTCAGACATGGCTGGGAATGGAACTCTGGGGATGGCTGGAGGCCTTGGGCTTGGCGGAAGGATGATCTCGTTGATTGTAATTGCAGCCTTGACCATATTGTCATGTCCCATCTTGGCAGACAAAGGCCACTGGCGACATGTCAGTCTATGTGGCAGGGAATTCCAATACCAGGAAGCAGTTTACCAAAAAGGAAAGGGATGGTGGGGGATGAGAGGGGAAGATGGGTTTTTTTTGTCTGTCAAATGAAATTTATATGGTTTGTGGTTTGGGAGAACTACAAGTCCTGGTTTTGTACTGCACTGGGGGATGGGAGGAGGAAGATTTTGTAGCATAAGTGCTGCTCTGTTTGGTACAGGGGGCAGGGGGTAGAAAAGCAATGCAACACTGACAGTTCGAATGGCACTGCACAGAGTGAAGTTTTTGGAGTCAGATCTTACAAGACCTTACCTTTCCAAAATAAGCCTGCAACTTTTCTGGCTTAATTTAACAAAACATTCTGGGTGTTAAAACACCAGCCTGTGGAAATTCATGTGATAGTTCTCATCATAGTAAGAAACATATCCAAAAATTGTCATTGTCTTAAAACTTGAAGAAGTTAGCACTTAAACCCTTAATGTTTAGAAGTCACTGGAGCAGCAGAAAGGTCCTCCTGGAAGAAAAAAAAAAATGAATATGAAACCATGAATTTGACTGTCAGGGGGCACTGTTAATTATCATTGCATTTATTTATTTGAAAAAATTGCCCCTCTCTCTACTAATATTTGAAAGTTTAGCCTTCTGAAGCACATAGAGGAAGTGAGCTAGTGTCCCTAGAGTCTTGTGGTATGTGTGTGTGTATTTCTGGAGGGTGGGGGGGTTATGGGGGGTACGTCACTGTGGAATACCAGGCCAGCTCAGGAGAGAGTAGCTAAATTTTCTAAAAATCCCAACCACCCCCTCAACCCCACAGAATTATTAAAATGGCAGTGTATGAAAGAGACCCCAGCACAGCGAGGCTCAAGGCTATTATTCTCCCATTAATTTTTCCATTTGAAATCAAGCCTCATAGGGAAGGCAAAGAGGAGGGGGCTAAAGGGGGCTGCAACTGCTTTAATGTCCAACAGGGGAGGCAATTTCGCTTTCAAAACAGCATCTAATTATGCAGAAGCTGCCTCTGCACTCCCGCAAACACAGCCTGGCCTGGGGGAGGGGGGGACAAGGAAGGGGGAGTTTTCATTAAATCTTAGTCTGAATTCAATTCCCCCCTTTGGTTATCGCTATTGCTGGAAGTGCTGCTCTTAATTAAGAACTATCATGTTTAAGAACAACTGTCTTTAATTTGTACTTTTATACCAAACCTTTACTTTACAGGTGTACACAGACATTTTTAAAAGGTCTAGAAGAGTGGAATAAATTTTGCTGGACTCTTGGTCAAGTCTGAAGCAGAACTGGTGTAGCTCGTTAGTGGTCCATGCAGGGCTCCTGGATTATGTCAGGGCTGAAATAACCCAGGCTTGCTCTGAGTTGCTTGAGATCTGGATTGACCTCTGTATGAAGGACAGAGGTAGGACCTCAGTAATACCCCGCAAGATCTTGGGAATGTCTCAAGTGAAGCTGTCTTTGCCTAACACATAGGCAAATGTGATTTAACAAATTGAAGTTTTGAGAAAAAACCATGATCTCAATGCAACCATTTTAATGACTAAACCAAAGGTCCGGACCAACAATGGTTATTTTCAGGCAAGATTTGGGACCCCCAGATTTGAGATGGATATGGATGCAGTGCTTGTGGGTACAGAGAAGCTCTTCTGAGTGTGGTTCTGGTGGAGGTTCTGGACAAATTAGTAGATAAACAATAAAGGAAACAAGATGTGTGCCAGGATAAACTTTTATGGTAATGACTGTGGGGAACACATGGTCCAGTATGGAAAGGGCAATCCACACTGGAAATGTTTTGTCTCACAATATTACATTTTTTTGGAAATTTGTGACATGGGATGTTGTTGTCCCAGAGGCAGATACTGTGGTGACTTGAGGTGTACAGTTTTCCGGTGAGGGCTGTATCCGATTTCCACTGCTCACTCAATCAGAGAACATTAGGACCCAAAAAAAAAAGCTTTGGTTTCTGAAGTCATAGGGTGATATCATGTTTTCACACTTTGAACAAATTGAAATGTAAGAACTACAGTTTATATTTTTTCCCCTCAAGACCACATTGATATCTCAACTCTCCCATAGGTTATCATAGTCGGTGTGAGCTTTGATTTACAGCCACAGCAGTTTCTTATTTCTTTTTCAGAACTGTTTGCCAGAACAGCTTCTCTAATTGACCGCTGCTGTCCTGTGTCATTTCTTTATTTAGAAATTGATCAATGCCCCTTCCCCCTACTGCATGCCATAATGCCTGCTGGATACAAACTTAGATCTGTGGCAAACTTATGAGCACTACCTCACATTGTCATTCTGTTGTTCCACCCTTCTTTTCTTTGGCATGGTAAAGCACTCATGTGTTGGATCATTCAAAATGCCTTTGGAAGGAAGTTGCCTTGAAAAGCTTTGAAAACATACAGTGCAATAAGTAACTGGTCTTCTCACATCTCTATTTTCTGCCCCCTATACCCCCCCATTTTAAAATTCAAATCACCAGTTTCCTCCTGCTTTTATTCTTTGAAAATTGCCAGAGTTAGCTGATCTGTCAATCTCCTGGCGTCTCTGTCTAATTCTAGCAATACACCTCCAACCCTTGCAGCTCAATTATTAACTGCCAGGTACTGAATCAAAGTGCTGACGGGCTGGCCGATGACAGCTGATTTAAAAGACAATTGTGCTGTCCCCACTACTTAACTTGTCAAGGTACTCAGAGCGTTCTTCTGTTAACTTAACACTTCCCCCTAATCGCTTGCACAAGAACAATTATCGAACTAATCATGGATGCTAATAGTGCTGCATTACTCTCAATAAAATCACTAACATCTATCATTACTAATATACACAGATGCTGTATTGTTGCAATACTGAATTTGGATTGAGGTTCCATTCAGGATTTCCTGGCTGATTTTGAAAACCACAAGCCAACAGAACGTAATCTGTCTTCTAAAGAAGCCAAAACCATGATAGCGCATGGCCAGAATATCAGTGCCTTCAACAGTGCTCATTTTATAAAAGACCCCCACAATGGCCACAAACCATTAAGTGCCTAATACAGATAATCAGGCTCAGGAAATATGCAAATTCACGGTTAGTCCATCTCTTTAACTCGGACTACATGTATTTATTAAATATTTTTTTCTTTTTAATGGAAAACAGTTAAGTTGCTCTCTCTTCTCATGCAGACCTATCTTGAATTATTCACTGTTTATTATCACATTGAAACACAACAGCTTTTTCACATTAAAGAGAAAAGTGCTAAAACCCTGTCTCCTTCTTAACCCAGAAAGTCAATGCAAAACCAATGACAATTTGGGTTAAAAAAACCCATTCCACTTTGTGGTCAGGTTATATTTTGGCCTTTTGATGACATTCAAGCAGCATAAGGGTTAATCTCAAACTGGACCCTGCTCCCTCCTCATTAAGGTTAAAAAAATGCAGCAGGTGTGTGGTGTGGGAGGAGCACCTGGGCAGCACTGGAGTGCACTGTCCTGAATTTCCTTGGATAAATTTTGCTGCTATTTAATAGTTGGATAAGACAGATTTTCCCCCCCTAGCCCTTTGCTTTGTAAATAGATGTGATGTTTTCTGTTAACGCACAGTCGAAGCCAATGCCTACATTGTTATTTACCTGTAAACACAGCTTCACCACAGGTAAAGCACAGCTGTTCGTCCCGGCGTGACAAAAACGAGTTCTCACACGTAGTTTCCCTGGTCAATGTCTTCAGTTGAATTGTACTACATGCACAAATCTGTTCATCATTGTTTTGTCTATACTGTTTTTTGGTGATGTGACACTCTTGTGTAGAAAATGTATTCTATACAGAATGGTTTTTTAAAGGCTTTTAACTCCTAGGTAAACAAATGTAATAGTCCAAGTAAAGGTCTCTTTTGTCACCTGTAGTGCATATTCAGACATCAAAACAGGACTCTCACTGCAGGTGTGTTTGTGTTAAAAGTTTGTCTCCTTGTTGTTTCTCTTTCTGCATCTCTACTGACAGGCCTGCAGTTGGAGAAAATAACACGTAGTTGACAGCGCTGCTGTCTCTCGAGGCATAGCAAATAAATAGTCAAATCCTTCCCAATTATTAACTGCCCCCACAGCTTCCCATTTAAATTCAGCATCCCTGCCAACCATCATCCATTTCCTGTGTTTTGTGTGGCTGGCGGAGATGGTGGCGGCTGCACTCCCCTTGAGAACCAGGCAGCTCTGGCTGATCTGTCAATCTCCTGACGTCCTCTGTCTAATTCCAGTAATACACCTACAGCCCCCGCGGCTCAATAATTAACCACCAGGTACTGAATCAAAGTGCTGACGGGCCCAAGGGTATAGGGGGTGTGGTATGCGGGGGGAGTTGGGCTGGGATGGGGGTGGCTGAGGAAGAGATGATGAGTGGTGGTCCTTCTCCATCAGTGGTCAGGCCTACCTTGGTGGTGATGCCATTGCAAATTGGCCATGGGGGGCATTGAGAGAGAGACAGTGAGAGAGACTCCTCCTCTCAATCATTCTTTGATGAGTTCACTTATCTTGTCTTTAGGAACAAGTGCTTTCACCTCACCACCAGCACCTAGCTAAACATTAACAGCTGTCTGTCTACAAAGCACGATGGGGCTTCCTGAACAAAACAAAACAGGATATAAAAAAGGAGGTACAATTTCTTTTGCCTGGGAGCATCTCTTTTTTTGTATCTATCTATATATGTGTATCATCAGCAAATTCCTGCCTTTATGTTACTTTTATGGCCCTGTTTTTCTCTGTTCTGCATCCTTTCTCAAATGCTGTCCCTTTTGTCCCTTCCCCCTTTGCCGCCCATGCATTTTTGGCATTCCCTACGTAACTTGTTTCTAAGGGAAGGACAAATGAGGGAAAATGTTTGACTTTGAAGTTCCTAAAATCATCGTGGGGGTTAGAGCAAAATTCCCATTGGTGATTAAGAAAAATGAGGGGCCAAGGAAAGTGATGCGGTGCGCATTTTGTGGTGCGAGGAGGGGAAAAAAAATCAACTGCTATATGTACACGAATAGGACTGCAGTTGTGGAAATAACTGTTGTTAAGCTGAATATTAGCAACTTTCTCATTGCATTACAGTCATGTGGCATGATTTAAAACATGAGAAAAAAAAGTGTGCCTACAAGAGTTCAGTACAAACCTGGCTCGCAAATGTGTTTAAAGTCTTCACCCTTACCACCTGTTTGCATGGAAGTTGGCATTGTGGCAGGTAAAATGACAGAGTGTACAGTTTCTTTTAAAAACTGTGTCTTAGAGCCGAGGCCACACTCCACACAGGTGCTTGTGTTCATTAGGTCTTTTGTTTTGGATTCTTGTTGCTGCACAGGTAAAACCCATGAAAAAGGTTGTCTGCATCATTAGAGAGAAATAAAAGATTGAAAATTGAAACCAAAGTGAGAGACTAGTTGCTTAATTGATCCATAATCATTTCTAAAAAGTCCTATCTCTCTTTCTCTTGCCCTCTCTCTCTCTCTTTCCCCCTCTCCCTCTCTTGCTCTATGTTGTCACTCGTGCATATCCCCTCTTTTTCCTCTCCCTTTGAATTATTAACTCTCTGCTCTGTGGACTGAATGGCTTTTGCTGAGTGGCCAGATGATGGATCCGGCTTCACATTGCAGGCGTTTAGGAAGTCTGTCCATTCGGGGGGATTACATAGCCAGTCCACGTCAATCCCCCAGAGCTCCCTTCCACCCACACACACATACACACACACACACACACACACACACACACACACACACACACACACACACTATGCACTCACATTCTCTAGTCTCTCTTTCCTCTCTTAGACACACACAGACACATAGCCATATGAAATGAATATTAGTGCAGTTTACAGCAACACCCATGAACCCAAACTTCCATGTTCTCACAGGAACAAGAACACAGTCAAATGTTGCTGAAACACAAAGAATGTGGTGTAAAACAACATTGGAATTTATTATTGAACTGATAGGTGGTGAGAGTGGGAACTTCTAGAAGTGCAGCATTTATCCAGGGGAGAGAATGAGTCATCTTTACATGTGGATAAAAGAACAGAAATCCCAATCTTTGTATTTGTTTGGGGCTAAATCCAGCCTTTTCCCCTTGTATCTCGTTTAAATTTCCTGGCTACTGAGATTTTACAATACCCAGTTATGGTCTTGGCCTTTACTTACCTACAGAATTCACCAGGGGGTGGTTGCATCAGCCATGTGTAAGTTCATTTGTAGCCTCACTTTGATTATAAATCAAATTATGCAGTACTTAATGGGGTTTTCGGTTACAATGAGCCCATGAACATGCTACAGTAGGCATTGCTTGAGCAACCAGCCCCAGATTATGTTTAGTAGGGCTCTCTGGAGAATGTAGACCCAGGGGATCAAATTCCTTAGTGCAAGGACATTGGAGCTCTTGGTAGGATCTCTGGGTATATTTATCTGTTCTGGAGGTGAGGTGTCTGAGGTCTGGAAATGTGCTGAGAGAGAGACGGATGAGAGTGAGAGAGAGAGGAGAGGAGAGAGGGAGGGAAAGGAGGGAAAAGGAACATGAGAGAGAGAAAGAGTGAGGCAGGGGGAGGGGGAAAATGAGAATGAAAGAAAGACAAACACAAAGAGATCATCACCACATGAATATGGTAGAGATTGTTAAAGGCCAGTAAGGCTGAAGAGGTCTTGCTGGAACACCTGGAGGCTTTGCGCTGGCCAGCGGTGCCCACTCTGTAGGATGTGCCTTCTCCATCCGCATTCCTCCACATCCTGTGAGACCTCCCATCTCACACACGCACACACACACACACACAACAATGCACAGATGCCTAATATATTAAGCACATGAGCAAATATTAAAAAAACAATGCACACATATACACACACATGCACAAATCCATACATGCATATTCTTACAAAACTACAGATGCAAGTACATACACACTCATACATCATAACCTACACACACATAAAAATGCATACATTCATATCTATCTCTCTTTTTAACATACACACACACAAAACATAAATATGCATAAACATTTACACATACAAACCACAAGGATACACTACCTGACAGGGTACCCCACTAACCACCCCCCCCCACCCCTCCCCCCAACCCCTCTGCCTACAAGGAAAGCCGCCCACTCGCCTGGCCAGTCCCTGCCGTGCCTGGTCTCTCCTCGGTACCCCGGCTTGCCTCTGCTCAATAATTAACCCTGATAATAATAAATGATTCTGCTGACTGTGTTACATCAGTGGAGCCTTACAGCTGCCATGTAAAGGAAGCTGCCCCTCTCAGGCCACTTTGACAGAGAGCATCCACTCTGTCACTGTGACTGATGGGGCAGCCTCTTTTCTCACACTGCCAGGGAGTGTGGGTGCGTGGGTGGTGGGATGGAGAGATGGACATCTAGTGACAACAAAAATGTTATCGCTTCTAAAGGCAGGGGGAAGAATACAGAACTTTCTCATCATGACCCAGTTTAGCTGGGACCTCAGGAGCATTGCAAAGTTTACTTTCATAAGACACAAAGGCTGAAGTTTTATTTGCTGCTCACTTTTCCAGCATTCCCGGATTTATTGAAGTCTCATAATCTTGGTTTCCTTTGGAAATAAAAGAAGGGCCATAGATTCCTTTGGCAAGTTGTTCAAAATGCCCCTGTCCTGATCTACAAATCTGAGAGATTGTAAGTTTCACTAAAATGTGGTTAAATAGTTTCAAGCCTTGTCAGACTGACCCATGAACTATGTCTAATGTAAGTAGATGAGTGGCAGTTGCCATGTCAGAAAGTCAGGTGTTTATGACATGCTAATTTAACAGCTGGTGGAACACTCAATCCAAACCCATCTTGTTCTCATTATTTATCAAGTTCACTGGTTAATACCCACACTCATTGACTTTGAGTAGCTGAGTGGTCAAATGAATCAGTTAACCTTCATCTGCTTGTTTTCCTGTGTGTCTGAAAAACAATCAGTCACTTGAGAACACGTGGCTCTCACCTGCTCATCATATGAGCTTGTGTGGGTTTATGAGTGAGATGTGGGCCACCGTAACTGTGAATCCCAGGCCAGGGGTGATGCAGGGATCATGACTGTGGCAGCCTCACAGGGACCTGTTTACATGCACAGGGAGGAGGGGGTTTAGGATAAGGTAACGGTCAAGGATAATGTAACATTTTTGGTAATGATCCCATATTAGCTGGGACGTGTTTCCCAATTAAAATGTGTGTTCCATCCAGAATCCCCTGTGTTTTGTTATTTTTCACCATTACAAGCACATACAGTACCAGTCAAAAGTTTGGACACGCTTTCCCATTCACTTCAATGAGAAAGTGTTTCCAAACTTTTGACTGGTACTGTACACGTACATGCACCTCAAATTGAATCAAGTTGGAATCTTGCATAAAAGCTACAATTTTTCATAAATCAGTACTGGGTTCCATGTTCAGTCAAAGCAATGCTGGTAACTCAGCTGACATTAGTTGTAAGTATGGAATCATTAACCTGGTCTCCTCATTGAGAGGTTTTTATGGGGTGTTTAGCCATTGTTCCAGCTGTCAACTTCAGGAAGTGTTAGTTTCCCCCTGTCAAAGGAGAGGGGTGAGGAGTGATGGGTCCCTCTGCAGTTTGGGGGTGCCCAGTGTTTTCTCTCTCTTTTTCCCATTCCTTTTACTAAACCTTTCCTCTGCAGTCTGAGGGTATCCAATTTTTCTCTCCTTACTCCCCATTATATAAATATAATATATTACAGTATATTGCAAATATATGGACTTTTGGGAAAATATAGTAGTTTATCCATATGCCCATATGTTGTAATTATTCCCTGATCTTAATAAAATATTTTATTTTAACATAATGCTATATTTTTCCATTAGGGCCTCCCTCTCTTTTTCTATTTGACTCCAATACCTTTTTATTTTGGTTTGTTATTGTTACTGTGGTCATTGTTTTAGTGTGATTAGCACCACTGTAAAGGCCAGGGTGTCCTTCCCTGTGATGGAGTGTGTTGCCTTTGGCTCAGCTGAGAATTTGTACTTGGTATGAAATATTAGGGGTGTGTGTGCGTGTGTGGAGAGGTCGTCCTGCAAGTTTCCACGCAGCTAGCGGTGTGTAGATACCCCATGCATTCAGCGCAACTGCCGACATTCACTGCATGTACTACAGATCAGTCTAAAAATGTAAGAATGGCAGCCAAGGCTGAATACATGCATTTCAACTGGAAATGGAAAATTAATTATTTTCATAGGCACCAAGGGTTTGTCCTTTTATAAACCAAAAATTGAATGTTAATGGTGATTTCTATGTTATGTTTTAATTCAGACTCATGCAATTATTGAACTGTGATTTGTGGCTGTGGGAGATCAAGACAGTTAATTCATCCAAAAAGATCATTTTCTGACTGAATGTTAAACTGAGAATCTGCATCCTGTACTAGCAGGCCTGCCCTTCTCCTCCAGTTAACAGTATTGGCATCTGAACTGGATTCAACAAGCATAACTACATGTATTATGTTTTTCTGAAAAAAAAAAAAGAAATGAAAGGTAAGTCTAAGTGAAGACCAAATGGTTGAATGCAGACCTCAGACTTACATGGCAAAGGGAAAGTGTAGTTGCTGTACAAAAGCTGTTAAGTCACCTTTGATGCATTGCTTATTATTCCGCAAGCTTTTCAAAACGCAAATGAAATGAAATAATCCCTATCAGTAAGTGGATATGGGTTTAGCTTTTCAGGTCTTATATGAATGTTCTTTAGACAAACACTGAGGTAAATACCAAACATCAAACATAATGTTATCACTCATAAAAAATGTATTCAAATTCCTCTTGCATCTCAATTGTGCTGTGAATTTTAGACATTGTCATACAATAATGTAGACATCACACTAGTATTTGAGTATTTGCACACAAACACACACACACACACACACACACACACACACACACACACACACACACACACACACACACACACACACACACACACACACACACACACACACACACACACACAGAGAGAGAGAGAGACACACACACAGATCCTTTCTTACTGAAATACAGTCATAAACAGTTTCTTTTTTGACCGAAGGTTTGCATAATGTCTGTTAATATGCTGAAAAGGCAGTTATGGCACATGGGGAGGTCATTTTCCTGTATATTGATATTTGCAAAATGCCTTTGGGGCAGGTGCCTTTGTAGTTCCTGAGCGGCTGGCCTTCTATGAAGCCTGTGATGGCTCCTCTTTCTGCCAGCTTTGAAGGGAAGACATGCACATTCCTCTTTCTCTTCACTGTCGTGAGGTCCTGCAGCTCAGAGCTGGTTAATGTATTAACCCACTGCTGTTAAACAATATTGCTGACTGGTGTGTAAACCAGGTCTGATCAAAGACATCATGTAGAGGGAAGAACCCCCCATTCAGCCTGCCCATACAAACTGTCCACTCCATCTTGGCTCCCTCTGTAAAAGAGCTGACTTGAGCAGTCCGGAGCCCCTCCCTCCCACCCACTCCCTCACTCCTTCCCATCCTCTTCTCATTTTTCATCATTGTTCCCCTCTTTTCTACCTTTTTTATCCCCCCCTTTATTTTCACTCCTCCCTTCTTTCTTTGTCTTTCTTCCATCTTTTTCCTCTCTCATTCTATCTCTCTACTACTCACCATCTCTCCTTCTGATGTTTTGCTCCATTTCCATACTCACTCCTGCCTCCCATCTCCCTTTTTCACACTGTCTCCCTCCCTTTTTCTCTGTTCCCATCATTCCTCATCTCTCCGCATTGCCTTACGCCCACTCTCTGTCACCGTGCCTCCCGATCTCATCAGTATTGGATAAGATAGGTCATAAGAGCGTGATGATGCTGAACCTGTGGCTCCTTAACCCTCTCAAGTGAAGCTTAGCACACCAGTTGGACACGTTGAGTTGAGTGCACAGGAAAAATATCACCTGGAGTGTAAAGGAGAGAATATTTGTGCACAAATAATTTGCAGTGCAGTGAATACCTACTAATTAATCTATTTTTAAATGATCTGATACTAGTATTGTGTGACATCGTGTTTGTGACCAGTACCAAAATATAAAAACAAAGGTGAGTTTTTGGATAAGAAACGATTCATGAAAAAAATCAATCATTCTCACATTCACCAAAGTTTTATTTTTGTGGGTTTAGTAATTGATGAAATTGTTAAGTTTGTGCAGTCATCTGATTTACACAGTAGTTTTCCTTCATTTTTAACACAGGATTTTAACTTGCCACAAAAAATTTCAGATGACCAAGATATTGCCTGCTCTTTCATTAAACAAACATTCCAGTTATCAATCTATTGACTCAAACTGAGTACCTTGCTTCTGCGTGGAAGAAGGCAAATGTCATGACAAGTTTTCACAGACAGCTGCGGCATTGCTCACCACTTTGTGAAAACTGGCCATCTCTGCTCAAGACCTTGCCAGCTGGGACCTGGTGAAAACTGGGGAAGAAAAGGTAGTTTTGCCACCCGTTCTCTTGACAACAAAAAAAGCAGCCTCAGAGCACGTTGTGATTTTATGAGCCGGACATAGCAGTCCAGTGTGGCTATTGAGGGAGCTCGGGTGGGACAATAAATGCGTAGCCGCAGATGGGACGGGGGGGTGGGTGGCGGGGGCCTCGATAGTGATAGATTGGCTGGGGAGGCCCGGGATGCAGATCCACTCATCAAGATTGATGTTCTGCCACTGTGCTTTAAGTGCAATTAAAAACGGGGTCTGTAAGAGCTGCTTTATAATATTGCACAGGGGTTACATTTCACAAAATTTCCCCTAATGTTCACAATGGATGCGCATGCAGTTTCTCATAACCCATTCTGTTTTTTGGCCATTATTTCAACATGCTCTTTTATTTCTTTTAGAGAAAGTACCTCTTAGTCATTCTGATTAAATATATTCAAATGAGACCCTGTTTCCACTGAGGTTTGCCTTGCATTCCCCCTCTCCCTCCTTGTCTACATTGTAAACAGAATGTCTGAACCTCATGAATGTGATTTATTTCCCTCCTACCTCTTCAAAATGATCTATAATGGCATCTGTGCATCCATGGGCAATGTTCTGTGTGAGGACCACACTGCTATACCGTGGATGTTTAAGCAGTCATATTTGTATGTTTCCCTACTCTCTGCCCTGCCAGGAATTTTTGGTATCCAGAATTAACATGGAAAGTAAAGGTGAACTTTGTAAATACGTACATTTGTACAGTTTCCTGAATATCTAAATAATATCCCGAATATTTTTTCCTTGGGTGACTTTGACAGAACTTGTTTGTAACAGTACACTGTTGTAAGAAAGTCTGAAGCTCAAAATCAAATGGAATATAACTGGAATGTTTCCCATTGTCAAATTTTTTGTTGAGGTGAACATACTGTGAACTGTGTCCATCTATAAAAGAGTTGAACATGAGGTTATAGGCTTATGAAATGCTGTTGGATCTCTCACTCCATTCGGTGTGATTGCGCCGGCCTAGGAGCACAATGTTCTGCCCGCCACCACGGGTCGTGTGGCACCCTGCCCTGCTCCTGAGAACTTCCTGTCGATAGCCCACCACTCTTTGGCGTGAATCCCGGGCATTGCCCCATAGTCTAGCTCTGCCCAGCTGGTCTGGGCGGACAAAGCTGTGGTCCAAGCGGCCGTGGGAGCAGGAAACCGGCCTGGGCCTGCTCTCATGGAGGGCCTGCGGACTTTGTTACGGGAGCAGATGGTGTTGCTTTAGCGTAATGTGTCTGGCAGAGCAAGTGGTACCACAGGCACACAGTCACTTGTGCCTACCTGCAATGAGAGTCTGTTGGTAGATTGTCACAATGCAGCATTGTCTCATCATAAAACTCTGCACTGTCTTATTTCCACATCTTTCAAATGACCAGCTAAGCATTAGGTTTGCCAGCTTAAGCTGGATGGGCATTGTAGATAGTCCCATCCAAAATGTTGTTACTCTTTGCTGAACAAAGTTTGAGGACATAAAAGTTTGATACCCTTACAAGACTGTAGCCAAATTAATCATAGGGTTTTACAAATATCAATGCTGTTTTGCAGAATAAATGGCCAGTATGTGTACCAGGGCAATACCCTCCCCCACATACACACACATACACACACACAAACCCTCTCTCTGCCTTGCCTTGCCTTGCCTTTCTCTGTCAGTGTCAAGTTGTTAACCCCGTGTCAACAGTGGCCCGGGCTGTGTTTGCACTGTGTGATGGATGAGTCTTCACGGGCTTGTCCTGCACGGACAGATTTTCGGAGTCAGCTGAGAGGTGCTGCATGCCCCTGTCATTGCCACACACACCCGCAAGGCAAAGCCTCCTCCCAAGTGCTGTCAGCCCCTCTCCCAAAAACTAGCCTCCTCATGGGCAGGGCTTCCCTGAGTACAAAATGCATCAACATATTACAGGGAACACTGCTCATGATCAATTCCAGAAACCAAAGACTGTCCGTCTCCCCGCACTGTTTTACCACTCCCTTTGAACAAGTATGTGCATCTGCTCCCTAAACAAGCAGGACATTCAAAAGAAAACAATGAAAAGAATTGGTAAAGCTATTGGTAAAGCTATAAAACAAATACATACCAGAGCTTTGATTATGGTTTTACACAAGGAACTGTAGCTCACAAGATGCAATACATTTAATGAATGAGAAATATTTTCAGATTTGTGGTTTATGTTTGATAACACAATGAAGGCATATATGTTGTAACAGCATCTGCTCTTCACTATTTCATTATTCTGATAAATTATTTTTTCTTCCCTTTTTGGTACATTAATGAGCTCAGCTGCTGACTGTACATGTATTGGAAAATATTGTTATTGTGGTCTTATATAAGACTGGAGTTGTTCTTTAATACAATTAAGGGCAAAGCTAATTTTGGATTAGCAGCATAACAATCCATTGGGCATCTCATTCTTGTAATGTTAAAATGACAACTGATGGTAGTCAGTGCATGTTATTAGATTAATTAGATGAAACCCTTGTCTTCTAAAACATAAATCTACCCCTCATTTTCATGTCAGCATTTAGAATTGGCACCTTTTTTGATTTGATTTGCATCATTATTTTGAATACACAGCTGCCACCTCTGCTTTTGTTATTCTCGTTCACTCTTTTCCAAGCAGCTGTTTTGTGTATGAATGAAGTTCTATAACTGAGTTTAACTACAGGATAGGGAAGATGGTGCAATTTAAAAAGAGCACTAGAGTGTGGGTGCGAGGTGGACTGAAGTTAGTGTGTAACCATAGATTTTTTTTTTTGTGAGTGTGTGTTGGGGGCAGGGTGGACGTAGTGCAGTTGCGTTGTCCACTCCAGCTCAGGAGGTCAGATTAACTAGGAGATCAGGGTCCTGTGAGTTGGGGTCCCACGGCGAGGCACAGTGACAGGCGCTATCCATCACTCCTGTCTCTAACATGGGGAAGGGGACAGGGACTGGAGGGGTGTGGGGGCAGCTCTAAAACAGGCAGAGTTGGTTAAAGTTTAACCTGCCTCCCTCCTACGCAGATGCTCGATACACAAGGCATGTGTGTGTCTGTGTTTGTGTGTCCCTGCACCATACAGCCGCCCACTGGCCCAGTCACAGATCACAGCACCTCACCCATCTGGTCTGTGTGGGAAAAATTTCAGATTGACCCCCTTTAGAGCTTGGTCTCCCCCCCCCACCGAGAAGAGGAAAGGTGCCACCACACACATGTCAGGGCTGTTGAAGTCAAGACAGAGCAGACACCCAACTCAGTAGAAAGCATATCTCATGTGCCTCTTAATAGTTCCCATGCTTGAAGTTGGAGTGGATTCTGTGTATTTTAATACAATTGTCATGTATTTTATTAGATCCAGTACCGAGGATACATTTTTAATGCTAAAATATCATTCAAATTATTTCAGGTATATAGAAATAATGTCTCATAGTTGTCATCACATCTGACAAATAATGTCTCACAAATGACAGAAAGGATTGTGAAGAGAGTTGATGTTTATTTGCAGAACGGTCTCCGCATTGTCTGCTGGAATGGTATCTTTTTGTCCTTGATGTCACTTTGTATTTTTAAACTATACCCCTGTTTTTTTCAGGCTTGCAAATTTGATCTTGATTGATTGATTGATTAATGGACTGATGATATGTGAAGCGACTGACGTCGCCTGGTTCAGGGCTGCTAAACACAGACAGAAGTGGCAGACAGGCAGTGATTTTCCGGCTACATGCAAACACCAGGAATGGAGATTGGGAAAAAAAGTGTGGAAGCCCAGATCTGTCACTCCCGAGAGAGGGGTCATCAACTGGCATCCTGGCGCACCCTCTGCATTCATGGGCCATCATCACTCGCTTTTAAAGCTCAGGATCGGGAGAGCACCAAATGAATTGATTAGATTACGCTTCGCTTGGAGTTAATAATGTATTAATTTTTGACCGTTTGACACAGAAAGGCAGCCGCTCGCAGGGCAGGAGCTGTCCGATCGCACAAATCTAAGAATCCGTCAACTGTCGCCTCGGATTTCCCTCCCTTGCTCTCTTGGCGCCGGTGACAGGCCGGGCTCCCTTGCGCTCTGCAAATGACATTAGAGAAATTGGGTTTGTGCCTTTGCTTGGGCGGGCCCCTGGGAGGCGGCAGGGTGGCACGGGTCAGGGAGGGAGAGATGGGAGGGGGGCTGCCGTCAGCACTATCGCGACGGACAAGGGAATGTGTACCCCTGCCACCCTGTAGGCCAAAGAGGAACAGCCATGCTCGGCGGTGGGGGCAGAACCGGGTCCCTAGAAGGCTGTAGGGGATGTGGTAAACTCCAGAAGAAGGAGTGGGCTTGTGCTGGTGGCCCATCAGATCAGTACAAAATGGACACACAAAACCACGGGCTGATAAGAGAGACAAACACATGCTCACCTCAGCAGTAAAGGGCAAAAAAAGAAAAGGTTTTGGCGCCATTATTTCCAACAGCACAGACAAAGCCTGCTTAATATTTTAGCACTGGGAAATGAACTGCAGTCTCAGTGGGCCAATTTGGGCCATGATTGCCAGAATTTGATTTTTACAGCCTTAGTAGCTGTAGACTCCGTGATGAAGAATGAAATTTGTGGAAATTTCTAAGAAGGTAACTCAAGACTCTTCATTCCAAATTTGAGGAGGAAGAATGATTAAAAATACATGTTCTGATTAGGTGTTCTCATCATGTGTTTTTCTTTATTTTTTTATCAGTAAGTGATGTATTTTTAATGAGCCATTGAATATTAACTGTGATGGGAGTAAAGTGCCATTTCCCATGAGTGTTGGGATATAAGCTTGGAGGGTTTTTGCAGGAGGGTTTACAGAGCTCAGTTTGCTCTATAAAGAAAGGGGTAATGGTCAATTACAATTACAATTCCTCACCACAGGAATGGCAACAGCCTCAATTATAATAGCACCACCCCAGTGGAAGAGCACCGATGTTCGCATTATAAGAGAAATATGCTGTTTTCTCATCTTGCTGTAAACCCAAACATGGGGCTCGTAACACAGAGTGGGGAGAAGTTTATATCTTGTGATGCAGTATGTGTGCTGTAACACCCTGTGACCTGTGAGTACGTGGGACCATTTGGTGTGTGAGGCTCCATAGGCCTGGAGGGCAGCCTGGGCCTCTGAGTAGTGAATGCCCAGTCGACAGAGCTCACCCCCCTGCAGAGTTACGGCAGTGCTATCCCTTTGTCATGGCACTGGCCAGGAATGGGTGATTAATGGAGGTTGTCCCATGATCAAAAAGCTCAATAACAGTTTAAATGTGTCACCCACAACCCCCATCCTTTTTTAAAAAAGTGGTCAAGATTAATTAGACAGGCTAATGAGAGAGAACAGGCCTTAGAGCTGACCCCTGCTCTGGGACACTGGGATGTGAGAGGTGAAACCTTGGCTGAGGGATAATAGGCCTAGACCCATGGCTCTAAAGGAGAACATGTTTATTGCTACTTAGAGGAAATTGATTTAATTGTGCCAGAAACGTGTGTATGAACAACCCTGGCATTTTTATTGCCCATTTGTCTTGGAAGTCACAGCTGTGGGAATTTATGCCCACACTGGATTTTGAGTGAGTGAGTGAGAGAGTGAGTGAGGGAGAGAGTGTATGTATGTTTGTGTGTCGGGTGGTCGTGATTAGCAATATACTAAAAGTGCACTTTAACTGGATGTCAATCACAGTAATATTCGCCTCAAGCACATTTTAGGTGCATTAAACAAAAAAACAGGCACGTTTTTAAGAGTGCCATAAAACTGCCGTTGGCATTTCAGTTTTTGGGGTCTGTCTCAGTCTTTAAATTACCTTGAGAAAGACAGTTCTTATTCTTATTATTCTGCATATACAGTTCATGGGTTAGAAGTTTAACCTGGGATTCAGTCAAAATATGTCCTTATCTTTAATTACAATTGAATAAGACTATTATGCTTTTTCTCAGCAAGAACAGTTTGGCGAGTTGATTTTTTTGATTACTCAACTTGCCAAACTGTGACAGTGAAGATAAAAATGAATAAATTGCATTTAATTATGAGCCAAAGTTTGACACAAATGTTTACTGAATCCCAGCCCCATTTCTTTCACAATACAGAGCAAGGAATTGGAGTGAAAATGGGAATTAATAATAATTGTTCCAATAATAAAGTACCTGGTATTTCCAATTAAAATGTCAGGTAGCAATATTCCCAAATGATTCTGCGCTGTGATCCTGTGTTCTCCGGTGTAAATAAGTTTAGCTGGGAGTGGATTGCTGCTTAAGGTATTGCTTAAGACTAGGAAGCAACAAATAATGTATCCCCATATGCTCTTTACAGTACTGTGGTCAAGACTGTCTGCACAGCTGGGCAGGTGTGAGAGAGTTCCCATCACTAGTTATAAAAAAGATAATTAGCTACTGAGCATGCCTTAAGTGCTGTAAAAGTACCAAAGCACAGCAAAGTGCAGCTTCACTAAACACAAGTGAACACGTGTGCTTTGTGGTATTTGGGTAGAGAGCAGTTTTGCTAATGGTGCTCCATTCAGCATTGCCTCGTCATGGGACATAATTACAAATGGATTGAGGTCTCACCATGATATTAAATTAAGGCTGTCTTGATCAGTGTATGGGTGGGTTACCTAACAGGAGCAGGCCATTCATCTTCTTTAGATGGGCAGCGCTCAGATCTCAGTGAAATCCATCCTCCACTCTAACATATGGCATGGGCTCCTTCTGCTTCTCCTCCTCATCTCTCCCATTTGGAAGGCATCAGCAGATCTGGGGGGCCCCACTGCAGCCCCTTACAGATAATGCCTCCCCATTCTCTCCTTCATAAACAGAAAAAATAGTCATGACTGTCACTGCACAAAGATTGTAGTGTATGTAATATAATACTATAATATAATAATTTATTGAAATAATCAAAAAATATAGCAAGAATGTTCTCATTTTCATTCAAGGGTGTGGATTTATGTATTCAGATGTTATAAGTATATAATAAGATTAATATTCATGCTGTGTGATTCCCTAAAGGGAGACTCCAGTCAAAATCTATAATGTCATATGATTTATGACAGGGGTATGTATGAAAGCATTTATTTTGTGCTGGAGAAGCTCTGTGGATGCTGTTGCTTTAGCGGATCACTGGCTCACCCAGGATGCCCCTGGGTGAGATACTCTGTCTAAAATGTGAATTTCCACCTGTACTTTTTTCTTTGATTAAGTTTTGTCTTGTATTGAAATTAAAATATTTAGCACAACACAAGAGTGATATGTGGCCAGTGATATGGATAGTATTTCTGACAGAAAGTCCAGTAGCAGCAGAGAAAAGTCTCGAGCACACTTGTCTTGTGTTAGAGATAAAATTAAGAAAATACATGACTTTTTCAAGAGTACCAGAGACACGAATAACTGACAGAACTGAATTAAATGACTTAAATGACCAACAGAATGCAAAACAGTGTTGAAGATGGGATTTTTAAAAATTATTTTCTGAGTTTCATTTTGACATTTAAACTTTTCTTCAGAAGATGGCAGGGAAACTCAAGTCTGTCTGGATTGTGGTGTTCACTGGGATTCACAGTTCGCTGTATTGTTCAATGCTGAACAGTCTGACCAATGTCATTTCAGGGACTTTAGGTGGCTGATGGGTTGGGGGAGGGTGAATGTGTAGGGGGGAGACAGGAGAAGGTGAACACACTTCACACTTTCCATTCTGAGAGAGACAGGGAGATGGAGAGAGGAAGAGATACAACATTGAGTCCCTTTGATTCATGCAAATTGAAAAGCCGTATCGATTGATAATTGATTTACTCTGATACAAACGCCCGACCGTGGCGGTGTAGAGATGGGGCTCCCCCACCCGCTGCCCCCTTGTTTAGCTAAATCAAATTCGTCTATAGCTCTTCGGCCCATGCGTCAGCCCCATTAGATCACCTGTCGTGTCCCAGAGGCATCTGTCAGGGAGCCATGGTTCTGACACTGGGGTGGGGCAGTACCACTCACTTAAAATTACCCTTGAGTGGATTGCCTCTAAGATACATGTACGTAAAAGCTAAGAAAAATGCAGTGAGTCTTAGGAAGGTGAGACAGGACTCACAGTATACCAACTTGATTTCTGAGTTTAATAATCCAGCTGTGTCATTATGCTGATGATGACGATTACGATGATGATGATGATGATGATGATGATGATGATGATGTTGACAGCAACATTTGGCTTTCCAAAAGGTCAAGTAATACATATACTCCCTGTAATCTATATCTGCATGTCCCTTTTGAATGTATTTTATGTTGTGTGTTAAGCTAAGGATATATTAAGACATGCACACACATTAGGTCAAATAAATGAATGCAATTTCTGTATCTGTATTTCTGTGTCCAATTTCCATGTCATCCTCCTCCTTTTACCACTTTAGACACCCCTATCCCTCCCACCTACGCAATCTTCACAATGCTCAGCCAAGTATGAGCAGGTTGGTTTCTCATCCATTAAAAAAGACCCAGGGACAATTTACAACATTAATAAATGACAAGGAAGCAAAAAATGGGAAATATACAGCTAGACTCTGGGCTCAGTTCAGACACTGGGAACAGCATCCATACCTGTGTGTGCGTGTGTGTGTGTGTGTGTGTGTGTGTGTGTGTGTGTGTGTGTGTGTGTGTGTGTGTGTGTGTGTGTGTGTGTGTGTGTGTGTGTGTGTGTGTGTGTGTGTGTGTGTGTGAGTGAGGAAGTCCAGACATGTTTTTGATGATGTTCAGAGCCACAACCATATTTCCAAACTGCAATGAACTCTGCAATAATAATAATAATAATGCAGATGTGTGTTTTATTTAAATCACTGCCTTGGAATATGGGAATTTAAAAAAGCAATGGGCGGGCCAGTGATATAAAATCTTTAGCCAGTTCATCACATATCTGTTTGGGGTATTTATTTATATGCAATATTGATTTCATTATGCCGGTAGTAAAAAGGTTCACAGAGGACCATGTTCATCATGGTGCATGTCCCAGGGGCAGGCTCAAGGTCTTATCACAAGAAATTGAAACAGCGTGTCCATAATCTGCAAGAATATCTCATAAAATAGAGTAAAGTGTTGGGTATGTTCCCTCACTGTGTCAATGGATAGCCGTTAAATGGAGTGCTTGTATAATTCTGTAATCAAGACATAGGTTGAAACACATTTTTTGTTTATTTGCAAAAATGGCATTTATAAGGCAGATTTTTCTCCCCTGGCAAAACAGTCTTTATAAGATTTATATGAATTAATTATGAGGAAAGGTGCACGCTTTTCAACTTGTAAAGGATATAATGCACTTATCTCAGTGTCCATGAAAAATGGGGGAGTGGAAAATAAGCACTATTTGAATACTGAAGGACTATGAGATAATCACCCACAGAATGAACTTGATACCCTTAAAAAAAAAGAGACTTTAATGCATAGTGATGGCAGTATCATTTTTGTTGTCGTTTTTTTTTTCTGATGCATGTTTTTCCATGTACAATGATCAAGTGACGTAATTGCTGTGTGCAATAGGGATGAGTGGACACTCATGGCATTAGGTCATACCCGTTTGTGGTCAGTGGGGCTTCGAGTCGATCTGATCTGGGGAGAGGGACTGGTCAGGGATGTGGCTGGCAGCTTGACGCTAATTGAGTCGGATCACTGAGGGTAGGTCGGTGATGTAACCCTTGTCTCTGTTGCCAGGGTGACTATGCTGGGCAGGCTCAATGGCTCCATTTGAGTGGAAGTGGTCCAGGTTTCATGACCAGAGCCCAGCTGTGGTGTATGTTGGCCCAGTCTTAATTTCCCTTGGCCTGTTGAGATGGAAATAATCCCCTGGGATGAAGCACCACTGGTGTGATCTGCCATCAAATGCTCATTCCCAATACTGTATTGAATTCCAATCACTTTTGTGAGAGGTTAGGTTCTTCTCTCAGGTGTAACCACACCTCTTGAGTCAGAAGACGACACTTCACACAGTGTGCTGCGGGCCCAGTAGCTCACCGGAGAATGATAAGACTTGGGTTCCCCAACTCCTCTGTCCTTGGGTGATGCTTTGGCCGATTGTGAACTGACCCATAGGGCTTCCAGTCATAGTTCACACTGTCACTGTCCAGATTTGATACCACACCATGGGGTCCTCCCACAATTTCAGCTTCTAAAGTTGCTCATAAACCTTTATTATCTGAGCTGACATGTTTCCTTGTCTAAAACTCTTGGAAAGAATTTAATGAATTTCTCATCAGACATAGCCCTCCATAAAACCATGAATAGTAACATCTTGCCTTAGACGGAATATTGTTTTTGTGCACATACTTCAAACAGTGAATTACCTGCATTAAGCTACATGATATAATTTTCTCCTCATGTGAACCTTTTTAAAACCAGGCAATCTTCTCATTGTGAGTTGAAGATTCTGCACAAAAGCTGTGTCTCAAACAGGATTCAAACCCATGACCATTATGGCCTGGCTTATCCTTAGCCAGTGGAAACTACACCACAACTAACTTTCTTTGTCTTGTTTCAGTTAAAAAAGAAACATTGTATGTTTGTGAATGTTTTGAACCTTGGGACCCCAGGCACAGGAACCAGAAATCTAATTCTTTTTATTATTTGTCTTTGATAAAACCATAAAAAAAGAAAATAGCATTGTGGATGTACCCATACTTCAGGATCACCGGCTGTCGTGGCTCTGTGTAATTATGATTGATACAGACCCTTCCCATATATTGCTTCGCAGGCCTATTTTGACAGTAGTTCATTATTGGGCATGGCTAAATGCTTTAAAAGCATTGATTTGCGTGAATTACAACATCACATCAACCCGGCAGTGTGGGCAGGGGCAGCTGAAGATAGATCACGCGTCTACATATCATAACCCTCCTCTTCTCTTCCATCCCCCGCCCCTCATCTTCACTGCATCGATTCCCACCATAAAAGGTGTTTAATTCAATCAGAGGAAACTGAGTGCCTGTTTTTCTGGGTCCCTGTCGATAGCCATTAAATCAATTAGAGTAGGCCTCGTTCACATCCATGCAGGTGGGATGGGATGTGAACTTGAGCCAGTCAGCCATATTAATCCTGTATGTCCTTATCAGACACATCTCGCTCTGTCTCTTTTTCTCGCTCTCCTTCTCTCTCTATCATTCTCCCTGTCTCTCTTGCTGGTCTACAGCCACCAGGTCATCAGTGTCACTGAGCTCGGCTTCTCCTCTACCCCTCTGGTTGATGTCACCTGCCCGCCTGCCTGCCAGTCTGTCTGACTGCATGATGACAGTATCTCCCTCCCCTCTGATATCCCCGCACTCTCCCCACTGACAGCCCTTGGCTCTTTTCCCAGCTTTAACGGGTTTTCTGTTTGCTGCAAGCTTAGGTCTGGCAGTGTGCATAGCCTGTTTGGGGCTCTTTTGGCACATAGACCAGAAGGGCGGAAGAGTGTGATCACTGAGCCCCCGTCCAGTCCCAGCACTCCCCTGGGTTCAGCTTTCACGAGTCCCCTTCCTTTGCCAGGTAATAAAGATAGTTTGTTCCCATCCCACATCTGCCCAGAATTGAGAATAGATGAGGGAACAGGCCTGGAAAAGTGACAGAGTACTTATGTATATTCACTCTATGCAGTTTAGCCACAGTGTTTAAGGACTGAAAGGTACTCTGGTATGGATTTGACAGGATGTACACTGCCAAAGGCTGGCAGATACTGGTTTGTGTGGTCACTGCTCTGTTCTGCTGTTTGAGAAGATGCTTAGCCCTGCTGAGGTATGAATTATCAGAGGAATCTGGCCTCAAATGAGGGAATGACAGTAATTCTAAATCCTGGTTCAAGCATAGTTCTCTGAAGTAGATATTACCTTTTCTTCTTACATAAATAAATTTAGTGAGTGCATTGGTAGAAGTTGGGTGAATGGCTTGACCGCTGGGTGAGTCAAATAGGCATAGAACTTTGATTGAACAGGAAAAATGCAGTTTACACAGCTGAAGACTTTAGACTGAGTATTGCTCAGTGTGTTCAACTCAAAAAACAAATGCAATACTTTTTTGCTAATGACACTATACATGAAAGCATTTTTTTGTTTCACTGTAGCAGTTCATTATGATCATAAGTATGCAAGCATCAATTGAGCTGGCTCTTGCCAAGTGGTGGCCATGTGATGACCCATCTGCTTGGATCATCACAAGTGAAAAATCAACACTGGCTGCACAATAGCCTCCCCTCTCCCTGTTTCCCATCTCCACACAATTCACCTCTTCCATTGATGCAATAAACAGAAAGAAAGAAATAAAAAATGCTTTATTCATCAAAATCATAACCAACTACACTTGGCAAATTAAACCATATTTCATAATCATTTTATGGATGGGACAAAAGATGGCAATTTGTGGCCGAGGATTCCTCCTCAGCCAAAACGGTCTTCCCCTCTCTCTCTCTCCCTCCCTCTCTCATGCTTGTGTTGTGTAGTTAATTATCAGGGAGGACACGCTCTAGAAGGCCTGGACTCTCCCACCGCACCCGCCTAATCAACTGTCCTACGCTGGGACACCATGAAGCCTTCATTTATCTTGTCTGGGGGGCTAATTACCCCCTCATCGGCCTTCTCACTCTCCCCCCACCTCACCCCCATCCCCATTCACATGTGGCAGAACCTGGACTGGGGGGAGAAGTTAGCAAATTAGCCCCCCATTAGAGCAGCAGTGTTCTCAGATCCCTGTGCTCCTTGGGCTTGGAGCAAGACTGAGTTGGCCTTAAGTAGGAGGCCACTGAAATTCCTCTTTGGTGCTGGGAATGCCTGGGAATTAAGCTTGCTTGGGACTAGGGCTCACCTTATATTTAGTATTTTTCTAGCATGTCTGTCCTGCCATTAGACTGGGAATAATTTGCCACCCACTCCATTGGACATCAGTAAAGATGAGCAATACACAGCCTTCTGTGTTGAATTGCTGTTTTCACTTGGTCTCAGAGCTCAGTAACTGTGTACGTGTTGAATAATCATGCTTGGTTAGGTCAAACTAGTCTGTTCTGCCATCCAAAGTGATCATCGAATGAATTGCATGCTTTTTATTTTCACAGTAGTTTTAACCTACAGTCAGGACACCTTTGGTGTTAATTAAAATGTATTTTCCATAATCACCGCCTGTGTATTAATCTCAGTATAAAATTGATCAAATTCAATGTTAGAGGAAAGACAGGTTCCAGATTTGCTGGTGCTGTTGCAGCCGGGGACATCACTTTCTCCATGGAGTATGAAATGAATTGTGCCTTGTCTGCTTTGGCTCTTTTTGGGCTGAACTTTGTTTTGATGATTCTGAGTGAAGTGTTGGTGTTGTTCCACTGTTATCTGTTTCTTAGGGGAAGGGATGTTGTGGGGGGTGGGTTGGGAGGTTTCTGTAGATAAAGCCAAAAATTACCCAATTCCTGCATCGTCCCAGCTGTTGGTGTAGAGCAGCTAATTGTGTCAGCGATCCCAAGATCTCCCCCAAAGCTGCCCCCTAAAGCAGTTAGAGAGTACCCCAGTCCGGGCGTCATCATTTTCCAGCAACCATCCATCTTCCCCCTCGGATTAATTCTTCTCATTTCCGTGCCTCCCTCATAAATCCTGGCACAGTTAATTAATTTCACTTGCAACACGGGGCCCCGTAATACAGGATTGTTCTCGCAAACCCCATATTAATTATGCTATTTTACAGCAATCTCATTGAAGGCTGTGTTTCATCTTTCATAATTACATTTTCAACAACAACGGGCAACAAAAGAGTCTAATTATGGATTTGGCGCCGCGCTCCACGCAATAAGTCAACGCCGCAGCAGCGGCTACCCCAGCAGGATCGATGCACGAGTTTTATTATTGTTATTATTGTTGTTATTATTTTAGCTGAGTGGGACGGGAGACCATAATGCCGAACATATTGGAGCGATTTGGCCAGCCAATAACATAAATCTTGTTAATAAAATTAGAGCGGATTATTGTCACATTAAGACCCTCATTTTCATCACTCTTTTGATGATCTCATTGAGTCATAGAAGAATCTGAGTCGACTGTCCTGAAAAAAAGGCTCTTGGTTCCACTTTTGCATCATGGGTAACAATAGACATCAATTCATAACTGAGTGGCCTGAAGTGTATGGCGTGTGTCTTCGTACTTAATGGCCCGTTAATGTTTGAACCACCCTGCTTGGTGCAGAGATTCCTGATGCTTGGGTCTCCAGGACAACGATCTCGCTGGGGCCCTGATCTGCCTCCTCTACTCGTCCAGCCCTGTGCGGAGCCACCCACACGACCACAGTGACAGGCCATGAATCAAACTGCAGTTATGACAGCCCTCAGCTCCATGGGGGTGGGCCGCAGGGGCGGCTATTAGCACCCCTTTTGTGGCTAACCCTTACGGATTCATGACCTGCGGAGGAGAAGGGTTGGGGAAGGGGGGATTGGAACACAGAATCAACCACACGAGCACACTTCCTTGCAGTCATTACACAGTAAGCGGGATCCTGGACTTTCCATTGTAATCAAGGGGAATGAGACTAAAAAAGGACCATGACCTAGCCACGGCTCTGGGCACAGGACAGCATGGCTCACAGCCATGACCGTGACACCTAGCATTGTTCCTGACTCTTAACCATTAGCACAGTCATTGCTGTCAAACTATCAAACCCCTGTTTGTTTGCTCAGCAACCAAAGCAGGGGAGGGCCACATTGTGCACCTGTCTGTCAATGTCTTCATTAGATGTTGAGATTTATTATCAGTTATTAAGATTGGTTATCAGTTTCCATGCCATGTCCTCAGCAGATAGCCATACTTAGATATTTACTTGGTTTGGATATCTACTCAGATATCTAGAAAATTCATGGCTGTTTCCTCTGCCATGTATTGATGTGATACCCTGGCCAAAGGAAATACAGTTTTGAGAACAAGACCATAACCAATCAAAACACTTTTATAGCATTTAAGTTGTATAGTGCTCAGGGTAGTGACAGCTTAGGACAAAAGTAAAAGGACTAATCACACTCGGATTGCATACTTGCAGTTGCCCATTAAGTCTGTTTGTATTGTAATATCATGGATATTTAGCTGTTTTTTTTTCCAGTGATCTCTTTGTTGTGAAGTTGTGTGCTATTGGTCTAACAGAAGCACATGCTAAGCATTCACAATATGGTGCAATTACGAGTAACATTTAATAAAACATTTTTAACAGCATCATACTTCCTTTAAAACTGTTGATTGATATTTATTCCAGCATTAGCCAAAAAAGTGAAAATATTTCAAAGTGAAGCACATGCTCTTCTTTGTAATATTATTTTCCCATTTAAAAACACTTTCGTAAACTTATGTTGAATATTCTCCCCTTTAACCCCTGTGTTAAAGTGTCTTTTCATGAGTTATCTATCAACAATGTATTTTTATAATGAAAAATAACTTCATTTATCTTTGGTTTGTTTATTAATTTATGGTTCATTTATCTAGTGATTTACAATGTTGAGTATGGCTGTGTGTAGCTTATGTCTTTGGTGAAATATACAGTGCATTTGCGAATGTGAAGGTTTGATTAGGTATTCACAGTGCAATGTTGAACGTGGTGCAATGCTGTCATGCTTGATTTGCCATGTGCAATGTAGTGTTGGTTAGGCACTTGCAATGGAGTGCTGTGGTTTTCATGTTTGCTTAGGCGTTTGAAAACCATACAGCGCAAAAAAATATTGTGCTGTATGGTTTTAAAAAGCTGAAGTTTGGATATCGATTTACAGTGCAATGTTGAGCAGTGTTTGGTAAGGAATTTGACTGTTGTGTTAAGTAGTTGTCATGTTTGGTTTGGCATGTGTGGTGTAGAGTTGAGTGGTTTTCATATCTGGTTAGCTATTTGCAGTCTAGTGTTGAGTGGTTGTCATGTTTGGTTAGGCATTTATGGTATAATCTTGACTGGTTTTCATATTAGGTTAGGAATCTGACATACACTGTTGGTTTGCCATTTGCAGTGTAGTGTTGAGTGGTTTTCATGTTTCGTTCGGCATTTTCTGTGGAGTGTTGTGTGCAGAGGTGTGGGCAGTATGTCCTATCAGAAGGACCCTCGATAGGTTTTTCCCCCCTGCTGGGGCCATCGGTGATCAGCTGAGGTTAAAAGTTACAAATCACCCCTGCACACCCTCCGCCCCTCTCCCGTCCTCTCGCCCTGCTCCTCTGGGGGCCAGGTTTCATTCCTATTCCATGGCTGCTGCTTCTGGGGAGGGCCTTCTGGGACTGGAGGGCAATTACTCCACTCATTTAATTGGCGTTATCATTTTAGCAGGCTGACAGAGATGGATCACCACACTGGACCTGGCCACTGGTGTCTGTATGGAGCCCAGGAGAGAAAAGAGAGAGAGAGAGAGAGAGAGAGAAAGAGAGAGAGAGAGAAAGAGAGACATTGAGTGGGCCTCGGATCTACAGGTTAGCGATTCTCTATGACTTGATTGACAAACCACAAACCGAAAAGATTTGTCAAGATCTTTTGCGAGATGTTTTATTTCATTATGCCATTCTTAATCTGAACACATAAATATATGGTTGAAATATTTAATATTCTTTGTTTTATAAGATTAGACCTCAAAACTGTTGATTTTTAACTTTATTGATAAAATCAACTTGCTGTGTTCTTAAACTCTTGCTTGCCTTTTAAACCCAAAGATTTAAATTCTGCAATATCTTAGATATTCATACTGGTAAGGCTCCTAAAGTGCTCCTGTAATTTCTGCTCTCCTGTACGGGGGGAGAAAGAGAGGAACTCATTGGACTAAGAGCTGAATATTAGCGTAGCCCAGCGTGAAGTAATGCTGCAACATAATGAGCCTCGGAGCAATGATGCCATAATTCAGGACCAGTAAAACTGTCACTTGAATTAAGAGGCACCCATTATAGGTGCTATACATGAGCTCTGGTTAAATTAAAGAGATCCAAAACGACGCGGTCTCCAGGGCCAAAGCGGGGAGATAATTTTAGCCACTTAGTGAATCATCCAGGTAGCAGTTTGGTTTCCACCCACGAATCTGACCTGGATTTACATCTGTTTGAGTACCAACCTCCCCCCTTCCTTCCCCCTCCTCCCCTTCCCACCGCCACCACCATCATTTGGGCTGAAGACGCACTGCTGAATAACTAACTGGGTTTTCATCGCTCATTGTAACCTCCTCCACTGCTCTCCCAGCCACAGCTGGAGCAATACCACAAGCTGAGAGCATAAGAGAGGAAGTGGTAGATAACTTCTGGCCCTAAAACACTGACATTGGATCAGTCTCAGTCTCATCTTAATGGAATAATGGCTGGGGTTACAACAAAAGAGGGCCAAGATGATCCTGGATTAGTGGATGGAAAGTATCCTGGGCTAAAACAGGATCTATTATGTCCATATCCATCTAAAATAATCCTTCTCAGAAGAGTATTTTACCTCTTCAGTTGACATCAGCGTGTGTGCAGAATGCATTCAGCAGTATGCATTGCCTTTAAGGAGTTTGTTTTATTATGTTATGAAACTGAACATGTTTCATGGTTCACCTCTATGTCCTCTACACCACCCCAAGTAGCACTGCAGCTAAAGCATGTGTACCCTGCCAATATGCTTACCTGCAAATAAGCAAAAATTTTTCATCCTACAGACCATTTTTTATGCTGTTATTCCTTTTTGAAAGCTCAGTCATGTTTACAAGGCATGTCCAGTACTGTAATCCTCTCTGTTATTTTGAGAGGAAGTGAATGCACTCTTTTCTGAAATACATAGTGTCAGTTGTTGGTTCTTTTCATACCACAGTCTTTAAATTAAGCTTGCACAGTTATGAGATGAAAAAGACACAGTTTTGTGTTGCCAGAGTGTGGATGCCTGACTCACCAGCAGGGGTCACCAGTGAGAAATAAGACACAGACACTCTGCCAACTGAATCCCACCTTCTCTTGGTGATTTTTTAGCCAAGTATGGATAATCCTGCAGGGATGCTGGCCACAGCTGGCATTGGCACAGCCCGAATTTGATGAAGACTCTATTTGCAATACAAATTCTGTAACATTTTGAAGGATGTAGCATTCAACTGTGCAAGGATAGATGGTATCAAAAGACAGGATTCAATGTGCCTGATTAGTGACACACTTGACAGGATTGGATGTTTTATTTTTTTACAGTAGATGTATTGAAAAAAGGAATGATGGAAGAAAGAGGGTAAAAGAGGGATGAAGGACAGGAATGATGGCAAGAGAGTCTATGGTGGAGTCCTCCCACAGTGTGTGTCCAGAGGGCCAGTCCAGCAGAATATGAAAAATGAAAACTATAAGGGAGACAATAATAAAAATAGCTGTGAGAGTGGACAGGAGGGGTGAACAGCGAGCCACCGATTGCTTCATTATTCACCAGCTCTTTCGTGCTGTAAAAATGTGCTGCATGCTGCAAAACCATGTATCACCGCCGGCCCCAAACAAATGGCCTGTCGACGCTGTATTTACCTCCAATTGTTCAAGCACTTGCAGGCAAATGCATCTGGCTCTGGGAACATCAGGATGCAGGACGACGATGGACAGGTGGACAGGTCCAGCACTGGAGATGCTGCTGTAATGCCCATCACTTCAATTGGTGAAGCGGTACAGGTGCCACCCTCGGCGCCCTTGTATCATGGGTAAGAGAGACCTCATTCAATGTGCCAGAGCACCAATGATCACTGGTGGATGTTGCAAATGTGTGATGCCATATCTGCACATGTGACAATGCTGTTAGTGTTTGTCTTTCTGAGATGTTTTGGGCCACATTTGCAATGACCTTTTGTTAGTCTCTCGAGCTCAGTGTTTCTTGATTTTTTTTCAGTTCATATATATGGAGGACCTTTCACGTTCTCATTAAAGCATGAAAGAAGGAAAGCACATTGTCGTCCAGTTTTCCACTCTTCCTTGTTAGACACAGCTTTCTAGAATTTTGGTTATTTAGGAAAAGCATACGATCTCTCAGCTGTAATGCTTTGTCTTGTTATTATTTATGTCAGTTAGAGAAATGGGGGAGGGGAAAGTGTTAGGAGTCTTGGGCACCGATTCCATCTGGAACCATTTTGCAAGAAGTCAGTGACCTTAGCAACCTGAATTGACCCTGGCTAAGTGGGAGAGAGGGAGAGAGAGAGCACAACTTGGATACTCGCAGCCTCGTTCAGCCACAAAAAACAATGGAGGACAAGTTTGGGAATGCTCTGAGGAGCCAGTCCAGGGGCAAGGGAGGGGAGGAGGAGAAGATTAAAAAAATTATCCATGCACCTTCTGTTTCACCTTCATTGACTTCACCCCTTTCCTCCAGCCCTCACTGACGCCTAGAGAAAAAGCTTGTGGCATACTGAATCTTTTATGCGTCTTTCCCTGTGATGGAAAGGGCTCCCCCTCACTGTCACGTGTCCCTCTGAGATGAAGCTGCAGGGGACGCTTCAGCCGATCCAGAGTGGGCCACTTAGCCATGGGTCGCTGATTGGCCTGATGATGAGAGAAGGGGAGAAAACATGGGTGTGTCAGTAAATGGCATCTGCCTGACACTGTCACTCCCTGCTCCATTCCTGCACCCCCTCCATGCCAATGCCCTCAACCACTCTCTCTGCTAAGCAGGTACTACCTCACAAGAAGAACTGAGCCACTCTTTCTGATTTTAATCAAAATTGCTTTATTTGAGTGGGATCATTTTAAACATTGTTGTTTAACATTGAATTCAAATGAATGCATTTTGATTTTCGTGGGAAAGAGTGCCTTCTATTTGTTCTATAGTAGAGATAATCAAAAGAGTTCCAGACATTTCGTTTTCAGGGTGGATTTTTCACCACAGTACCCATGTAGTGCTCCTGTATGCTGTTTTTGATAGAGTACTAGAGTTTTGGCGCTTTATAGATTATCTTACTTTTCATAGAGACATTCACACATCCATTACTTTAGTGCAGGTGCTTGGGAGAAAAATAGTGCAAAATCATAAAGAATACAGCAGACTGCTACTCAAAGATGATCTCCCTTACACTGACCGATAACCAGTTTCTGCTTTCCTTTGAACAGTTGGAGTGGGATTGGGGCTGGAGAAGATGATTTTGGACCAGTGCTTTGAAGAATAAACAGTTCAGATGTGGTTAATGGTGATGATGGAGTACATCAAATCAGGATCACTGGGCATTCTCTCTCCAAGACAGATTCTTTCAGCAGTCCTGTGTTTTTTATCTGTGTGCTTTTTATTTTCTCTCAAAAGTAACATTTCCTGAACATTATAGAAGATTTTGCTTAGATTCCCATTTGGCTCAGAGATAAATTTATGAGGATAATGTCTCCAAACATTCATAGGAAATTTTATTGTACTCAACTAGCGCTGTCAATCTCCCCAAAACTTTTCAGGAAATTAAAGTTCAAGAGACATCCAGGAAACTGGACAAACCTACATGTTAGGAAACCTACTTGTTGGGGAAAATGTTAGAATTGAATATAAAATGGTAGCTGGGAGGGAGAAAGTGTTACACCAGCCAAATAAGAGAGACACAACATTGGCTGGCCCAGATATTAAGGTGTCTCTGATTTGACATTTTACAGAAGAATGAGGTTCTTAAGTGCGCAGTGTCTGATGACAGAACATTTGGTGCTAGATTAAAACACATACATTTAGGCTGGGATTGAATCAAATCCTAAACTACTTTTAGGGCATATGCGATTCAATCAAAATAGACTTTTTATGTCATGAAATTAAAAAATAATTTGTATTAGTTTGTAAGTATGTTATTTTTTTGGAGGAAGAAAATGTCTTTTTGAATGTGTTTAATTTTAAAATAGAATAGCACATGTTATAGAATTGCACAGGGACCTGTATGAGAATCTGCGGTGGCTGAACTGCATATGCCCTTGCAGAGATTATGGGTAAAGTGAATAAAGTGCATTTGATTAACTCTAGACCTCTCTGTCTTGGAGCTGTGCTGATTTCTTACAAAATGCAAAGACTTCAAACCCAATAAATGTGCAGCATGAGATCATTACTGTAATTTATTTTGCTCAGCAGATGTCCTTAATACTGGGTAGACATTTTAATAATCACCTGTTTCCAAGTCATGATTTTTTTTTCCTGGAGCAAGTGAGGTAAAATATCCTGTTCAAAGGCAAAAACTGCAGCGTTCCACTTTGGACTCAGTCCTGAAACACTCTGATCCAGTTCTTCCAATTACACCCCATGCTGTCCCATTTACATGCAAACTCAGCCTGCAGCATAACATTAGTACCTCTACAACAGCTAACGTTCAAAAAGGGAATCACTGTAAATGACAGGAACCTCATCACAATAAGGAGGGTTATTTTCCCTATGTGCTGTCATTATGCACCCAGAATGTGTGCTTAGTATCAGCAAGTATTCATTTTCACATATAATTGGAAAGGCTTCAGGACCAAGACTGCTTTTTGATGAGTCTTTAGAACAATAAGAGGCAAATAAAAGGTGCACTAATGTCCTTAAAGTGCTACATTCAACCAAATTTTATTGAACAATTCCAGACTAACATCTCCAAATGATCATCAAAGCCCCAGATATTTTGGGGGGAGGGGTGCTTAACTCAGTTAGGAAAATATGTCTGTCAGCTTTAGTGAAAGTAAACTGATGCAACTTTATTTTGACCTGTGAGGCATCGCTTCTAATGCCCATGTCCTGGGAGTCTGTGTCTTGGGCAAATAACAGCACTGGAAAAGTATTGTACACATGTGTGTGCTCCCATGTGCATGTGTATATGTTTGAGCTTGTGAGTGTGTGTGTGTGTGTGTGTGTGTGTGTGTGTGTGTGTGTGTGTGTGTGTGTGTGTGTGTGTGTGTGTGTGTGTGTGTGTGTGTGTGTGTGTGTGTGTGTGTTTGAATGCATGCATGGGTACATAGATCTATCCTAGGATGCAAAACATATATTTTTGTATATGTGTATTTTATGCATGTGTTCTTGCATGTACATTTTGCATGCATTTTTATGTATACCTGCATGCATGTGTAAGTTTGTGAATGAACATGCAAAGGTATGATGTACACGTGTGTACAGGTATAGGTGCAAAAGTGTTTATTTTGGTGCATATTTATGTTTGAGTGTGCACTCAAGAAGTGTGTGTGCCTGCATGTTTATGTTGGAGCGAGTGTGTGTGCCTCATGTAGGTTTGTATATTTGTGTGTATGTTAGTTTTTGTGTGAAGGTGTGTGTCTGTATATGTTAGTGTTTGTTTGAAAGTGTGATTGCATGTGCATGTTTATGTTTGAGTGAGTGTGTGTGCACACACTAGTAGGTGTTTATATTTGTGTGTTTGTGTGTATGTTAGTGTTTGTGAGAAGGTGTGATTGCATGTGCATGTTTGAGTTTGTGTATGCGTGTGTGTGTGCGTTTTTGTGAGTGAGCATGTTTATTTGTGCGAGCAGTGGTTATACGCCTCCGTGGTTATAAGAATAACCTTTCAGCCAGCGAGCCGGCGACACTGCCTTTGCCTGGGCTCTGGGGCTGTGCCTTTTGATAAATACTCCCTAATTACACAACAACACTTACTGCCATCACCGCATGCCACCGTCCCCCTGGCCAAGATTAAACAGCTCCACTCTGCACTGAATTATTCCTTTTACAGCCATTATTCCCTCCTATTCACTTAAGGGCTCTATCTGCTCTGCCGATCTGGCGAACGGCACAAGAGGATGATGGGGTATATGTGGTTATGTGTGCGCGAAAAAGGAAGGGGGCCAACATTAGGAAGGCATTTCACCTTAATGCATTCACTAATGATAATACTTTAAACTACTGTACTGCAGCAACAACAACAACAACATGGGGGTGGCCGAGGGTGTGGGGGGGAGTAGAGAGAGGAGAGAGGAAAACAAGAGAACAAGGAGCGGGTTATTTAATTTATGTGGAAAGCGAGCGAGAGTGGCAGTGATACATGAGTTTGTTAGTCAATTGATAAAGGAGAGGAAATTTTTAAAAAACATTCATCACCAAAGGATATAGGCACCATATATCACCTATTTGCAAACAACAGGCTAATATTCATCCTGGGAATGATTCAGTGACCCGCCCGTATCCACAGGCAGAGTCGGCTCTGACCTAATTAATGGGAATGAAAAGCCTTTGTTATTGGGAACGGTATTTAAACCAGAGAGTTTTTTCGCATTCCCCTTTAAAAATCACACGCCTTCCTTTACTTCCATGGTAAAAGGGGTTCATATGCAGGCTTTAAATCTTTAAGATATAAAGTAACTGAAGCCGTAGAAGTTACTCTGGATAGGAGCACCTGATAAATGCCAAAAGGTTTGAAACAATTGCTAGCTAGCAGCATGTGGATTGTGCCAAAAACAAATATAGAACCCCTATGTGTTCCATTAAGTCATTATTTGTCCTGAAAGCATGTTGTCATGTTTATTTGCTTTATCAGCAGATTTTGGGTTTTTAATGATGAATACTCACAATGTGTGTAAAAATTAAACTTGGTTCATGTACGTTTTCTCATTTTATGTATTTTAATTGAAATCCTAGACACATTGCTGCTGGCAATTTTGTTACGTTAATCCTACATATAAGTACGACTTTTCAACAGTCAGCTGCTATGCTTAATTATTTAATTTTCCTCGATCAATCATGACTTAAGAGTTCTGAGGTACCCCCAGTTTTAAGTTCTGTAACAGTAAAGGATCATTATACGGAAAGATGAATGACGTTGCATTTATAAAACCAATAAATACTCTCCTTATTCCCAGTAGGTGCTTCCGTTTAAATAAACAAACAAACAAATAAATAAATAATACAATTTTATAAATAAATAAGTGAAGAGGGGGTGGGGGTTGGAGGGACGTCTTTGTTAAGATTCATATCCCAGATGGATAGCTTTTGCGGAGCGGTGTATTTATTTTGCCCGGTAACGACACCAGGAGATTTGTTATTCCCTGGCGTTCCTGAGTTTTTCACATTGCTCCACATCCTAGGGATCATAATTCATCTGAACACCCCCAGTCCCCAAACAGATTTATTTACAAGCCTTATTTCTGTACAAATCTCCGCTTCACAGCCGTCAGCCCCAGAAGAGGGTCCCAAAGCTTGGTTTCCCTCTGCTTCTCCTTGCCTCTCGGAGGGTTTTTTTTAAACATTTTTTTTTATTTCCTAAATCCAGATATAGACCGCTTCTGTTGTTACTGGTTCAAATGAGACTTTTGAACTGCAGTGTTGGTTTATTGGCCGGCCAAAAATTGTTTTTATTATCCAAGTGGTGGAAAAATGAAACAAAGAATTCAGCAAACTGACAAACTGCTCAAGGAGACCGAGTACATTTGTTTATGATATAAAGCACAAATGCATGAGTGGTTCACAGCATGACAGCAAAGGTTTTGTTTGTCAATGGATTCCTTTAATTTCATATCATTAACAAGCTGCCTTGACAAATCACTCTCATGGTTCATAAATACGAGGATAAGTCAAAAAGTTGCTACTAGGGTTCCAGTAAATACATGCAGAGGTTTATTCCAAACAAAATGTGTTTAAACATGTCTCTGAGATCAGTGGATGGCTGCAGACAAGTTCCCACATTAATACACTTGTCTTAGTCTCATTAGGGTGCCTTCAAAAAAAGGATACTTTCTGTGCCATGGAAAAAAACCATTATGAAATAAAATTTTAAACAAAACTCAACTGGAAATCTTCCCAAATAATTTTTCATTATTATGAAGAAGTTTGAAGAAAACTGAAAACTACATTGGTGAGAAAAAGGCCAGGAAAGTTGTACCAAATAATTTTTTCCATTACGACAATGCACCTGCTCATTCTTCAATGGTAGAAAGGGCTGTCCTACGAGAATTTAGTTGGGAAACCTTACCCCATCCACCCTACAGTCCTGATCTTGCCCCTACAGACTTGTTTTTGTCCCCAAATCTCAAAGAACATTTAAAAGGAACACGATCGATTTGAGTCCCTCAGTGATGCCAAAACAGCCGTTTTGACATGGTTTAAATTGAAGAGTGCAGAATTCTTCAGGGGAGGGTTAGAGAGATGGAAACACCACCTTCAGAAGTGTAGAGACCGTGATGGAGGATATGTTGAGAAACAATAGCTTCCCATTTTGATATTTTTGTTTAATAAAGGTTTATATAATTTTGTAGCAATGATTTTTGACTTACCCTCATGTAAAGTTACATTTATGCATGGTGTCACTCAGAATTCAGTTACTTACCCATTCATAATAACCTTTGAGTGTTTCACTCAAAATAACCTCATGGTGTACACAGGTGATATGGAATGAATTGACCATGGGTAAAAATTCGGTGTACTCTGCTCAGTGTGTGGTGCAGTACAATTTTGTTATTCTGCTAGAGCACCTTGGCAGTGAAGGTGTTGACTCCTATCCAGTGTTTGCTCGTTACCTTGTCAAAGCATTAATAGCCCTGCCTCCCCCCTGTGTATATGTGTATTATAATTCTGTCACATACATTAATGCTGTTTGCAAACGTGAGCAGTTATTGTGACTAGCAGGTCCTGGGGCCGCTGTTTGTCAAAGGGGAGTTGCAGTTGGCGTGGGGTGGGGGTTGGGGTGGGGGGAATGCGGAGGGCCAGTGAAAAGTGCGCCAGTCCCTGCTGAAAGAGCTGGCATTTCCCTTACCCTTTCCCTGGCAGTTCCTGCAGGATTGCGGCTGTGGTGACAGCCGTGCGGGAGCCCTGGGGGTCGAGAGTGGCCACTGTAGCCCACCTCTTCATTCCTGCACAGGAGAATGGAGAGATTGGGGAGGAGGGGGGATAATGGGAATGGTGGGGGGACAACAACAAACAAATGCTGTAACCCCAAATGAAAACCATTTTTCAATCCTAGCTTCTAACAAAAGTCCCTTTTGTAGTCCATTAAATAAATGGGGGTGGGGGTGAAATGTTGAGTGTGCTGGTGGAAATGAATGGCAGGCACATGGGGGGGCATTAGGAGGGGAATGAATGTGGGTGTGGTGCAGAGGGCTGAAGGAGGGAGGTTGGTGTGGGTTGGGGTGTGCTGGGAAGGTGTTGGGGTTCTTAGTCCAGGGTTCCTCCACACACACATGCCTGTGAGTAATGATTCAGACCGCCACTCCGCCAGTGTCGCCACATTTATAACAATCCCCAGGCCCTCTCTTCTCATTCCTCTGCGCCCCCCACACCCCGCCCCCTTTGCCCAGACTCGGGGGACATTAATCAGCCGTCGGTCAGGGGGACGGATGGCTGGGCTGGCAGGGCTCATCCATCCGCCTGGGACAGAGACACACTCTCCCATGCGCAGCACGCATAGCCAGGCTGGGCAACGTGCCGCTGTCGTGTGTGTCTGTGTCTGTATCTGTGTGTGTGTGTGGGGGGGTGAGGGACTACAGTGCCTTATATGTATGTGTCAGGGTCCATCTCTGTGTGAATACCAGGTGAGTAATAGTGGCCTGTGCTCTGTGTGTGTCTCTGTCTGGCCAAAGACATGAGAAGGCGTTCTTTCCCCAGTCTTTTTTCACTCTTGTGGCTGGAGCTAGGAGCCAGTATTCGTGAGGCATCATCTCAGAGTATGAGTGCTGATCTAGGATCAGTTTAGCCTTTTATCTCATGATGGATAAAGTTATGATTTGGAGAGGGGGGAATCCTGATCCTAGATCAGCGCACGTACTCTGAGCCCACTCATACATATGGGCCCAGATGGCTCTGTGTATCTCTGCTTGATCCTCACAGTGCCCCTCTCTCTCTGTTGGCCTCATTCCCTCAACACAGTTCAGAGGGACCCTTCTTTTCTTAGGAGCACCAGAGCTAGGAACCCCAGGTCCTCTCTCTGAACTCAGGGAATCTTGTTTGAAAAATACTGAGGCACACTGATTTTCCATCTTCAGCCTCTCCAAAATAGTATAGACGCTGTGAAGAGGTTACTGTTATAAAAGCTAATGACTGCTCTTTCAAACTGTTTTCAAGCATGTGTTTTAGCAGTCAATCGGAGAATCATCCTGCCAAGATTTTCCAGTCAGCTTCCCTCCTTTTTCAGTGTAGAAAAGTATCTCTATGTATAGCAAAGCTTCACGTGCCAGCAGGCACTGGGTGTGTGTCATTCAGCATGTAGCTTCAACTCCAGACTCTCTATCACTGGCAGAATATTCAGAAAATAGTAACTTATTTTTTGGCTTATACTGCCTGCAAGGTCATTGGTGTCTGCACATTTCTGAGGATGGATTCAGTTGGCCCATAACAGTCTGTGTTTATTACGAAAGAACAGGTTCTGAGTAGCCACTTCTAGTCGGAAGTCTGACTGTCATAGTCACAAGAGACAGTGATTAATCTAAGCTAGTAAATGACCATTGGTGTCTTCTCTGTTGTACTATGCACTGTATCCCTGATAGCTTTCTTTGTGAGTTTTTCTGGATAAGACTGCCTGCCAGGTGCCAGGAATGTAATGCAATGTAATGTATTGTTAAATAGTGTGATAGAGTGAACTGGCTGTTGAGAGACCCAGGCGCTCAAGAAGCATGTCCAGCAGTTCAGGTCCACCAGGGATAAGAGAAAAAGCAGTTGAGAGTTTATGCAGAGGGCAAAGCAGCAGCCAATGCCTGGCTCATGGATGCTGGGGTCTCCCTCCAGTGTGATTTTGCTAGCCACGCCATGCAAGGCTCTCGTCACTCTTTTCTTGCCCCGCCCTTTCAACCTCTTTCCTCCTATAGCAATTTACCCTGCAATCCCCTGCCCCCACCCCCCACACTGAGGGCAGACCTGGACTTCACACAGGCAGGTGGCGCGGCACTGTGTTTTGGCGGAGGTGCAGAAATAAAAAAGAAATATACGGCTTCGTCCCTTCTTGGTGTGCAGCTCCCCCTCTGTTTTGAAGAGAAACCCTGGCCTCAGGGCTCAGATGAAAAAGATGCCATCAGCAGAAACAATAACGTTAATGATAGCAAGCGGACAATGAAATATATCCCAAATTTAGCACAAAGAAAGCGTGCGCCTGTGTGCGCTACACAGCAAAGGCAGTGGCGGCGTCTGAGCCAGTGGGGGGAGAGCTGGCCTTTTGAAGAGCAGATACATCATTTTTAAACGGTATCATCTGAGTGGCCAGAGGAGTGGGAACATATCTGCAAAGTCTGCTGTGTGAGGGTTGGTCTGTCTTGTTTCCCTGTCGTTCAGGGCCTCCAGGTTGGCGGGTGATGTACTCTGCTCTTTCTCTAGCAAAACAATGAAGGATTTTCTCAAAACTTTGCCAACAACCTGCAGCTCCTTACGTCATTAATCATGCTTACTACATGTACCACATACGTGTAAGTGTGCGCTTGTGTATGTATGTGTGTGTGTGTGTGTGTGTGTTGTGTGTGTGTGTGTGTGTGTGTGTGTGTGTGTGTGTGTGTGTAAGCTTGCATATGTATGTTAGAAACAGCACAATAGTGACAGAGAAAGAGCACGGAGTGTATTAATCTGTCTGATTGTGATCAAAAGGAGGCATTAAAAAATCCTTGCGATTAACAGTGAAAGTGAAAGCAAACCTTTTCAGCAAACTTTTAATGAATGAGTGCCTTTGGTGTGTCTACCTTAAAGAAGTGATTGAATTTTTTTTCCAAATAAAAACCAAAATTGAAATTGAGGCCAAACTATTGTGGCACAGCTGCAGAGAGCCACATTTGGGTTTACAGTATGGGGTGTCACCCAGAGGGCAGTGCAGGGCACTCTGCTTGACCAGGGTGGCTGTGACGTGCAGGTTTTCTCACGCTGTGTGGGCATGATTGATGCCGAAGAAGTGTAGGTAGGCCAAGGATTTCTTTTTTGTTGGAATGTGCCAGATTTGCGTTCCTCTCTCATCAGAGCCAAAAACTAAGCTTCTCATTCCCCACCAACACACTCCTCCCCTCCCCCAAAAACCTTCCTTCCCTTTCCACCTTCTCTTCCCCTTTCCCCTCTCCCCTCTCCCCTACCCACTCCATCCAAAACCAGGGTCATTTATCACAGGGCAGGAGAAGAACTCCAAGCCTGCGGGGCCTTGTCAGGTGCCGCAATCGGCTCTTTGTGCCGGCCAGCAAACAAGTGTCGGATCAGCAAAAGTCTATTAAAGGCTGGTGGGCTTTTCAGAGGCAATTGGTAGCGGGTCACTGCTTCCAGAGCTCTGCTATCCTCCTCAGTGCTCAGACCCCTCTTTGTGTCGCTCGTTGGGGTGACATAGATCCGCCGAAGATTAATGATTTTTAGCGGCCGTTGGTTTTTATTCTCTCTGCGCTCACACTAGAATTCAGGCAAGAGAGCTTGCTCTCTCCAACCCCTTCCACAGATCACACTACAACACCAGCCACAGTTTAGGCCATCTCCACCACTTTAGTTGATTTTAGTTGTCACAATTTTTTTCTTAATAGCAATTAAGAGAGATTTGTTTGCAGTCTCCACCCCACCCCTAGATATTTACTGTTCTCAAGACGCATTATGTTTGCTCTGCTTTTGAATGCAGAACAAAATGAACAGTTTTTTAGAATGGGGATTTCTTTTGAATGTAACATTATCTGTAAATGCAATGGTATTGCCATCTTGTTGAAGAACATTGAATAAGTTATCTAAACACACTGTATACATGGCTTTAACTGAACTCTGATTGCATGTGCCAGCATTGAGAGGCTCGCTTTAATATGCTCCAGAGGCATGATCATAAATCAAGATATACAAAGATGCCTTTGTTAACCTCTATGAACTGATCACAAGCAGTCGACATACCTTTGCAAATAACAATAATGCCCTTTCTCCACACAGTTCTGTCAGAAGCTGCTGTAGAAAAGTCAGTGTGAACCCAAACTGGCTGTTCTGATCTATACAGTAAAGGATTATGCATTTTGCCAGAAATGGCACTGTGAAGAAAGACTCCATTTAATATGCATGTCCTTCCAACACACATGCCCACAATTACAATTCTGCTTGAGATACTAAAGATGCAATGAGCGATGACACTCTAATGTTGTACTACACACAATAAAAGCAATAATTCAATGTCCAGTAGACTAATGCATAATTTTCATGGGATCTCAAACCGGGACAATAAATTAATATTTTGTAATCCCAACCAAGACATATGACAGAACACAAAGCCTCCATCCAGACTAGGGAATGTAAAATAAATGCTGCAAGTATAGCATAACTTATGAGAATAAATTTGAATTTTCAGACTGAACATTTTGCTTAAACTTTTTTAAGGTTAGCCCTTTTTTGGCGTAGCGTGGTTCGGCTTTTGGAGTACATGTGCCTGTGCTGGGCAAGCTGTAACAGCGGGTCACATAGCGGCTTCAGAGCCTTTAAGCCAGTTAATTGCTGCAATCACTGTACTTCATCCATTTATTCTTAACCATATCTGGTCGTTAGCCAAGTCAAAATAATCTTTTGGCCAGTATTAGGAGAGCAATTTTCTTATCTATTCATTAGATGTATTGTTATATGCATATTTTTCTTTGTGCTAAGTGGTGCTGCACATCTCATACAGACGCGACAATAAAGCAAGAGTTATTTTTGAGCCTGCCAGAGCGGTCGAATGTGGCTCGTGTAGCAAC
Organism: Albula goreensis; assembly: GCA_022829145.1. NCBI lineage: Eukaryota > Metazoa > Chordata > Actinopteri > Albuliformes > Albulidae > Albula > Albula goreensis. The sequence goes on from CM040752.1 coordinate 23,342,345, forward strand.
ATGTTTTTAAGGTTTGGAAAAAAACTTTAGAAAAGGAGACTTCTTTTGGGGTTTGAGTTAGCATGTGCACACTGTGGCCTCAGACGTTTATTGGAAAGTGGCACGCTGGAAAAGGGAAAGGAGTACAAACCACAAATTACTGCCTTTCCCAGCGTAAAACCTGCAATTTTTCCAGTGCATGCAATGCATTCTGTATTATTAGAAATAGAACATTATCTTTATATTTTGTTCATTGATTATTCAAAATTCCATTGTTGCCGCTATTTTTGGCTTTTAAGCGTAACCAATCGCTCCTCAAACTTCCTTTTTACATCGTGTCCAATGTCTAAAGTTCATAGCCTTGGGGGGAAAAGCCTTGCTCTGAATTATGTGTATTTTTCAAAGCTTGCATGGTCTTTCTGAGGAACTGTACATCGTTGATTAGTTCAGCTGCCACCCCTATAACGAAATGCAACAAATCTTTAAAAAATGCCAATTTGATAAATCTTCCATTTGACCTCAACTGGAAAGTCGCACACAAATTATCTCTATTTTACCACTAGAGGCGCTGTAGTTCCAAGAATGTTCCTCACCTAAATATTCTTGGGAAAAAAACCTGCGTTGCCTCTGCTTTCTGAATGTTAATCACAATGAGAAGGCTGAAAAAATGTTGGTATGAATATGTGTGCTGAGTATGAGTGTCCGGAACCAAACAGATTTATCCTGCTTATAAGGGACACGAGGAGTGCACCTTATAAGCAGTGGAATACAGTTATATGAAACTGTAGTACCTACTGTCTTGATTTCAATAAAACTGTTTTCTTTCATAATGTCAAATACTTGTGGTGTATTTATTTTTAATAATGAGTCGAGTAGCCTATACGAATTTTAATTTTCACTTTATTTGGTTGAAGTTTCTTTCTTAAGCATCGAAAGCAATCACTTCAAAACTATACCACGCAACTATCATCTACCAGTATCCGTACTAGCCATAGCCTATGACACAGACGTTACAGAATGGTTTGGTGATTGTCAAATATTTCACATAAGCCATTTTAGCAAAGCCCTACATTGTAGCCCGATATTATACCAATTAAAAGTTCGGTAGCATTGTTAAGGTGTAATGTATTTCATTGTCCATAAACCAATTTGCAGATTACATTTTCGTTAATTTTGTTTCTCATTATCATATGCATGCTTTTATTCATGTTTAGAAGCCGGTAAAATACTAGTATCACAAGTCGCTAAATAAACAAGTTAAAACATTAAATCAGGGAGAGTACTTCAAAAAAACTGCCGCGTAGTCTATTATTGAAACGTTCATTGTGGTGTAGGAAGTTGTTACCTAAAGCAATAAATTGATCATACTTCTGTGTCCTAAAAGCTATGTGGAACTTAATATTTCAACAACCTTTGTTCTTTGTTGTCTGACATTATTGTAGTAACCAAGGCAGACTTTTACAAACAAACAAACAAATAAATAAGGTTTGGTTGTCCTGATTAATTACAACTGTTGAGATGACATATAAAGTTTAGATGATTAAAACAGACATTAGAGAGACTTTCAAGGTGAAAACACAATAAAGACTTTCATGCACGTTTTCACGCCTCTGCCTATACGATTTAACCTTTGCAAGGGATGTGGACGCTATAATCTGTATTCCCGAGAAGGAGCTCTGCTGCTCGGTTTTGAAGATGAAGTTTTATGGCGTTAGGTACATTAAGGACGGGTTTACTGTCTCCTGTCTTCCATTTTTGTCTGTGGATCGAAGGGATTTAGATTTAGATTAAATACTCAGGTTAACAACATAATAATGTATACATTTATATACTACTAATACCAATAATAATAATAATTGCAATTGACATGAAGCTCTAGCCTGCGTCAGTGAGTTACTGTCAAATAGTCTGGAACATACAACAAATATGTTTTCCCTTATTGCTTCAAATTATTTAATTTTCCCCAGACGAATACATTAACTCTTTGTTTCTTGATAAAGTAGCCAAGTCATTCAGAATATGACACTGAGTATTAAGCCTTAACTTGTAGCTACAGTTTTAAAATCGCGAGCTTTTCACTTTATTTCCGGAGGATAGGAAATTTTTGGTCCCGTTCCAAACTAGGTTTTACATGACAGAGAACTTCATAGATAGAAACAGTGTTAACATAATATTGTTATGGATAGCTGAACTTTAAATGCTAACATGAATTATATCCCTTACGCAATTTATCATGTTTTCTTCTGTTATTAAAATTTTTTTATAATTATTATTTTGTTAATAGACGACTCTCGAATTAGCATCTATTTCCTTTCACCATCACGCCTGGAAAATGCATTGAAACACCAGGGATAAGGCAGTACCTTCCTCAATAAATTGTTAACGGCCACCATTGCAGATCAATAAAAATGCATGTATATATGAAACATAAATGCGGATGAACCGTCTGGTGATTTTGCCATGCATCCAGCTTTCAATCAGCTTGAGAAAAGTGGACTCTTGACAGTGTTCACCACGCCTTCCTTACCTACACATCAATGCTGGTAGAAATGTGTCCTAAATTCTTGCGAATACAAGGTCCTGGTCCGGTGTAGAATCTTTTGCGTTGCCACAAGATTAAGTGCCCCCTTGTTATTTCACCCGATGACAGGCCTGTATAATTTCAGATGGTTAACAACTACCGGCAGCGGCGTGTGCTGCCGGGAGCCGGCATTGGCATTATAAGGTCCGCCACGGAGCACCTTGTCAACTGTTAAAGGCAACATTTTTAAAGGTGATTTGATTTCTGTTATTCATTCTTAAAATTCGTAGGATGAGAATCTCATTAGTCTAAATAAGCAAGCATCAACACTTTTTTCGCTGTCTATAAGCACACGGATCACTTAATAGATCATTAACCACCAATATGGTGCTGACTTAGACATTTTTACATCGCCTCTCCATTACAACCTGCTATTACCGAAGAGGGAAATCCTGCGACAGGCCTGGGTATTTTAGAGTGCATTACTACATGCTAATGGCATGACTTCAGGGTCGGCCTCAGAACAAGCATGAGCTTTTTCATGTCTGTTTTATCGTGCATTTCGGCAGGATAGTTTTCGCTTTGCAAACATGCTTGCATACCTGTAGAATGTATCTCAGTGTCGCATTATTTTAAGTACTCTTTGGATTCTTACTGTACGTGCGTTTAAGGTCTTGACTATTAGTTGATATAATTACTGAAACATGAAGTTTAAATTAGTTCGCATTCGGCTTTAAAAGCGGTCAATCGTCGTTTAGTAATAGTACAAATTATTATAGATTACATTTGTCTATCATGTTCAGAAAATAATCCGCAAAAGGTCACATGAGCTTAGTGCTGTCTGTAAAGTCAACGGTGGATGAAGTTACAGAAAATCGTTTTTCACGTTTTTCACCTGTCAACGGATTACTGGATCGTTGAAACTTTTCATGACGTTTGCAAGGTTATGACAGTTTAAACACTGTAACTAGTTTTATATTTTGTATACATGAAACATATTGTAAAGATAAAGTAAAACGTATAGCCTGTCTAATAATAAAAATAATAAGGAGTGAATGGAATGTGAGTGCATGAGTCAGAAAATTAGTCAAAACCAAAGGCTACATGTATAATTGCAATAACTAATCAATAAAGAGACTGTCATATACTTCGCCAGACAGTGATAACCGCAGGATTTGGTTTTAAGTGTTAAATGATAAAAGTGGCAAAGTGTATATTTCAATCTAATTTATTATAGTTTTCGTGATGCTTAAAGAGCTGTTCTTCCCGTTTCATTCTTATCAGCAGCCTAAGCTCACGTCAATGCACTAACCCTGTGTAATTGCCAGATGAACAGAATGACACCCTTATTTCCATTTCTCCTTTAAATTCTAGGGTGGGGTTGGACATTCTTACTTACCTAATAACGGCAGCTGAAAGGTGTTAGAGAAGGTTCCTCTGAAAGTCAGACAAGGTCGTCTCTTCGTTGTCCTGCATACAGACACGACCCCCCCAAAAAAAAAAAAAAAAAAAAGAGAGAGAGAGAGCAAATTCTTCCAAAAATTGAATAAGATTGAATTATTTCAAGTTAATTTTAAATTTACTTTAAGAATCCCTCTTAAACCGTGTATGGTTTTATAACCTTTTGCAACTTCGACCCTTTTGTATTTTAACAATATATTTCAAATAAATATCTTACTATACACGGGGCAGTCATTATATGTATATTTATCTTGTGAAAACGAAATAAATGGAAATAGCGTAACATGCTTAAATAAAATGGTTGAAGTTGATTACATTATTTTGATTACATCTATTCCCTGAAAGTATATTTTTCGCAAACGTATAATAGATTTGGAAATTAATCGAATCATAATCGAGTGTATGACGTAATACAGATGCTTGTACTACAATTACTTTTTCAAGTTAATGAACAATTTCAAGAAACAATGTGCCAACTTGATTTTTAATCATGTTCTCCAATGCGCTCGATTGCATCAATAAAACGAATAATCAATAAGGCTACGTCTAGGTCTGTACTCCAGCTTTGTAAGAGAGAAAAACAATAGCAGTCAAATCAATATTTTAAACTGTAAGTCCAACTTCATTTTGCGTGGAGAGAGAACATTTTATTAGATATTCTATGTGCAAATTTTTATTCGCCAGACTTCATGTCCATTTTAATTGTCAAAGTCCAGGCAATGTTGTCTAAATATATAAACTGAAATGCGAACATGTTTTCCCGTCACACAGCTGTACATCATTAATGAATGTACTTCAGTATTTTTATGCATCTAGTTGAAAAAGTTCTGAATAAAATAAAGTGTTCACGTTTTTCGAATGTATACAACCTTCTGTCATGCACTATATCTCATATGAGAAATGACCACGTGGGGTCAGTATTGAGCGTGTTTTCTAGGAATGGCCAGCTTGTGCAAAAGACCGCCACTGTTTCTTCTTTCTTGGACATTACAAAATGTTCCAGCAAACACAAGCCGTGCCATTTTCTGAACAAGCTGTGATTACGCACGGAATCACACTGGACTGACATTTGTTCTACGTATAAACGGCGTGTTGTATGTACAAAGGGACATCAAGTGTTTTTTTTTTACATATTTAATTACTTAAAATACCTTAACACAGACTGGTTATTTAATGTATGCAAGAGGCCCATGATGATAAATAAAAAGGTAAATATTTAGGTAAATATCACATAATACATAAATAAAAGTTGCATACACATCGTCACATCTATCATTTGGGCCACTTAGCTACCAGAGAATAGCTGAGAAATTAGAACTAAAACTTCACTGTATTCAGTTGAGTGAACATTCCCATTTCTTTAAAAAGCTGGACGTACTGATATTTTCTTGTCTGTATTGTTTTGAAAAAGTTGCCAGTTGAAAAATTCAGACAGTGCTTATGATTGCTCGTGGACAAGCTGGCATTTAAAACTACATGCGCATTTTGTGGGCATTGTGTGACACAACACGGCACTTGCTTTATTTTTTGATACTTTTGGCATAAGAGAGTGAGACGCTCTACAGCCTATAGCCACTGTAATATAGGTAAAAATCAGCAATAGACTATGACAGTGATACACGCAGCTCTATCAATGCAAGTGTGTACAGTCATATGTTTTGATAACTTGTCAAGTTTCAAGTGAACTTAAGAGAGATTTTAATACCAGCGCAAGCTTGTATTTATTTATAAACTGATTCATGCTTCAAATTATGTGCTTACTCATGGGTAAAAATGGGGGAATAGAATTAAGTAATAATAACGTAATAGTAATACACTAAGTGTACTGTAACACATATATTACAGCGACTCAATCAAGTGTAACTGTTGGATTGGTTATTTCTGGTCACTTACTAAATGTTTTGGATACATGCGAACCCAAAACAAGATATTCCTTGCAATGTGACATGTATAAAACAAATAATTTCACGTTTGGTACTGATAAATTTGAAGAAACTAATGGCACGCCGTTGCTTTCTCCGTCTTCCCTCCCCCTTCCTTCGAGGAGTCAGCTGACTGTCTCTAGCTGTCAAACTCCCTCTCCCCTCCCTCGCTCCCCAGATGATTATGCTAATTAGATGCTGCCCCTTTCGATTGGAGCGAAGCGAGGATTTAACCAGCCTTCCCGCGTGACATCAGGCAGGGCTATAACAATAAAGCGCAGGATAGCAGCTCAGCACAGTCTACACTGAAACTCAGGAGTGAGTGAGCTAAAGGGAAGCGAGCCGAACTCTCTGCGGTGCAGAGCTGGAAAGCTGCTCTCCAAGCGAAAATTCTACGTTTTTCGTCCTCTTCCTCCATACCTCTGCTTTTTTTGGCAAAAGGACGTACAGTAGCCTACAGAGTTTACGAGGAGGAGTGAGCTCACGGCGGCGCTCCGATTTTTTTATTTTTAGTTCATTTCTGCTGAAAGGACTTAGTTTCGTACTTTTGCACTGAGAACGAAATTATTTCTACCTCCTATTCGCGCTTGTTAAACAGGTCTTAATTCGAAGTCTTCTACAACACGCAAGTTCAGATGTCGTTTGCTGTGCATTAGACAAAGTTTTTCTTTTCTTTTCTTTTTTATTTAAACATCGTTGCATGTAAGTCTGCAGCGCTGGAAGGGACACTATAGAGAGTTGCATGAAAGAACTGAGGAAAGTAAAACAAAAGTCGGTTTTTGCGACGCTTGCAACCACATTCGCCTATTTGCAAACTAAAGAAACAATGAGCGCTGAACTGACCATGGGCCCAGAGCTGCCAACCAGCCCACTTGCATTGGAATACGTGAATGACTTTGATTTGATGAAATTTGACGTGAAGAAAGAGGCTATGGCAGGTCTCGACCGCTCCTCGGTTCGCCAGTGCAACCGGCTCCAGCCCCAGGGCTCGGTGTCCTCCACTCCGATCAGCACCCCATGCAGCTCGGTGCCCTCTTCACCCAGCTTCAGCCCAACAGAACAGAAGAACCACCTGGAAGAGCTGTACTGGATGCCCAGCAGTGGTTATCACCAGCAGATTGACCCGCAAACGTTGAGCCTGACACCGGAGGACGCAGTGGAAGCCTTGATTGGCGCCACGGCCCATGGACACCCCCCGCCTCCCCACGTTCAGCAGCAGCTTCAGCAAGGGGGCTTCGAGGGGTACAGAGCGGCGCATCATCATCATACCCACGGCCATGCCCAGCAGCACCATCACCAGTATCCGGGTATGCCCCACCACCCCGACGACCTGCCAGGTCACCCCGGAGCACACAATCACGGCCATAGCCAACACCATCACCACCACAGCCAAGACCCTGACAGCCCTTCTCCTACCTCTCCTGGCTCTCATCAGCAGCTCCATCATCGCCACCACCATCATCACCACCCACACGCCCACCCAGGCCAGCAGGGTCATCACGGCGGAAGCTCGGGGCTGAGCGTGGAGGACCGCTTCTCAGACGACCAGCTGGTGTCCATGTCTGTGCGAGAGCTCAACCGGCACCTGCGGGGCTTCACTAAGGACGAGGTGATCCGCCTGAAGCAGAAACGCCGGACCCTCAAGAACCGGGGCTATGCTCAATCGTGCCGCTTCAAACGGGTCCAACAGAAGCACGTCTTGGAGAATGAGAAGACCCAGCTCCTCAATCAGGTAGAGCAGCTCAAGCAAGAGATCAACCGGCTGGCCCGCGAGAGAGACGCGTACAAACTCAAATGCGAAAAACTGACTGGCACAAACGGGTTCCGCGAGGCTGGGTCCACCAGTGACAACCCGTCCTCGCCAGAATTCTACATGTGAGTTATTCTGATGTCCGACAACAGATGCTGACAAAATAATAATAATCAATATTACTGATTATGATTATACTAATAACAACACCTGTATTCATATTAGAAGAATTATCCAGAAAAATAATAATCTCATATCTAATCATCTCCATCCGACAACTGATATACAAAGAACAAGGTAGAACGTTTCTCAAAACTGCAGCATCTTTGTAGATTAGTTGCTTGTAGAAAAGACTTTTTCTTCCTTGAAAAAGAAAAGAATTGCTGAATCTGAACTTTCTTTATAGACCGCTTTAATCTGTTAGGAGCATGGGATGACGTCGGACGAGTCTTCTTACTGTGATTTTTTTCCTTCGAGTGTTCATTAATATCGTATCAACCGTCTGCGCTGAACGGAGAGTACTAAGACTTGCATTCTGCACATGCCCGAAAAACTATCAGACAGATATGAAAAAAGACTCCACATATGCAAACTTTATTTCTCTCGTGTACCCCGCTTGCAAACTAAAACTGTCGGAAAGGGGACATTTTATGCAACATCTCATTGGTTTATTGCCTGCTTGGTTATATATAAATATATATTAAAACAACAAAATCTGCATTAAAATATTAATCCTGCATGCTGGACATGTATGGTAATAATTTCTATTTTGTACTTTCTTTTCCTTGTGTATCTTAATAGCATGTTGTTGATCTGAGCTTTTCATTAGCTGTTTTTTGGGTTATAGAAATGAAATGGTGACAATATCAACATTACTGCTCGTGCAGTTTCACGTTGTTTGGGTTTATTTAGCTTGTAAATATAAGCAACAGAAAACTGCACACCAACATCGAGGAGGCTGGTTTTAAACTTCTGTTTTCTTTTTTGTTTTGTTTGGGTGTTGAATTTCAGAGATATGGGCATTTTTGCAGTTGCATTACAAACAACAAACTTTGTATATTAAGTGCACTTTTTCGGATTATTATTTTGGTGTTTGCTGTTTTCATTTTGGGTTTTTTGCAGACCGCCTTCAAGGAAGACATACTATAAGGATGGATTGTTCTGATTATTGCGACAAATTAGATTTACATTGCAAAGCTAAACAGCACATTTATAACAAATCATAACATACGAAGCTACCAGATGATATGCTTCTCATATATTTGCAGCTAAACGACTATATTCATTACGGGACATATTTACGCTCCATAGATAACTTTGTTTCTCCATTACGCTAATAAAGAACATATTGTAGTGGCATATTTTGTGCATAATTTAAGTCGGTGATAATGACACCGTGTTTAGATGGGAGTTCTTACAAAATGCGTTCAACCATCTATTGCATAATCCATCCCTATTATATAATATGAACAAAATATACACAAGTCATTTAATTTTCCCACTAAAATATGAGTCATGTCTTTGTGCATTGAGGGCCTAATTTAACTGTTTAAAAAGAATTTATCTCAATTTCGACGATACACACCATCTCAGATATAGTTTTGTACACGTGCAACATCGTGTGGAAATCAGGAGATTATTGACGTGTTACTTAGACTGTGTATATTTTTAAAGAAAGTTTAATGTTATATGTTTTCCTACATTTTTTTCTGCCGGTCAGTAAAAAAAAGGATTCAGGTTTTGCAAAATCTCAAAATGAAAACTATATATGTGTATGGTTATATTTTATTATTATTTTTTTTGTTTTGTTTTATTATTATTTTGAGGTTCTGGTTCTGCTGGCCAGATGCATAGTTCAGTTTTTATTTTAATGATTTAAATTAACAAACTGTCAGATCATATTGAATAAGCATGGTGCTTGCATTTAAAAAAACTATTGTTAAAAAGTCATGCATTTAACAATCTTTCGTTTGTTACTGATTCAACTGTGTTGAAATCAAATTGAAACTGCAGCAGCGGGTTTTGTTTTTTATTTCATGTATTTTGCGAGGGGATCAATTTTCAATCCTGTTTATATAAATGAAAAAAGTTAAATTTCAACTGTTGTAGTTCCATTCAGGCTGGTTTCTGTTTCGTCTTATTTTTCGTTGTTTTTGGAAGAAATGGTTTCCTATTTTGCTTATTAAAGTCATTGAAATGGCATTTATTTGGGGGACTGTTTATTTTGGTGTCTTTTAATTGACCTCATTACGTCATTCAAAATTAACTCTAGCAGGAAGTTATGAAAAGGCATGCATGAGCAGGCTACTCACATAAGGTAAAACATGCTTCTGCGCGCGCATTTACACGCTCAGTAGTATGTACATTCTACACACTTATTCCCTTTGAATATAAAAAGTTTAGAGTAAATACTTCATCCTTAATGCAAATTCGGCGGAGTGTTAATGCAGCGGAGAACACTAGAGAACAGAAAGTACTGGTTCGTTTCTGGTTTGGGCCTTGTAAAACAAAATTTCGCCCGTGAATTTGCAATGGACAAGTACATGAAGCTGCCACTGCCGAGATGGTGGCTGATTTGCTATAACAGTTAAACACTTATTTCACGCTGTTTATCATTAGTGACCTAATTTTTTAGTAATCTAGGAATAAAACGGGTTATTCTCCCAGCAGTTTTACTGCTCAGTTTTTCAAGAGGCCTATGCCTTTTTAACACTGTTACTTAGACATATGTTTGTAATGAAACAACAATACGTATATACTGAATGTACGTACACTAGAAACAGGGCAGTTAGCTCACTCTTGAAGTTCAGTCTGTCTACTAGGCTACTGTGCCCTGCTGACTTTTGCAGAAATCCAGCTTGCAGGAGCGTACAGTAAAAGGAGATCTTTGACCTTGCAACATTGCGCGCCCTACTGTGCGAGGACAATTAACCATTTAATTGCTGAACATTATGTAAATATATGCGACTACTCTACAATATACGTGATGTTTAACATTATCTTTAAATGACGATGTTATAATAGAACGCATTCTTGTGTTATCTGCTTTAACTGCTTTATTAGCGTAGCCTAACTGTCGAAACACATAAATTGAAAATTGTGTGCGCTGGGACGACGGATACCTATACAAAATATTGCCCGTACGCCTTCAAGTCGCTGTATATGGCGAGGCCTAGTTGTATGTACTAGACAAATTCAAAGGCTGCATGCCCTGGCTATGAGTGTCTGTAAAAAGCATGCATTGTGCATGGTGAAAAATTTTGTTGTCCATCAATTATAATAGGTAATTTCTTCTTCTCCTTGAATAAATCTGTCAGTGGTTAAAACGCCACGTAGTGTTTAAGCTGGCATACGGTTTGTTAAATTTACTGAATGTAATTTATATTATTTTGTGTGATATTAGTGATTTACTAATATGAAGGGGAACAGTGTTTGAAGGAAAGTGACAAGAAGATTGCTTTTTACAAAACATTTATCTTTATTACTTTCCTAAAACATTTTAAGTCGCAATAAAATGTATCATGTTTCAGATAGTTAGTTGTAATGTGTTTTTAGTTTACAGTAGACTTGATTCAGTATAACACTCTCAGTCTCATGTTTTTTTTCTTCCAAATAAAACTAGCTGGATGTCATTTAACTTAAGATTGGTCTCATTTACCTAACAAGCAGTATCAGGAGAAGTAACAGCTAGATGAGTGAGGAGTAAGCTATGATTTCCTAAAGGTTTAGAGTTTCTACAGTCAGGACATTATCTGCAGAGTGTCTGCACATTTTCAAGGACAAACTGCTGTGCATAGTGCTGGCAAACAGTAGCAAACAGAACTATATCCTGGTTTACAATTTTTTCATTCTGAAAAGTTATTCTCAGCAGTTGGTAGTAAGCGGCACACACCGTTTTGGCGTATCAGGCTGTTTGTGTAGGTAAAGAGTGCAGAGCGTTAATTGTTCCTTTCCTGTCTCCCAATTAAAACATCTGTAACAATAAAATGCATTTGAACAAATATATAATTTATAATAATAATGGTATAAAATATGCAATTCAGGTATGAAAGGCTTAAAGTGTATTACTTGGGATAGAAAAGCATTTAGGCTAGAGTAAGTCAGGGTTGAATCACAATATTATTGTGATCTGTCATATCTCTTGCTGCTTGTACTTTTCAAGAATGCGACAGTCATAGAAAAGCGTAAGGATTCCATGACAAAGGATTAACAAATGGTAAACACACAATTTTATTTTTGACTTTTTGCCACTTCTTTGTATTAATGCGTTTGTTTGAAATAGCTCTATATTTTGCTGATGTGGCTGTACAGCACTGTTTGGGGCAAGCTCTTCCCAGAATGCTGTGGTTTGTCTTTTAATCAGGAACCAATAACCAAATGTGTTGTGTCACATACATGTCACATTTGTTCAATATTCAAGATTCAAGAGATTTATATGTCACATGCATAATTGTACATGTAAAACAGCAGTGACATAGGGTTGCAACAACTCCAAAAACTGTGTGTGTGTTTGTGTGTGTTTGTTAGTGTGTTCACTTGTGTTTTCACAGTCTCTGTTTGGTTGCACACAAGGTTGTATGCGATTGCACGCATAATTGTGTGTGTGTGCATGTGTGTGTATGTGTGTTTGTGTGTACGTCTATCCAGAGTCTGCCTCCCGCCCTATTGAGGTGTTTTCAGCAGGTTATTCATTGATGCAGAGGAACATGTAGGAAACATATGTGATTTCTGAATAACACAAATCAAAATTATATGAACATATAATTCCATTCTCTTCAGCATGTAGTGTTCTGATATACTAGTTACCAACTGGAATAAGGGCTAATCGAAGCAGCTTGCTTTCAAGGTCAGTCGTGTACCTGGCATGTTGTAACCTTTATTGCACTTTTTGTGCAAATGATATAAATGCACCTATACAGAAGAGAAACACAGCCAAGAGGTGAACACATCAAGTGGACTGTACCATGGTAAGGGGACGTATGAGGATTTTAGTCCTTTCTGTAATTTGTTATTAGTGTGGGTAGTATATGTTTGCCGTTAAGCGTGTGCAGAGGGAAGGGAGTCTCTGGCTTCAATGGCCAATGGACACAGTGTAGGAGCAAGTCGAGGGTATAAGGCACTCCACTTCTCTTTCCCCTGTAAAGAGGCAGGCAGTGAGAAGTGTAAGAGGAAGATTTTTTTCTCTCTACCTTAAGTGAGGGGATATCCAGCTGTAAATCACAGATAAATGGCTCCCAGGGAATGAAAAATATTTTTTCTAAATACCGTACTGTCTGGTGCTCCTGATCATTAAAGGTTCACATTGAAAGGATCACTCTTTTTTATAGATCAGAGAATATTTTTACTTGCCCCTATTTTGGTCAAATCTATATGGTTGCTTTTTTATTCTTTCATCCTTTCTCTGCATGGAATGTATGGTCAAATGGTACCTTCTTCATGCTCTTGGGTAAAATTTGAAAAATTTTTAAAAATTAGCTAGGAAAGAATGTGTGTGTTTGTGTGTGTGTGTGTGAGAGAGAGAGAGAGAGAGAGAGAGCGAGAGAGATAGTTTGTGCGTGTGCATGTGCGCTGGAATCATGCAAGTGGTCCAAAGTACATTAAGCACTGTACTAACCACACACTTTAACACAGAGGAGGCTGACTACATATACATACATGAACATTCACACACACACACACACACACACACACACACACACACACACACTGCCCTTATTGAACTTCTGCATGTGTACTCTTTAACATACACACAAACACTGCCCTAACTACACTTCTGCATGTGTAATTTTTAATGCATAGACATACATACAAACTGCCCTATCTATACTAACGCATGTGCACACACATTTTTGCATGGATATACACATACTTTAATTATGACATGACTACTAATGCACGTACACTCACAGACAGGATGCTGCACTGAATAGCGCATGCATTACTGAACATGCGTGGTGAATGCCATCATATCACATCGCCCTATTGTTCCCAACACACAGGCCATGTGAGACACGGAAGTGACAGTCTGTACTGAACACACACCAGTGGATTAAAGCAAAGAAGGTGCAGTCCTTGCTTTTCTGAACAACCTTGCTTTACACACCCTCAGCATCACTGCTGATCATAGCACCAGGGCAATGCTGAACACAAATGCTCAACACACAGGCCGCAGTCCTGACTGAAGGAGAAAGCTCTATGGACGATTCAAGGACACAGTGACCAATAGGCTGTAATGATTTTAGGCTCCAATCACACATTCTCACCCCCCATTGTGATGTTATCTGCATTCACGGGAACCTGCCAGATTTCATTACCCGGGAGGGATATACATGTTTATGTTTTATTTATTAATTGTTATGCTTTTATTTTATTTTTAAACTGAAGGGCCATGACTCCCTTACAGGCCTATGTATTGATTTTGACACTCTAATATAATTTAGGCCTATAATGCCTCATGTTGTAGATTTTCAATTAAATTAAATTAAATCCATTTATAAAGGTTGAGCATGTTTTTGACTGTTCACATACTCACACTCGAAGTGGAAGAGCCACTTTGATACTTCCTGAATTGCCCGATGATTTATTCAGCTGATGATTAATTTTGTTTCTTGTTGTTTTGTTGACACTAGCACTAGGAACAGCAGCATTTAATTTTCAATTACATTTAGATATAAAATAAATACATAAATAAACATTGGGTTCATTGAACACCATTTTATCCCAGGAAAATAAAACTTAATTTAACATTAATGTTGTACTTATAGATTCATCATCACCAATGGGAATAGTCTTTGACTAAAGCCAAGTAATAAAACTGATTTTAAGGTAGATTTGGACCCTGTGATTAGGATTAAATCAAACCTATTTTAAAATTGCAACATGGTTGGTGTTTTTTCCCTGATAGTGGATTTTTGTTTTAAATCCAGAGTAAACTGGTCAATGATGCTCGTGATAAGGAGTTGGATCTGATTTTATCTTCGCTTTCACAGAGCAGCACTGGGGAAGTTCTTTTCTGTCATTCCATAGATGTGCTGATGTAATGCACACAGAACCAAACACAGCCTTCTGCTTTGAGAGGGTGTGCAAAGTGACCCATTCTGCAGGGACAAGCCTAGCATAACCCCTCTGTTGCACACACTCTCACACACGCACACACACGCTGCCCCTCCCTCTAACCCTCCCCTCTCCCCGCCTCTACCAGCGTCACCATTGATTTTTATTGGAACTGACTTTCCTGCTGTTCCGAATCACAGTGATTTCCTCGCAAATTAAAATGCGTTCTCCCTGGGGACTGGCCCCTGCGTGGGGAGAATTCCTGCGCCGGGCTGGATTAGGCTTTGCTGCTCGATTGGTTCAGACGAGGTGAGAGTGTGTGAGTACGAGTGTATGAGTTTACGTACTGCATACAGGAGTGTGTTTGAGTGTTTTACTAGTGTCACTGCACAGAGGGCTTATTCTCAGTAGCTAAATTACAAGTAGGGAGTGAGGTTGTGTGTTTGTACATGTGCATTTGCACCAGATATGAGTGAGGTAACGTAGTCAATTTTTCCCTTAAATGTTCAGATGGTTGAACATTTTTTGCAACCCAGAATTTTGGTGCAGTCAAGGAGACCTCAAAGCATTAACCCGGGATCAGTTTTGCTCTTTTCATATAATATTTGGAATTGTGGATAAGGTCTGATCTGCTGATCCTGGATCAGCTGCACTGTTACAGGCCCCTATTTCACAGAGAGTGTTGGTTTGTGGGACGTTTTTCCTCACCATTGCCCTGGAGGCCTGAGGTGGTGGAGTCCCTCTAAAAGCCAGCCAATGATACACCACTACATTTGCCCTCGGCAGTTTTAGAGACGTCCAGGATAATTATGAGGTATATAAAAAAGGAACAGCTCATACAAGCAGTACATATACTGTGTCCTTCAATTTATATGAATTACTCTGCACAAATATTCATGATCATTTACACAATGATAAAGTCTGTAAGGTTTCACATTTTCAAAATACAAATACCTAAGAGGAATTTACTGTTATATTTCACTCAGTTTTTCAAGCAGATCTTTTACATGTTTTTCCAGTTGACTCACCTGAGATTATCTTCCTGTTTCCGCTGCTTTGGCAGATATTTCGTATCACTGACATTTGTTTCAAGACTAATGTTAACATCTATGTTGATTTCTTTTTCCTCTTGGGATGACAATCATTGATAATCACTTTCTCTTCATCTTCCGCACATTCTTTTTGTCCTCCTTTACTCGCCATGCCTCGTGGAAGCTTCATTCATTCATGAAATTGCTACACTTGTTTAAACAGCATTCACAGAGATTGTGTGAATGGGTGTGACCAAGTGTCTTTGCACAGGTACAGGAGAAAAAAAACCAAAGCTGGCCTCTTATGGCTTTGGCAGGGCTTCTGGTGCCCTGTATTAACATGTAATAATTTCAGCAGTGGCCATGACAGCCGACGCAAGTCGCCTATGTGTACATTTCAATTTCCGCAACATGAAGTACAGTCACACCCTGAATTGATTTGTGTCCTCAGAGCTATCAGATATGAGTGGAAAGAAGCCAGACATGAATGTATAAGCAGTCAATAATACTTTTTATCACTTAACCTCAATGACGAATGGATGCAAGTATTCTTTCCCTAAAGAGGCTCACTGGCATTATTTCTGACTCAGCCAGGGTTTCCTTACTGTAGGCTGGGTGTTATAAAAGCTCTCTGTGCTGTGGAATCCATTCATCTCCAAGTATTGGATCAGGTACAGGATCATCATACAGCCACCGTCAAGTCCTGGCTTGTTGGTGCAGCTGAGATGTGAGGTAAATAATTGAAAAAAAAATCCATCAATAAATAAAGGGTATGGAAGGTGGAAGCTTAGGGAGGGGGTGGGGGTCTGTCTTTATAAAATGAGAGCAGTGAAGGGTTGTGGATTATGAGCACGTGCATGTGACCCTGTTTGCATGTGTTTCTGTGTGTCACACGAGAAGAGATGCTGCACCAGGATAAGTCACAGAAACAAGCCCATCTCTCTATGTGTGTGGGAGCATGTTTGTGAATATATGTGCATGCATGTCTCCATACAGGCATGTGGCTGTGGGAGCGTGCGTGTGTGTGTGTGTGTGTCCATATTGTGGTCTGTCAGAGCAGCATTTGTCCCAGTCTGAACACGGCCCAGAAGCACGAGAGCCATATTCTGCTCCTACAGGCAAAATCATGCACACACACGTGCACACACATACACACACACACACAGGTGTCTTATGTCAGGCCTACCCCACTCAAAGGAAGCAAGCACCATGTCAGAATGTGAGCAACTAATCACCTACAGCAAACCAGGGAGTCAGGAAATGGTGAGGTGAGCGAGCTCAGTTCCCTGTGGAAGAGAAAGAAATAAGGATGGTTTCTCCAGTGGCTGAGCAGAGCAGGTGAGCCAGAGGAATGTGGAGCTGTGCCATGGAAAATGATGTTGCCCTGCGGACCATGTCCGCCCACACCACTCCCTCTCTGGGTGCCACAGAGCTGTGGGCTCGCCAGGGCCGCTTTGAGGCAGTCGCTCTATAGCGAGACATATCACAGTCTTTTCAGAGTAATCTGAGCTCAGCAATCTGCTGCAGGGATGTTTAAACACAGTTTTATGCCAGTCCTGTGTTATGAGGCTGATCACCTACCCTCCCCGACTGCCCCAACCCCCCAGCACAGACTCGAAGGAGTGTGTTTTATTTCATGGCTCGATCCCTATTTAGATTTCCCTGCTCCAAGTCGCCACAGCGCCGTCCGCTGCCAACATCTGTAAATGGTTTACAGGCCAAAAGTAGTGGAAAAAAAGGGAAGAGGCGCAGTACCAGGATCAGACACAGAAGCAAGTCTTTCTCTCTGATTGGCATAGACACTTCAAGCACCTGATGTCCCACTGTGCGACAGCTCCAGTCTGTCCTGCTCTGCTGTTAACATTACAACAGGTCAGATGAAAGATGAGTTGTCAACAAAAGTCATCATCACTGTTTGGCATTAAAATCAGAGCAATATTGTCAGGCACCTACTGTTTGTCACATGACACTTAGTAAATCAGAACTAACCACAGATCTCACAGTAAACTGTAACATCACAGCATTCTCAGTTTAACCTAAAGTATTTATACTAGGAAAATGAAATGTATTTAATTGTATTGAAATATTTTATCAAGATGTAAATGTTCATAAATCGTAACAAATATTCAAATATGGTACCAGTGACTCTATTTTTCAGACATTGGGATATAAAAAATAGAAAAAGCCATGGATGTAAAATATGATTATCATTATTAGTAAATCTATGTATTTACTCCATATTGCAGTTTATTCCATTCCTTAGAAATAATTCATACAAATATAACTGTGTGTATTTTTTATTTTTAAAAGACAGATAAGAATGGGAAGCATTCATTGTGTCCACTATTTGTTAATGTGGTTGCAGATTCTTCCTCCTAACATTTCACTCCTTTTACCAGTTTTATTGTTTTATTTTTGTTCCTCTGTATCATATTTACTTTCGTGAGGCACTGTGTTATCATGTCCTATTCCTAAGCCTTATAAAGCAGCACAAACATATGCTTCAACAATAAAAAGTACCCCCAAGTCAATGAGTTGGTTCTTTCCCTACAACAAAGAGACAGAACTCATGTTGCATGTTTGAACTCATGTTTTTGAACCAATCAGAAGTAAGAATATACATCACCATCCAATCAGGTGCAAGGCACGACAAACATGGAGGGACAGAAAATTACATGGAGCACAACAGTGGACCTGTGCAGCTAATATGCAAATTTTGGGGCTTTGGGGGGGTGGGTTGGGGGATTGTGAGAGAAGTTCAGGCAGATATAGATTAAGCAGGACAAGCTTTGGAGGGGATTGTGGGAGGGAGATACTCCTGAAGTGGCCTTTGAGGAGTAAAAAGAAGTACTGGAGCAAAAAACAAGATAGGAACAATATTGTAATGTCTCAGAGTCACAGACCAGAATGGGCTGATTGTATGCTAATCAACACCTTTGAAAACAATTAATTACTCCAACATCGGTTGTCCACTTCGCCACCCCAAAGTTGTTTTACAAAAATTAAAATAAGACCTAACATTTTTAGGAGCAGGACAGTCTTTGGCCAGGATATTATTAAAAATCTCTTTTCAACATGGGAGAATTTAGTCTTTAGCTGATTTGTTTCTTTCCTCCTTCTCAAAAACATAATTGTGATTATACAGCTGAGGTAACTTTTAAGGCAGCCAAGGCCTACATTCAAATGTGGAATTCAAATACATTCAATCAAAAACACTTAGTTTGTTGAAGGGCATATGTAATTCAGTTAAAAAATATTTACAGTACAATATAATAAGCATTAAGTATGCGATATTTTATTGCAGACAAGCAGACATGTGCTTTTGATTATGCTCATTTCATTTGAAAACAGGATACCATTTGCCCTTAAAGTGATTAGTCAGTTTTGTTTGAGCTGCACACACTGTTAAATGTGTGTGATTGAATCTAACCGAAAGTTTACTCTACTAACAATGTAGAACACCATTAATTGCACTGAATTTTCCAGATACTCTGTATCTTTAATGTATAATATTTATCTTAACAGCCTGTTGAGAGTCAGTGTCAAAATGAAGTACATACTCTCAAAGGTCATATCAGACTATCAATGGAAATTACACTGAGTGAAAACAATACAAAAACTTTTATGCAATGTATTTCAATGTATGCAATGTATGTATGCTTCGGGTAGTACCACTTTAAGTGTCTTTACTTTACTCTGTGCTGTTTCCACGGGGTTTTAGTCAGATGATAACTGATGTCCCTATGGTGCGACATGCCAGGACACTCTGAAAAGGACACCCTGATTACTGTAAGTGAGGGGTACTGTGTAGTCAGCCAAAATGGACGCCTTACACAGAGAGCTTTAACAAGATGGGGTGCTCATTAGTGGGTGGAGAAAATGCTGTGGTCTGATTGGTGCATACACAGGGTCATGTGACTGCCATATCTCTGCCCAGCTTAGTGAATCAAGGTGTGCTTGTGTATTCTTGTGTGTGTGTGTGTGTGTGTGTGTGTGTGTGTGTGTGTGGGTGGGTGAGTGGGTGTGCTTATGTGTGTGTGCTGAAGTCACGCCTGCACATACCTTCATCAACTCATAATGAGAGAGATTGCACTTTGCATGAGAGTTGGGTAGAAAAAAACACAGAAACACATGCCTTTAAACGACACTGAAAGCACATAGGATTTAATTGCCATAAATGCTGTGCAGGTCCTGATCGAAAGGGCACTTTTATATGAGAGCTGTCCTTTACAGGCCTTTTTTGCCTGGCAAGGCTGTGGGTGCAGCTGCAGACAGATGTGTCGGGAAAGTGGGGAGGGGACCGCACCCCCCTCCACTCCCGACCCCCATCTCTCCCTCAGGGGATGGAATAAAGGAGCTCTGAAATCCCGGGACAACCTAGCCTGCCAGAACCCAGCAGGGCCCTAATTTGATGGGACTGGGTCAGCGCAAAACGCAGTATAAAAATATCTCCCTATTTATGCTGCTGCGGCAGAACCCCTCTGTCTTTCCAACCACTACGGACCCATGCGGGCGTTCCTGCCCACCGGAGCCCACCCTGAGGAAAACGCTGGAGTATGTGTGTGTGTGTGTGTGTGTGTGTGTGTGTGTGTGTGTGTGGAGGGATGTCAGGTGCTATCTACACCATCACCAGGCTTCACCATGAAACCTTGCCAGAACCCCACTGTCTCGCCTATGAATAATTATGTTTTTAAGTGGAAAAGTAAAGGAAAAGTGCTTGTTGTCTTTTAAGGATGTATTGGAAACTATGCACTGAAGCCCATTTAGTGGAGGAGGGGAGATTCTGCAAGGGAAATGGCTGTGGTTTGACTGTGGCCCTCAAGTAAGAGGAAAACTCTGGAATGGGGAGTTACAGCTCAGTGTCTAGGGAAGAGGCGGTGGTGTGTGCATGTAACAGGAACTGTGGGTCTCAGAACCTGACCATTTTCAAATGAAACACTCACATGTCTAGGAACAAATCAGAACACATGACATCTGGGTGCCTGTGTGTGCACTCATTTCTTTTCTTATGAGATGTCCTTATTTTGGATGAAGTTAATCACATACTTATGTGGGAAAGTTTCTTTATACAGGTAACTTTGGTATTTGTCATGCATGTGTGGGTGCACAGAGCTATTTCACTGAATAAAATATCTTGCAGATCACCAGAGGTTTGCATGTAAATCAAGAATTCCAGTGATGTCAGTTTTCTGCCACAATGGAGTCTGAACTCACAATCTTGTGTGATAACAAATTTTAGTAAAAATGTTGAATTTGCTAGAAAGTTTAAAAGTATTAAATGTTTTAATTTTAAATGTAACAAATATAAAACGTATACATCAGTTTACTTTTTGAATCAATTCCTGACTAAGATGACAAATTGAATTCCATCACTAGAGAATTCAATTCCAGAGAAGTCAGAGAAGTAACAAGGGTAACACAAATTTATGCAATACAAAGATTCATATACATTGATATGGATGGTATTTGGACCCTCTTTCTAATGGCTGCTAAAATAAATGACAGCATCATCAGAAATTTGTTAGAAATGTTCACATTATTTAAAGTTTGTCACTTTGATATTATATAACTTTCACACTTTTCAACATGCACAGAAAGCATCCATTAACAAAATGACCACTACTCATTACATTCTTTTCTCCAGAAGACTGTTAAAAACCTACAAGACCAAGGTAATGTTGCGAAACAATAGATTTTGGATAAAGTATCAAGATGTTTATTCACACTGGACTAAATGTAGTGGAGTTTTCTGTAATTGCTTTCTGCAATGGCCAAATAAACTTGCTGATGAGGTCAGTGAAATGACCTAAATGTCACCTTCACCCAGGACTGTGACGCAAGTAGATCAATAAAAATGAGTGATGTTTTGAGAATACTTAAGGGACCTCAAGTAACTTAATCAAGTACATGGAAAGTGTTTATGAGTGTGCAGGTGAGCACCAGTGTATTTGATTTTGTATTTGTGAAATTAAAAACGAAACAAGAAACACTACATGCATGACATTGCTTCTTATCAGAAACTGCAACTACAAAGTGAAACCCACTGATTTTAAGTGTACAGTTTTAACATTAACACAGCCAAAAACACTCAAGCTCAGTGATTTGTTGTCATGTACAATATTTACTTTCCTTGTCATTTGCACACTCATACACACATGCACACATGTACACACGCAGGCACACACACTCACTTACCCTGTTCCAGATGAGGTACTCTGTGTAATAACACACTGGTGGGAATCTGCCACTGCATGTTAATTCTCTCTTCACGCTTGCGTTGAGGAAGACAGAGGCTCTAATTGATGCTAAACAAACTGCTGACCCAGACTGAGGCTGAAGGTCCCATCAGCATCACACACACACACACACACACACACACACACACACACACACACACACACACACACACACACACACACACACACACACACACACACACACACACACACACACACACACACACACACACAACAGAGATCATGCTGACATAAACACACAAACCAAAAGACACACATCTCCATAATGTCATACACACAATGCATGTACACAGTCCTGTTTTCAGCCCTGTTTTAACTGCATATAGAAATACGTTATCCAGCCAAGTCGAAACAACGCATATTGTGAGTGCTAAAAGGGGGAAATTAGGACACTCAGGGTAAAGCAGTATAGTAACAAGGTGCCATCTACACTTGTATTGACTTGATGTTCTGTGGCCAACACACTATTCTTATTTCAATGTTGAGCAGGGAATGCGTGTGGTGTGGATACACTGACAAACTGTACAGCACTCTGTGACAGACATGTTGGTGCAGGCCGGGCCTCCCTGCCTGGCGTCTGCGTCTTTAAGCGTGTAACCCGTCTCTCTCCACAGAGGCACCTCTCCTCTCCTCTCCTGTCCATGGGGAACAGGGCAGCCTTTTGAAGGTGATCCAGTGTGGGGCTGAGCCGAGCTGCCATTCCCCTTGGGGTCCGTATCCTTCTCAGTGGTGAAACAGAAGAGCTCAAAATCCGGGTCCAGGGTTACGGAGATGTGGGGGGCAGCCCCAGGCCCCACTCGCTCATTGTCCCAGCATGCCTCAGTCAGAGGAAACCACACAGGAGCTAAGAGTGCGCTGGTGTGCATAACTGCTGTAGGTTGCTGTGGTAGGGGTGGGGGAACCAAGGGGTCTGTGGGGAGCTAGAACATGCTCATCAAGGACAGGATTCTCATGACTGTGTGAGGGTCCTAGTATCACAGGATAGAGTGTGATATATCTATGTGCGTGTGTTTGTCTGTGTGTGTGTGTGTGTGTGTGCGTGTGTGTGTAACAGCAAGAATGTAGAAATGAGTTTTTCAAAATTCACAGCTGACTGATAACATCAGATTAATTCTCATACAGTATATACATGTTTTAAATATTGTTTTATCGGACTTCTCTATAATCTGGTACATACTCGTTTTTGGACTGCAGAATTAAAAAGCTGTAACCTGTCTGCATGTATTTTTGAGAACATTGGTGCTAATTTGGGATCTACTAAACTAACAGAGAATGTTACAGTAATGGGATTGTCTTCAAACTGAAACCAAGCATTTTAAATTTTGGAATAAACAAAAAGAAGTTAAAAATAAACATACATTGCTGACTTTATCATAAAATCTACGCCACCGAAGCTTTAAGACTGTTAAAAAAATTATTTTGAATACAATGTTGGCCAGATCTACAAGAAATCCAACCCTTGTTCATATAATACAAATGTCTCTATCCATATATTCTCTGAGTATAGATTGCTTGATTTCTGTTTGATAGCGTCTGTCCAGGTATACTGGCTTTTGGAGCTCAACCATTCAGATAGCAGGACTTCATTGGAGCTAAAAACTCCTGCACATTAGAAGCCCAGATTTATAACAATCCTTCTTAGTGAGTGCTGCACACTAATGCGATTAAAGCATTCACAATAGATCTTGCAGGGTTTCTGGGAGAAAAAAGGGCCTCAATCCATATTTTGCTGCTTCTCCAAGGTCTAACCCTCTGGTTTTCCTGTCTCTCCTCTTTTGTACCTGACCCATTCTCTGCCTCCACCTTTTCCTTTGACTCTTCTCATCCACCACCCTCAAACTCCTCCCTCTATAATTTTTTTCTCTCATTTTTTTTTCCTCGGCCAGTTCCCCAGTCTCCTCCTCTGTCCCAGGGCAAAATCCTTCTTTGAACCTGTCCAACTGGTTTCTTCTCTCTCTGCCTCCCTGAGAGGACATGCAGCGCTGGTGTTTCATGTGGGATAGCAGCAGTCCTGCACCTTTGAGCCGCGGGTGCTTCCAGAGCAGGCTAGCATTCCTGCGCCTCCCCTCCTGTCAGGGTGTAAGTGGTGCACACCATGTGTGCTGTTTACTTTAATATCCCTCAGCTTTTAGCCATACAGGGCTGAAAAGTAGTGGTAGCTTCTGCACCCTCACTAGTCAGGGCCATAACTATGAGCTTAACTAATTTCTAATTAACTGGGAAGTCGTGTAACCAAATTTTCGGTTAGTGTGCTTGGTCTTGTACCAATTCATATGAATCCTACAATAAAATATGTGTATGAACTGATAAACTTCCTGGACCAATCAAAAGGTTACATGGGCAATGCAACATAAAAAGGTGATGGTGACTGGGACAAACAAAAACCAAGAATAAAACCAAATTTTGTCAGATACTAAACATATGAAGCTCAGACTACAACTGTTGACTTCTGAATACAGTCTGTCCCAGAAAGTCTCCTGCAATCCATCATACATCATTTAAACCTTGAGCTTTAGACACTTTAGACGCTGTCTTCGCTTCAACTCACTTTGTCTTTACAGGACAAAGAATAAAACTGCTTATTGACCTTGCCAACCCCCCTGAAGTTTATCTCCTTTTACTGCGTGTTTAAGAGTAAATGTAAGTGTGAACTTTGTCCCTACAGATATGGATTAACAGCCCTCTGAAATATATTCACTAGTCTTTCAGGATTCTGAAGAAGTGCTTAGGTGGACCACTGTCTCAGAGTGGTTCTTTCCACTTCCTCTTCCCCACTAACCCCCATGAAGACAGTATGGAACGTGCCTACGTTCAGTCTATGTTTAGCCTGAGTATCCATAGGGATTTCGGACTTAAACTAAATTCATGACACATCACTTTGGGGATTACAGCTACATCATCTGGTAGGAGCCTGACGTCAGTTAGGCAGCATGCATCTCTGTAGCTCTCTACTTACACTCAACCAGCAATCATACACACACGCACGCACGCGTGCACATGTATGCGCACACACACACACACACACACACACACACACACACACACACACATAAACATACAAAACTGATGCCACGGTTCAGCAGATGGAAATGAGGCATGATGCTGCTGGATCATTCTATCAATCATAAATGTCTCTCATTGATGATCAATACCTGTGTTCAAGTTTACCTAATCTTTTGAATTCTTTATTTCTGTCTCTCTTTCCCTGCCTGCGAGAACAAGGTAACAATGTAAATCTTCCATTTTAGTGGTCATACACCCAGGTGAGCTGCACCACCCTAATAAGAGTATTAAAGTGGTGTTAATTCACTCTCTCAGATATTAACCCCCATATGTTCTCCTTCTACTGGCATTATAGCAGTGGCTCTGAAGTAAGCAGCTTTCTATCACTGAAAATAGCTGGTCCATCAGCAGCTCAAACTCACCACTTGGTCTATTAGATAGGGATAAACCATAGCAGAGAACAATCTCACATCGTTATGTCCTAAAGAATAACAATATGAGATGATCCTGTTGAACTTTTAGCCACCTGAGAATTATTTGTTCGGAAATAATTTGTAATTACTACATTACTGAAACTATCCGTTCTTTCGTTTGTGAGATTACGTACATTTCAATGTATTTACAAATTGTACATACATGGCATAGTGCTTTTAACCAATATGTTAACCCTCAGCAATTCCCGTTTTGGCCAGGCTTGGAGTTTGGCAGGTTAGGTGTGTAAAATGGCTGGATGGCTCAGGGGAGGGCAGGCCAGGACAAAAGGGCTGGTCCTGCAGAGTGTGACTAGGGGGGAGTGTGTGTGTTTGTGTGTGTGTGTGGGGGTTGGGGGGTGTCGTGAGGGGTGATTGTGTGCAGTACCCCCAGAGAATGGTCTTCCTCCATAATCTGGCCCTTATCTCCTCTGGCCCACCGGCAGCAGGATCATCAGAGGATATCCAGCCTTTCCTTCCTCTCAGACTTCCACAGTATTGGGGCAGGAGAGCACTGCTGTTACACACACACACACACACACACACACACACACACACACACACACACACACACACACACACACACACACACACACACACACACACACACACACACACAACATTCTATAACACACATGCACAAACCAAACTTATTCTACATAAACACATACACACACATACACTTTTGAGAGGATCCATGTGTATTTCAATTTGTGCAAGTTTGTGTATGTGTTTCTATGATGATATGTGATTTTGTGCATGTGAGTTAGAGTGAGTTTAGATCTGTGCATGGAGTTACCGGGCCGCAGAGGGCACTGGGACAGCAGGCCCTCTCTCTCTCAGTAGGTACCTGCACTCTCTCCGTGGGGAGCGAGGGAAGGACACCCTTCTCCCTCTAATCAGCAGCGGGAGCAGGTCTCTGGCGGCCGGCCAGGACCTGCCGCGACCGCATCTCTTCACCCTCAACACAAAGGCTTGATTTTTTTTCCACGGCAACAGTGGGCGGGAGCCATGCCAGGCGACACTTCATTTCAATTTGAAATTCCAGCTTGACTTTGACCTTTCATCAGAAAATGAGTTACAGGATGCATTCTCCTCTTGGCCCGCATACGTTACAGCTTTATCGCTGGGGTGACAGAAAGGCACCAGCATGGAGCACTGCTGCACCACTTCCTGTTTGCTTGTGTCTCCAGCTCTGTCCCTTTTGGCTGAAGAGGAACCATGACAACCATGTTGAGTTAAGGGCATTTGTGAGTGTGGTTACATTCAATTAGCCCCTTTCATCACCCATCTGATGCCCTCATGTCCCATATTAACTCAGCAAAGCTAGATATCTCACATTTCATGTTTTGTCCTGTGATGGCTTAGTTTTGTTCACATCTGAATGAGATCATGTGCATTGCCTTTGAACCAGTGTGGTTTGATGACCCTTTTAGCACAAAAGGCCATGGCCTTGTCAGAGTCACTGAGGGAGATGCTATGTACACGAAACTACTCGTTTTCATCTCAAACGGGAAACCATAATTTCATGAGGTTGACTCTTGTTTTCTCAGGGCAGCCATAGTTTTATGGCAGTGAGCGACCATTTGAAACAGACATCCTCAATCATGCTCTCTTTCCCGTATACTTTGGACTGCCGTTTGTCATCGAACATTCTTAAATGCTCACCTGCTTTGTTTGTTCAATGTGAGGCCTCCCAAATAATTCTTTCATCCCCCAGCAGTTTGACCCTTCCCACAGCCATCAGCCTGTCACCGGTGATGGCTTGGGGAGCATTCGGGAAGCTCTCGAGGATTACTGGAAGAGATCTTCCACTTTTGTTTTCTCTTCTCTGACTAGAGCAGGAAGCAGATTGGAAGTCAGGTGGTGAGGGGAACAGAACGGCTAATTTCTAAGTACTGGGGAAGCACTTATGTGTAAGCGGAAGGCCAGCATCTGGGCTAAAATCTTCCGTCACGGGTCCATCCAAAGGCCGTTCATCTCCTCTGAGGGCCCAGTCAGACTGTCTGTTCAGGGCCAGGACAGGGGTTGGGGTGGGAGGTTAGATTCTCAATGTTGGTAATAGGGGATGGCTGATGGGGGATGGGAGGTACCATCGCAGAGGCATGCAGAGTTCAACTTTTGCACATTGTAGAATCATTATGAAAATACATATGTTCACCACACATCTATAGCTTCATAGGTGTTAGGGCTACACCCTATATTGCCAGGTTTGCCACATGAGCAAACACAAGCTGCTAAACTGATACTCAACAGATTACATAGTATGAGATGGGAAATTTTATTTGGGCCTGGGGTGGGGGATGGTAGGGTGTTTTATCAATAGCAACAGAGGACGTGAGGGGTGGGGGACAGGGGACAAGCTCTGCTGGAATGCTGGCCAGATGTTTCCAGCGGTGGTTCTGTTCTACCCTTCCACCCCATCCACTCCTCCGCTCCACTTCCTGTTTAAAACCCGCTGCGGAGGACAGAGGCTCCAGCTCTCGCTCCGGCTCACCGGTAAAAGCAAACATGCAAAGCCCCTGGCCGCAGCTCCTTCTCTTTCCCACAATAAAGGAGATATACTGTCAGGCTTGCGTTCTCACTACATTTGCATGATGTGCGCCCCTTAACTCTCATTACTGGTGTGGCAGATATGGGCCCTTACTGACTTGGTAGATGAGAAGAAGAACAAAAAATGCAGGTGAACAGTATACTGAATGCTAAAGTAGGTAGGAAGGGAGGGGAAATCCTACTATAGGAAAAAAAAAAAATCAACAGCGCTCTATATATAAATATATATACATATATAAATATATATATGTATATATGTATACATAGTATAGATATACATATCTATACTATATACATAGTATAGATATTTTAGTAAGAAAAACCTTGAAGGCCTTTTAGAAGGACTGCCAAGGTATTCACCTGTATCCCCTTCCCTTAGTTTTTGGTGTTGTTTTACACTCGCGCCCTTCCTCTGCCTCAGTATTGACCTCTTCCCCTCCTCATCCCACTGCTGTGAGACCCCCCCAGTTTGGGACTGAGTCCAGAGAGAGGTGCTCAGGATTGGGGGACACAGAACACATCACAGCACGCTCTGTTTGCCAGCAGAGGCCGACGAACAGAGAGAGTACAGCTATGGAGGACTTGCTGACGAATGGCCCATAAACCCTCTTTCTCGTGCTTTGCCACAACGATGATTCAATGAAACTCTTGTGGTAGCTGTTTTTTCTTATTCTTTGTTTGAAGTCATGATGCAGAGTAAACTTTCAAGCACGCACACACTCATACACACAGCTATTTGCTCATGTTAGCCTGCACCCAAGCCAGAGACAGATTCTGGGCAGTAATCTGACCATAATCTGGCATCAGTAGCAAGGGGAGGAGGTGTATTAAAATGGGGGGAGGGGGCTGGTCCTGGTCTGCCAGTCCGCCCTCTTGGCCCCCGCACACTGCTCTGTTTGAGTTGGCAGTGCTGCAAGGGTCTTCCTCTCTGCACCAGCGACCCCTGACCCTGACGAAGGGATGCTTCCTGGAAGATTCCTGGATCCCTGGGCACCAGAGACGGGCCGGCTGGGCCTGAGCCACGCAGATAACGGCCTTGCCGTCGCTTTCTTCTGCCGGGGAAAAGGGTCACCGTATTCGTTTCCAGAAGAGAAAACATATTAGCCTGTGTATTTTCCGCTGCGGTCTTGCAAAGTATTCTATCTATCTCTCAGGACAACTGGTGGTCTTAGTCTCTGTTGTACGATATCACTGATGTGCTATCTAAATATTTGCTGACTGGAGGACTCTATGTCAAGTTCAGGCCCAGATTAACCCCAAAGTTCTGACCCCAATCAAAAATAACAAACCAGAATACAGGATAGCATCCCAAGGAAACAATATAAAAATCTCTCTGTGTCTATGAGGAATAATGGGCCTATGCCAATAATTGCAGGTACATTGTGTCTAATGAACATGTTTTGATTTCATTCTCACTTTAATATAAAAATCCCTTCTTTCCCCAAAGACACAAAACACTAGTACTGGTTTAAATTATTTATCTGAAATATTTTTCCTAATATTCAGAGTAAAATAATTTTTGATTGCGTTTATTTAATTTAATTTTTACTGACATCTGAAAAGTTTAAGTATTTCAAGCATGTATTTGCTCTGGATCTGACACTCAAACACACGCTCACTCACAGGCACCTCGGTATGAAATTGCAACTTGATTGGTGATCAGCAAGTCTACACAATGTAAAATGAACACGCATATACATAGACACATACACGCACACACATAGACACATGCACACATACATAGACATGCACACACACATCGACACATGCACAAAGACGTTCACGCATAAAGCAAAGTCTGCCAGTGCACTTATTAACTGGCCTTCATTCAACAGAAGCAGTGACAGCCACATAGAGACATGATGGTATGCTTTATACGCTGTCCTGAATTAAAAAGCTTATCAGTCTCCAAGAAGAGACTGTTGATTGGATAAAGCTCAAACAAATTAGCTTAAAAGGTGATTATTTTCCTCAGTTGTCAGGTGTTTGGGTAGATTTAACTGACAAGCCTGGAATAAACAATAGTTTCACAGAGAGAAATCTCACATCACACACACACTTATACACAAACACACACACACACACACACACACATACACACACACACACACACAAAATACTTGCACTGACACTCAGCTGTGCTGCCCTCTTAATTTGACTTTGTTGTGTATCATTATTACCCAGCATACACCTCAGCTTCACGTAGCTGAAAGCAATGAACTTGGGCTACATCCAAAAAGGATTAAGGCAAATCTCTGAAATGAAAACACCCCCACCAAACCCCCCAACCCAACCCACCCATCCCCAACACTATCTTGTAAGACTGATCCGTTCCAGATAAAGCCTCATCAATATGATTAGGAGATGTGGTGTGTAGGAGTGAGAACAGCTCTCTCTCTCTCTCTCTCTCTCTCTCTCTCTCTCTCTCTCTCTCTCTCTCTCTCTCTCTCTCTCCACATGTCACAAGGAAGGAAGGCCTTAGAAGGGCCACTATCAGGCCGCTGTTCCTCTTATCTGCCAGAGGCACTGAAAGGTTTGTACAGGACAAGAGGAGGGTAAATATAAGAACAACTTCCTTAGAATGCCCGCCAGGCGATTAGACCATAGCCTCATTGATCAAGCACAAAACACAATGCCAGCAATGAGTTTATTGCCTTGAAAAGACCTGCTATTTTGTTAGATTACTGTAGATATAGTAATATATGTAGCACCAGTATATACATATGTTTTCATTTTTCAACATTTTCAAATATTTCATAATCATATTTTTAAAGTGTAAAGCGTCTGTTGTGTGTGGTTTAAATGTCTTGAACTGCCTTGCCTTTTTGCGTCACACGCTACAAAAGTAGGAATCTAAACACTTAGGGATCAGAAAACTTTCACCCCACTCCCCAAGCCTAAAGCCACAGCTCCACGGTGCTAAGGGCAGTAATTACACAGTCTGTTCTATAATGACACCTTCCCCCCATCGTCGCCCTTTGTTACCTAGAGCCGCCAGCTCTCCACGCTCTGCAATTACTCCCCAGACAGAGTCATGAAGTCATGGAGGCTTGCCACCAGCCCCACACTCACCCTCTCCTCCCCCCATGCCATGCAACCCACATTCTCAAACGTTGCCCCCACACACGCACAGCAGGGCCACAGAACCTCCAGTGGGCTCTCTTCAACCCCTCTGGTTATTGGCACGTCCACTCACTCTTTTTTTGGGGTTTGTGTCAGGCTGATTGCTGACTGGCTACCTGCGTGTGTCTACCTGGGTATGTGTCTAGACTCGGTGACTCCTACATGAAGGTGATGCAGGTAACAAGGCTTGGGGCCTCAGTATCCCCGAACCCTGCGGAGGAAGTGGTCATCGCCCACAACGTTCTCATGATATCAGCTTTTCAACTTATCTGTCCTGAGATCACAGGTACTGACTTCCCAGGGTTGAGGGCGAAAGAAACACGTGAGTAGAATTAGTGATATGTGGATTTTACCTTCAGCCTCTGTTTGGTCAGTAATTGTTCTGTCTCCTCTGACTACACTGTGGTCAGCTTCCATAAATAATTTGACAGGTCCACCCCTCTCTCTTTATTTCCTTTCAGCAGTTCAATAGTACCACTTTGGGGCCTCCAGTTTATGGCACATGTACCCCCCTTCCCGTCCCCCTCTCAGAGGGATCTTTTCCACTCACACAAATGCACACACCCTCTAAAATGTTGAAACCTGCAGGTTTCTGTGAAATAGCTGTATCTATCCATTACCTGCTGCCAGCAGTTGTATATCCATTCTTACACACTCTTCATCTCCTCATCTCCAAACTTTCCACCACAGCTGCCCTCTGTATATTTGCCCCCTTCCTCTCTTTCTCATCTCTTTCCCCTTCTTTCTACCTCTCCTGTTGCTTTCATCCATCCTCCTCTTCCTCATCTACCCCCATCTTTCTGCCCTCCCCTCAGACTCAGGGGTTTTGCCTCCCCCTGCTTGTTTGAACTCTGATAAGGGAGCTAGATTTGGGTAAATATTTTTCCACCAAGTGAACAGGGCACACGATGTTCCAGTAGTGGTCAGAGCAAACACTGTAAGCAGAAGTTTGGAAAGGAGCCTTTTTTAAAAAATAAAAAAAGATAGAAGGGGAGAAGGATTTGCTTTTTCTGGCAGCCACACTCTCTCACACCCTCGAGGAGGAAATCATTTGATAAAAGGAAGAAAATTTCAGGCCAGTTTTGTATTTCTCTTTATTGTAGTTCTGTCAAAACTGTAATTGCTGCCCAGACATGGAGAGAAGGTAAAGGCGTTTGGGCAATGAAGCAATTGCCCCACCACCAGTCACAGCATATAAACCACCACAGGCGGGATTCTGCTTTCTCATCACTTGTGCACGGGGAGGAGGCTCCCCTGACGGAGTGCAGCGGTTGCGTAACCTCAGGTAGATGCTTGTGCATTAGGGTTAATGACTGCTCCGGCTGGAAGAGCTGTGATTAAGGATGGTGAGAGAGACATGTAATTGGGACCTAATTAAACATAAACAGCCCGGCGGGGAGTGGAGTGCATGAAGCTGGGCTGGGCTGGGCCGAGCCCCTGGCCTGGGCATACGGAGCTCTTAATTACAGCAGGGGCTCAGGTACTGTCCGTTTTGGCCTCCGCTGCACGCCTGGGCCCGGCCCACACTCAGCAGCTGCAGACTTTCACAAATCCGCCACATAATCAGTGTGCTATCCCTCCTACGCTGTTCCAGAGGGAGAGGGGGTCAGTGTAAACAAAAAAAAGGGTCACTGTCCATGGGGCACATTGGGAGGTATGGTGATTTTTTGTTCCAAGCTGTGTGGCAGTTACTAAATCAATCCAGTGAGGTAATTCTAATGTGTTCATTTCTAATACCACATTGAATTGATGTCTGATGAAGTATGTGGTGGCCATATCATAGGCTTTAGACAGAGCTTCATATTGGAAAAATACTGGGACTGAAAACAAATTGGACAGG
This sequence comes from Albula goreensis, assembly GCA_022829145.1. Lineage (NCBI taxonomy): Eukaryota > Metazoa > Chordata > Actinopteri > Albuliformes > Albulidae > Albula > Albula goreensis. Next base: position 23,375,308 of record CM040752.1, read on the forward strand.
CCATATAGGGCCCAGACTGTATTTTAACTGCCTTTGCCATCGTACCCCCAGCATGTGTGTGAACTGTGTAAATTTGGTAGCATTCCTCTCTCTTACTCCTGTCCCTCCCTCAGGATCAGCACTGGCCACCCAGAGTAAGTTTGTTCTCACTTTGTTCTGACACCACACAAGCCAGCATTCCCAGCATGTAGTTATTTTGGACGGGACTGTGTTGCAGGCAGACAGGGAGGCAGGTGGTGGAACAGCACCTGGCCCGTCACCCTGTGGGTGTGATAATCAGGTCGTATGCCTGTGCTGTGGACATCAGGGAAAGCTAAAGCAAATTGCTGCGAGAAGGAATCTGACCTGGGGGGGCAGCCTGACCTCTGCTTGAACCTTGATCACTTTGAGCAAATGATACCCTCCTAAGAATGTGTGGCACAAGGTCAGACAAGGTTTGTATCATTAATAGTGAAAGGTTTGCAGTTATAGCAATGGTCCAACCACAAACAAGACCTCAGCCATTAGAAGAGATTAGTCATGGTCTGCTCAAACCACTATGAAAATACATTGTTCTTTTAATTTAATCAACAATTGAGAGTTTAATCATATATGGGAGGCTATCAGGGAAAAATTAGAATCAGAGAATTTCTGGGATAATGTGTGCATGTGGTTACTGCAAAAAAAGAGCCACCATCCACCCGAGCACTGTCAGGCAAATCATGTTTCACCTGTTAGCAGACACATATTCATGTTTTGTTTTCTTTTGTCATCACTTTCCTTCAGACAGGTGCTAGTGCAAACATGACTGGGAAACTAACCTCTGATCTGAGCTGTCAACTGGCCACTGGAGATGTGCACATTGCTGACCTTGAGGTCCCCAACAGCTGAGCCCCCTGGTGCAGCTGAGGGTCCTGGGAAACAATCAGACTGACATGGCAGGACAAGTTTTTCCACTGACACAGAACAATGTACTGGCGTTTCACCTCTGACACTGATGGCCCAGGTGAAAGCCTCCTCTTCCGTGCCCCGGCTAGTTGATGAGGGGTTTCCCGCTAATTCATATCACGTCTTTTGCTTTGCAGCATAGCAGTACTTCCAAATGTTTTCAGTCATGACTCATTTATTGGACAAACAAATTTTGGACCCCTAAAATATAAAAAATATATGAAAACGTCATATCCACTATAACAACTAACATGTTTACAGTATATTACTATTATATTATTATATTATTATGAATGGCTTTGGATAGAGTCTTATAATGTACAGTTTTTCCATCTGTACCAGTATCTTGTGGCCCATTTTAGTTTATGTCATCACCCCAACAGCTGGAACCATACATACACTTTTACCATATATGATGATAATGATGGTTATTATTATTATTAATATTATTATTATTATTATTGCTGTTGTTGTTGTATTTATGTGGTGTTAAATGTACAGTAAAATATCTTTTACACATATAACATTGTCTTGTGACCAATTCCAGCTTATCTCATCACCCACTCAGAACTGCTGAACAGGTTACTATAGATAAATGTGTGTTCTGAAGAGTGTTCTAACCTTGATTTATTGTTGGATTTGTATCTTGCGTGGTTGTACATGTTAAGATGGCTTTAAGTCTGCACATGTCTGTTTTACTTGCACCCTCAAGGTACAGTCAGAAGCCAAATAATAAACAAAATACCATTTTTATTGGCTGGATTTAAACATACCATACCAGTACAATGAATAATTGTGTAATGTGCGTAACTTTGCAATATCAATGAGGACCTTTAATTCAATGAAGTTTGTAGAACCTTCCCAGAAAATGCATGGGTCAATTTTAACACCTTGTCTGGAGGGGTTACTTGATGCAGGTATTTTACTGCCATTGTTAAGAAAAGAACAACTACTTTTGATAACCCACAAAAACTTATTCAAAATGGCAGGTGATATGAATTAGTCTTCATATGTGCTTATACCACGGCAGAAACCATAAGCTTACTTATTGAGAAATCATTTGAATGAGAAATTATTACACCAAAAATGGGTGGAGCTTAAAAACTATTTACATGCAGCCAGAGACCTCAGGACATGTCATTATTCTAGGAATTGTGCCTTCGCTGAAAAGTCCCTCCCAGTTATTGTAATTGTAATGTGAAAGTACACATGATAAAGGGATATGATTTTAAAGCAATATATTATGACATTGTTTTAACAATACAACAAAAATATAGTTTTCATGTTAATCTTTTTTACTCATTAACTCCCTAGAAGATTTTTTAATGTCATTCAAATGGTTTTCAATTGTCAACTTTTAATCAATAATGATAACATTTCCTATGCTTTGGTCAGTTGGTGGAGTATGATTTTGAAAGATGAGTTATGCTAAATTGAGCTTTTTTCTTTGCTGTTGATTCTGCAATGTGTCCTGTTACTCATTTTCTGAGAAAGTGACTCTCAAATATAGTCATTACTAGCCACCACTGATCATGGTTGAGCATTTGTACTTTCATTTTCATTTCTTGTGACTTTCGGGCTGTTGACATTGCCTGTAACATGTTGGGGTATTACATTCTGTGTGCTGTGTGCTGTGTTCAATCAATGATCAGATCAATCCGATCACTATCAAAGGCCAAGCCTCCATCAGCACTTGCTGAGTTGCTATCAGACTAAATCTTGATAAATAATTGAGTATATAACGTTGATTTCATCCATGCACTGTAACTAACCTAGTCTAGATCTTACACTTGGTATATTTTTATGTAAAAGTTCATACTGAATCATCTTTCACATCTTCGACAGTGTTGGTGGAGTGAAAAGTAGGCTTTGTTTGCATTCCTAAAAGGTGAATTCAGTAATGAAAAACAAGCAAGGCTTCACATTTCTTGTGTCAACAGGTTGTTGTAAATTGTTCATTCTGCCTTTGCTTATAAACTGCTGTAAATGCCTATTTTGCATCGCTAATTACATGTTTTTCTTACTGAACTTGTTATTATGTCCAATTTTCTCATCATCTTAGGAACATTGTCAAAAAAGAGCTTAGCAGCATTATAAATAACCAAATCCATAAAGAAAAAAGTCTTCTATAGATGAACATCTTGGATGTCCTTCATTTCTGGAAAAAAGAAAAAAAAAACTTTATATTGCTGTATTTTGCCATCTTCATAAGTGGAACATTTTTGTTAACAGACCCTTTTGTTCAGGCATTAGGTGCTAAGATAAAACAATCTTCTCTCTCAGGCACGCTCAATGTTCAGCAATCACGGGGGCCGTTTTTTCACATTTTTGATTTACGAGCTCTGAGATTCGTTTAAAAGCCATTGTTCTCGTCTGGCGGCCCCGCTTACCACCTCGCCCTCCACGCGCCATCCCTCCTCTGCGCTACCACCCATCAATCAAAAACCAAGTGAGGGAGATTGTTATCGCAGTAACCGTATTAACCCTGGGTTCCTGCCAGACATATCCACAACTGAATTAAGATGCAAACAATAAAAAAGAAAAAAATCTTCTTTTATTAATTCATCTATTCTTTCAGTAGGTGTTTTTGTATTCTCCTACGCCTTTAGGCTTGGAAGTGAAAGAATGACGAAAGTCCATCATTAATTATGAACATTTGGTATAAGAGGTAAAAAAATTGTAATTGGAGTTAATGGATTTTATGAAGGCAATCATCTTCAATGAGCAAGACCTAGTTAAAAATTATAACCCCCTCCTTGTTCTTATGTGCTCATCAAACCCATGTTGATGTTATGCATAATCAACCTGATAGTTTAACTCCATCCCACATAAGAAGACAGCTCATGCTTATTCTGAATAGGACAAATAAAACATCCTCTTGGATCTTTAGTTCACAACAGCCTTCAGTAACTCATTTCCAGAAGATTGCTTTCTGTTCAGTAATCGTATGGGGTGTTGTTTTAGCTGAGAGAACTTGGCCACAGGAAAAGGCAGTTAAACACTTTCATATTCCAAATCATCTTTGGCAGGAAACATTAAAATAGTCCTTAACACCAGTAAACAAATAGAAGCCCCTCAAGGATGTCTATTTAACTATGTAGAAATTCTTGAAAAGATATCTGATATCACAAAGACGTATGATGTGTCTGGAAGTTGTTTATCTGTGAAAACTAGGACATGAGGCTATCTCTGAGCTGGGGACAATGGGAGGTTAATAGCAGATGTGTAATGTTAAAATCCATTATTATTGTGCAGCTACTGCAAGCATGCTGTCTTTATTTACTGCTGCCCTGAACAAAAGCTTTCTCTGAATAGGAATGCAGCTGTTTTCAAAACATACATCTTTTTAAGCTTCAACAGCATGATGGGAGATTCACCGCTGATTTTCCTCAAAGTGATAAGACAGTATTAACAAAAAAGCTAGCTAACCCCAAATCCGCCCCCCCCCCACACACACACACACTAATGGTTAGATGATTAAACTTAAGTGGCCAAAGCAAGGTTTTCCTGGCTTAGAGATAATCAGTTCTTTTCCTCAAATTGTTTAAGCTTCATTTGGCTCATAGAGGATACAAAGACAAGAAGTAGAAGGATTCCACATTGAAGCAAAGACAGTTTTCCCACTAACTGGCAGACGTGACAGCTAATTTCAGGACAAAAACTGTGCTCTGTGTTCCAGGTGTAAGGTCATTTTCAAGGTGCAGTGGGGAGAGAATAAAATGTGGTCTTATGAAACCAAAAAGCCACTGGGATACCATACACTACCACTGACTGCTGATTTGAATCCATAACATGAATCTATAACAGAATTCTGATGTGGCCAGCACATTTTTTTTTAATTCAAATAAGTAGTGATTGACAGTTCATTGGAACTTCATTCTCCCATCACTTGTGGAGAACCCTCTCTGGCCAGCTGAACTCCAAGACAACCTCCAGTGTTCCAGGTCTTCTTTGAAATAATAGACTGTGTGTTCACATTGTCTGCCATCTCACTTCTCCATCAATGGGTCTGGTCCATGTGAAGCATTAACCTGCAGCTCCCTTTGGGTTAAGTGGTCATTGTTGGCACACCTAAGGCAGTCTATGTAGTTGAGTTCAAATATTCAAAAGAAATATAAAACAATTATTGTTTCAGGAGAATGAACCTTCAGACAACATGAATGCGTTTGGAAGGAGTTTATTATGATGTAGCGAGTTGTATATTGGTAGGGACATTGATCTTGGACTTGGAGTCCAGGGGGGCAGTGTCATACCTCACTATTTTTTAGGATGAAGTGAACCCCCCAACTGTTAAAAGAGGGTGAAAAAAAAAACAGAAGAAAGGGAAGTAGACTTGAAGGTGGAGATGGGGAGGGGGAGGGGGAGGGATGCCAGAAACAGAGAGCGTGATGGGAGAGGAGGTACGTGGCAAATTAATACCTGTGTAGACAATTGGATTGGACGGATACTGGTGTTTGAGTGAAGGGCTGTCTGAAGGTTGCCTCTCCCGAAATTTGTAATTAACAAACTCCAGAAAATAAATGTTGCCCATGGGGATAAGTGTGACTTTGTGTATTTATGTATCTATGTACGTATGTATGTCTACACAATGAAGAGTAGGTCAGGTATTTGAATCCTAAAGTGAGTGTTTGTGTGTGTGTGTGTGTGTGTGTGTGTAAAATCAGTTTTTCAGTATGTGTGTGTACACTTGTGGATATGCGTTTATGTGTGTACATGCTTGTGTACATGTTTACATGTGTGCATGCAAGTAAATATGTAAGTATGTATGCATTAGTACATACATGTGGTTATATATGTTTGTGTATTTATGCTCACATATATGTTTGTATAGAGTATATGTGTGTGTGTGTGTGTGTGTGTGTGTGTGTGTGTGTGTGTGTGTGTGTGTGTGTGTGTGTGTGTGTGTGTGTGTGTGTGTGTGTGTGTGTGTGTGTGTGTGAATAAGTAGCAGGCACATCATATTTAAGTGCATGGAGCTCTAGCAGCAGGGCTTCAGCTCTTCAATGTCGTTGCGTCCGAGTTCAATCCATACAGTCCCACCGGCGGGCGGAAGGCTGGGATCTCCTTTCTTTGGAAGTGCTGTCTGAGCTGGATGCCCTTGTGCTCCACACCCCCTCACCCCACCCCCTGCCCCACACTGCTCTCCCCCAGCTTAGGTGCTGCTGCCAGCAGAGCCTGCCGGGACTCTGCTGCCCCCACCGCACATCCCTAACACTGGGGGAGGGAGCTGGCCTCTCAGGGGGGCAGTAATGCAGGGGCAGTACTGGCCAGCTAGCAACTCTTTAAATCGTTATTTGCTTCTTCCAGGAAATTTCTGATCTGAGATCAATAATTAAGGCATAATCATATATAAACTTTGATACAAAGAGTTGAAAAGTGGGGTTTTAACTTCTGGTGAACTAGGTAAGCTAATACCTGTAGTTTCAGTGACTTAATTACTTAGATGGCTACTTTTATCTAGCTGAATAATTGTCATTTAAAGAGTGTTTTGTCTATGGCCTGTATCCATCATATCTTCCTCTCTGGCTGCATTGTCCCATTTCAGTAATGTAGAAAAACTGAAATGTAAAATGTTTTGAATGGTAAAAAGCCCTGCAAAAGCTTTTTTAGCATGATTGAATTCTTTGATGATGATCCCATGATGAAGTGTAGAAATGATCAGAAGCTTTCCATCTGTAGAAAAAGGAACATCTCTGTTAGCATCATTAGTATGTTTGGTGGAGTGTTTGCAATTTTTGATGAGCCGGGTGGGTCAGACTCACGATTCCCCGTGGCCCTGAGTGCCGAAACGAAAATAGGTTTAATAGCTTCTCAGTATCATGTTAATTGATTTTCAGTTGCGCTAATTAAGAGTCAATACAGATGCAATCCAAATTGAACAAGTTAAACTACATCACATTTTATACTGTTTTCCTTTTTGTGGTGATGAGTCCCTGTCCACCGTGTTTCAATTAGAGTCCTACTGAAGGTATTCATTTTCACTGTAAGACATGTCAATATGGCTCCCAGAGTGAAGTGTTACTGGCTGACAGCTTTGAGAGGGGGTCATAAATGATCTCACTGCTGAGAGTAGAATTAACTGCACTCAGGAATCACAGAAATCGAAGATGGCTGTGTGATTTCGGTTTTCTGTCATCATAGCACATGGTACAGGGTTATGTTAGCATGTCCTGTGGTGTCTCGCTCTGGTGTCTGATCAGTGTCTTCTGACTGTCTGCCGACGATTTTTACTGGTCTTTCTCAGGCACTCACTCATATTAAGAGTGTATTCCATCAGGACCTACGATCCATGACTAGATTTAACAGTTTGAATTCATTGGAGCCGTTAGGTTGGTATCAGTTTTCAACTAACAGTTTACTGATGTTGTATCTTCACTCTCTTGTCCAGGAGAGTTGTGAGCCAAGACTACCACTACTTCTCTTAACTCTGGTGGAATAGCTTACGCTGTAAATCACTCTGGATAACACTATCTGTTAAATTACAATCATGTAAAATAATGTAATCTTGAGACAATGGAAAAGAAAAAGTACCTACGTACCTATGCTCTGCGTTATGTTTGTCACTGTGATCAGTTCCCTGATTTTAAAATCATTAGTCTTATTAAAGCTAAAAGAAATGATTCAATGCTTTCCAAAAGTCCCATATTTGTTCAAATAGTTGACTTTCTTGATAACATTATGACCAAAAACCATCAAGAAAATGTGATGCTTGAAAAATAAAACAACCAATAAAACAATGCATAAAGCTGTGGCCCATTTCTGTAGGACAATGCTGTAAATTTCCCTTTGATGTAAGCATTCAGAGTCACAGCTCAGATCTAACACTTGGCAGAGTGGTTGTAAACCCTTTGTACATGCAATGTTTTATTTAACTGCTGTAATTACTTGTGATTTCAGAAATGTTCTTGTGCTTAAATGACTTTAATTAGTTGGTTAAATTACATATGATATAAGGCTTGCCAAGTATACGTTAATATTGCCAACAAATATGCAAAATTGAGAAATTCAAACAAGTCGTTTATCTAATATTCTCCTGCCTGTTTCCCTTTGTGGTGTTTTGTTTCAAGCAATTTAATCTTAAATTACATTTTAAGTATGTAAGTAATGCAAAATGTACGACTATTTAGGATCATTCCCCATGTATTTTTTCATATGTATTGTTTTTCGGACATGAAAAACCAAAGGTGATAAATATCTTAAGTTTTTTTTTTTTTGAATTGTACCTTTCCTATTTTATATGAGGAATAAACCCTACAACTTATCATGTTTTGAGGGACGTGATCACAAAGGTCAGGTTGCAACATTATCTTATCTTTATCTTATTCTAGGATACTGTTTCATTTGAATGTTTTTCTGAATCTTACTGTCAACTTTGGAATTGGCAGGGCATTGCTAATTGAAATTGGTATGCAATAAAAAAGTACACTTCTTAACACACAGGTGACTTTTGTTTTTATCCCAGATCATTATAGTCATTATTATGAATTGTCTCATGTGATGAGGTTGCACTTTAACCTGGGGGGAGATTCTTGCTCGACATGTTTAGTCAGATAGAATGTCCAATCCCTGTGCATAATTTGGTTCTGGGCACTTCTTTTCCCTTCAGAATTTATGGGATGAGGACTTTGCGCTGGAACAAAAATGCCTCCAGTGGAACATCACATGGTTTGCTGTTTGCCAATGAAAATGCATTTGATGACTCCAAAACCACTCAGTTTATTTTCACAACGTCAGAGGAACAGAACAGGAGATTCTTTTTGCTTACTTTTTCACCTCTAATGGGTGATTAAAGCTGCCATCTACAGTTACTGTATGGCACAATTGCTTCAACAGTCCCTTTAATACATAATATATACATATTTGGCTTTCACGTATTTACTCCCACATGGAAATGTTCTACAGTTTAAAGGAAAATTTCACATGATGGGTGAGGTGTGTAAGACTCAGATTCAGATATATACATTGAGAGAAACAGAGATGGACACTGTCAGAGGGAAAGAGGTTGAAAGCATTGACTGAGAACTTTATTGACAAAGATCCCTAAAGGGAGCCACAAATAGACACTTGGTGACAGGTCACATTCTACTTCCTGTACTTCCTGCTTGGATAGTCCAGTATGTGTAGGCATTGCTGCTCCTAGCACAGACAGTGGTCATTGCATCAGACAACAGAAATACCTCCAGACTGACTTGCACTGACATGCGCATTCAGGTACATGCATGCACGTTCATGGACATGCTGAAATAGATGCACACAGATACGTTAAAGAAAGGGTCAAAGCTTCAAAAGCATGTGTACAAGCAGCCTGTGTGTTAAATGGCTGCACATCTGTGTCAGTTTTGCAGATGTTTCACCACCCAATGCCAGACCCAACAGGGCTGCAGGCATGGTGCAAGGTGAACTGATAGGCTAAGAGCACTGCCAAGAGCAACAAGCCCAGTCTGCAGTGGCATGTCTGCTGGAATCTCAGAGCCAGCTCCGTGTTTGCTCTGTAAGGCAGTCCCACAGTTTCCTGTCGTTTGATGGGAACTGCTTGCAGAGCTCTCTGCTCTGCGCTCCTTTAGACCATAAGCAGCAGGTCATCCATGCTCCCCACTCTCTATCTCCGGCCCCTGTCCCCTGTTCCCTGTCCTCCAACACTTCTCCCATTCCGCCGCACAGCAGTGGGCTGAACAAACACCCCAGTGTCCGGCCCATTGTGCACAATGGCAGAAAAATCCCTGTCTTTTATGGGAGTGGCAAGGCATTGTTTAATGCAAGTGTATGTGTATGTGTCTGTGTTTCTGTAGATGTGTGTGTGTGTGTGTGTGTGTATGTGCGTGTTTGTTTGAGTGTCTGTGTGAGTGTGTGTGTGTATACACGTGTGTACGTGTGTGTGTGTGCCTGTACATGCATTAATGCGTGTGAATGTGAGATGCAGTTTTTAGAAGACACTGAGGCTTTTTGGTCCAGTAGTACTGGGGGTGCCATTGTGAAAGTCATTAGCAAGCGCTTTTTTTTCTGAGCCCTGGTGCACGTGACAGAATGCCTGACGCCAGGACTTGAACGCTCACCCCCACCGCCTCTACCCACCTCAGCCTGGGGCCAAGTGCTGAGTCAACTGTGAGTGAAGGTGTCTGCTTCGCCGTGGCGTCAGAGAGGCTCAGAGAGGAGTCCGAGACAGCCCCCGGCCCTCTTTGCCCGCATCCTCTTCCCCTCAGACTGCTCCATGCGGTAGCCATCTTCATATCTACAGACAGACAGCCCTGGGTCACCGCACTTTGTGTCCCATTGCGATGGAAAACAACTGAAAGCATGTATGAAAATACAGAAGTCGCTTACACAAATTGAATATACAACACCATATTGTAAGTATATGGCCTTTATTGGAAATATAATTATAAACGTATTTCACAACTACATCATGAATAAAAATATATTATCATATCTGAATAAAAATATAATTATTCTAATATTTGGCTGTTCTGCAAAGCGTTTCTATAGTTGCTAATCTTGAAAAAAAAATTTTTTTGCAAAGCAATTTCCATGCAGGTCCATCGCAAATCCTCAATCAAGAATTAGAAAAAATGTATTAGTGCAAAGTCAATATGGCATGTTTTTGTGCATGTGTGTGCAAATGCCTATGTGTGAGTTTATGCCCAATTGTATGTGTGAGTGTGCCTGTTCATACATGTGTGTCTGTTACATGAGGCACTGTGTGGTAGACCACTGTGCTGAACATGACTGCCACCCTTTGTGGACAAAGTGGAAGCAAACCAGGCCATGCATGTAAATGCTTTGATTGTAATCCTTTGATGTCTGTCCCTCCTGAAAGTCTTCCTGGCTGATGAAATGCTTTCACTTTTCACGCAATCATGCCAGTCAGACAGCCCTATTTAACACTCTCTGTGTTCCTACCCAGATTGTTTATGGAGGAATGTTTCAGCCCAAGCCAGGGGACACAACCAAATTGCCCCTAACTTTGGAATAGCAGTGGCCAACCTCAGATTATTTTTAACCTTTTTAAGTGACAGCAATGTGAAGCCATGCACACATACAGACACACACACACACACACACACACACACACACACACACACACACACACACACACAATAGAGAAAAGCTCATGGCAATTCAATACAAAATGGTTTTAATTCAGGGATTTGACTGACCAATCAGAACTCCACTAATTGAATGTATTTCCACCAAGCTAAGCACAGATCAGACATGTGTACATTTCGTCACATTTGGAAATGTCCATTTTGATCATAGTCATAAAAATGACACTAGTAAAGAAAAATCATGGTAAAGTATGCAAATCCATAACACTAAATAAAGTGGGAAATAAATGGATTTATGCATTTCCAGATTGTATTGAGTCATTTAAGCATAAAATCAACATAGGCCTAAAACTGTGATTAGACAGCTCTATCATGTTTATATTTGTTTATACTGTATGTTTAACCACAAACACATACACACACATATGCTGCAAAACTCAGTAAATTTACTCAGAATTCCCTAGGAGCAGGGCTTTACATCTTCAGAATGCAGCTCCTTGGGGCAGTTTGCGTGCTGTTTGCGAATGAAGGTCCCAAGTGACACCATTGCTGAGACAAGCGAGAAGAGTCTAGGGAGCGCTTTTACTTTTGTTTATTTGATTATCTGAATGCTGCCAGCATTCTAGGCTATCACATTGGGGGAACTGTTGGCATGCCCATCCTATGGTGTTTGAGTGGTGTCCACAGCCTTCATTAAGGGTTTTTTTCCCCAGCTGTCACAGTACCCCTGTGTGCTCCCTGGAACTGGAGTTTTATCCCCTTTCTCTCTTTTCCCCATCCTGTCTGACAACCCAAAGCAGAGTGTTTTTTTCTCTCTCTCTTGTCCTGTACAGTCAACCTGAACCAGGGAGTTTTGCCCTCTCTGTCTTTTGGTGTGTCCAGAGGTACACTTTCTGTTGAGACCAGCTTCTGTTCCAGGGGATAAGAGCTGGCATTTGGCATTCAAACATTGTTCTCTCTTTAGGGATGAACTGCATCCAAACTCATTCTCCACCTGGAAATATTCACTGTATATTTTCAACACAGCACATTCATTTTACAAATATCCATTTGTTTTAGCTTTATCCATTTGACATTCACCCCCTTTTATCATGGTTGAATTTGTAGGATTGTTAAGTTCTCCATGAGATGGTATGCTTTGTTTAAAATTCTGCTGAATATTATCAGCAATATGATTTGCATGTATCTGCTGGCAGGTTTGTCATATTTGTTGTAAAATCTGGTGTAAGTTATTTTCGTATTTTGCTTATTTGACACAGCAAAGCACTTTCCCTCATTCTTAACTCAAATGAATTTTATAGGTGGGAGTGGTAGTACTAGGTGAAGCTATTGAAAGGTGTTGTTTTGTTGTTTTTATTGGTGTTGTTAATTACCCTTTAAAGGGTTCTGCACCACCACATTCCTGAAACATTGCAGACGGACTTTTCCACTGGAAAATATGACAGCGTTCCCACTGCCCTCATTTCACAAAATTTGCAAGTGAGCGTCTTCTCTGAGAGCTGCTGATATTATGATAAATTGCATTGATTCACGGACTGAAAGCCAATCTTCACATGTCATACTGTGACAGTGCTCTTCTCTGCAGATCGTTTTATGTACTGAATGTTTTGATACATACACAGTGAGCAATTAGCCCACTGAGAATCACTGACTCCATGATTTCTGTGTGCAAAACCGATGAACACAAGACTGCTGAAGCACATTTGTATCTAAATTACTGAATAAAGCATAAATTGACTATAATTTAGGTAATGTATGAGCACTAGCCATTTATTTATTTGTTTGTTTGTTTGTTTGTTTGTTTACTTATTTACTTATTTATTTACATTTTATTGTCTTCAACAGCTATAATTTATTCAAGTATCTGGTCAATTAAAAGAAAACTAAGCTAAACTAATTCAACTAAGCAATGTTTGAACATGTTTTCAGCTTCTCTTGGTTGAAAACATTTATATATTAATAGTTTTCAAATCGAACTTTCTACCAGAAAAAAATCACACACATACACTTGCACAAACCCACCCACCCACCCACCACACACACACACACACACACACACACACACACACACACACACACACAGAAAGACCTCTGGCACTCTATGTGTATCCTAGAGGCATCCTAGAGGCAAAAAAAGTTTGGCTTGGTTTGAAAGAAAGCAAAGGCCATGATGGAATGGGGGTTTGACTCAAACTTCCAGTTATAATTCTTCCCCATGCTTTTAAAAATGTAGCACAAATGTAACAGATACAAAAGGGACCACTCAATTGTATATTTGATACAAAAGTTTGTATATTTGAGGTTAGGTGAGTCTACCACTGACAAACCATTCATTCCTCTGTGGTAGGACAATGTTAACATGTGGTGGGATCGTTTGGACAGAGAACCACTAAGCAACAGGAAGAGCTCATGGCAACATGGTGATAATTTTGAATATGACATCATCCTCTCCATCATCATTTTAATCACCTCAAATCAGTCTCTTCCTTCCTCTTCTTTTTGTAAAAAAAAATGCATGTTTTTTTTTTTTTTTTTTTTAAGAAAATTAGTGTTTAAAGTGTAGTCCCCTCCTTGTTTATATGAGTTCTGGTTGGAAGAGTTTGGACTTTGAGGAAATTTGAGATGAAATCAGGGTGGCTGTTAGTCACTACATGCATTATTGTCCAAATGAGCCTTGCTGGAGTAAAGCTCCTCACTGTATCTGTTTGGGTTGTCACAGGCAAGGCCTGGTATCTAGTTTTACTCCAAGAGATATAACCTCAGACTGGTCTTAGTTATGGGGGAAGGGGGCGGGTATTTTGGCTATAATTCATTTTCTCTTTCCATGTAAACAAACTTGTTGCACCACAGATGATCATTTGTGAGTGCGAACAGACAGAAGAATGCTTATTTACCTTTGGCCAGCGTGTGTTGGAGTGGTTTCTCCCAGGTCTAAATGAGCACTTGAGTGCACTGTAATTGCTACCTGTTCGGCAGTGTTGAGTAATGGCCGGTGTAATTATCGTCAGCCCTGCTGGTGAGCGCAATGCCTTGGCAGCAGGAGGGCAGAGTTGGCACCCTGCTGCTTGGCAAGCTCCTGAGAAGAGAGTGTGGGAAGTCTGCTATAACAGCAGTTTACCACCCTTTCTATCCCATTGTACAAGTCCTCCTCCCACTCTACCTGTTAAGGTTGGTATTCCGTCTGCCATCCTCCTATGTACTTCTCATCGTTGTCTCTTGTCACCTCCATACAACACACCACTATCATCAACATGGTACACTCTACCATCATCTTATATCACAAAATTACTGTCACACACAAACGTCCAATCTTTACACCACATACTGCTATCATCTACAAACTATACACACTTCTATAACTATATGACCTTCATACTGCAAAATGCTGTCATCTTCTCACTGCTATACTGAACAACCATGATAAAACTCTTTCAAACACCTGCATATAGGCTATTTCCCCACACACACACTTTGAACCTGGAATTGTTGGTCAAATATAGGCCTCACATTAGCCAGTAATTTGGTAGCTAATTTATACAGTAGCCATGTAATATGAATTGAAAGGTTGCTACTGTTTCAGTTATGTTGAACTATAGTAAAATGTAAAATTATAAAATATTGCCATAATTAAATACTGAAGGTCAAACACTCACAGGCTATTTTCCACCCCTCCGATTTTAACTGGGAACTGTCAATCAGTTATAGCTATACCTGGCATTAGGTAGCTAAAATTAACTCATTTACATAGCAATCATGTAGTCTGACTCACTGGGTAAGCAATTCCCTCATTATGTTGAACTATAACAAAATGTATCAGTTATTTCTCAACACTCATGAAATCATATCATAATAAAACTCAAAAGAAAAACCGAACTGCAGACACTAAACTGTATATCAGAAATATTCTTGAACCACTGGAAGGAAAATATCAACTGAAATGTGAGTGTAGGTGGATTTAAAGCTAGATAGACCAACTGTGCGCTGGTAGCAGGAGTTGATGTGAATAGCATTATTATTATTATTATTATTATTAGTAGTAGTAGTAGTAGTAGTAGTAGTAGTAGTATCGGGAAATACATTTGTAAAAATCCATTGTATAGGTTTTAGATATGAAAATTCCATTACACATCATTTTTATGATACCAGTCATAATGCTATATGTTTTGCCAATCTGCTGCTATGTTTGGTATGTCATATACAGTATGTGGTGTACTTAGGCAAAATAAAATATAGAGCAGTTTTGTGTGGTCAGTAGAACAAACTGAAATGGAAAAATTGAATCAAAAAGAGTTTATGGGTGCGCTCTTTTCTTATCTCTCTTTCCTCTCTCGCCCTTTTACTTACTCAATAACCCTCCCTCTCTTTTTGGAAGTGAAACTGAATGTGGGTAATTACTGTGTGCTCCAAACTTAAAATAACAAGCATGTCCTAATTACAACACAGTCCTGATTACACCACTTCACTCTGAGAGGGAGGGAAAGAAGGAGATGGCAAAATAAAGAGTCAAAGTTATATGGACACTCTGGCATCTAAGTCATATTTGTATATTTATATGGAATCATTTCATTCTTCCACATTCTCCAAACTCATCACATGGATTGAGTGAAGAATTCTGAGACAAAAGGCACAAGTGTCCTTTGGATTGACATGTTACACAGGAGGTCACTGACATTTTAGGTCTAACTCTCAGAATAGGGTAATATCCACATTAAATTTAAATATAAGAGGACTTTCAGAGACCCATATTCTACTATATTCTCTCAGGATTGGTAGAGTCACATGCCAGCTGTAATTCTGTTTGACTGTTACCGGACCTTGGGGGCAGGGTTGGGGTGATATCTGGTGGGGAAAGAGCCTGTGATGATCAGGGAAGTCAGTCAAATTTTGCTGTGCATGGGGGGTGGGGATTAAGAGCCTCATGCTGAATATGCTACATCTTTTGTCAGTGTGTCTGGCTCTGTCTCTTTTTTTAAGCCTGCGTGTTTTGTAACGTGCCATCCTTTTCTTAGGTCTTTACCATCTCCTGTATTCTCTGGAGTCCCTGTCCTCCCATTTCCGCTGGTTGATAGTGAGAGCCAGAGCTAATTAAAACCTGTCAGTGGGAATGGTGGGGCGTCTGTTTACTCTCTGTGCATCCCTCATATCCATCATTAGCCACATGCAGCTAGCTTCTTTAATGATGCGCGCTCCTCTTTACAGCCATAGAGGACATTAACCCTTAATATGTGCCCTCCTTCACTACAAAGAGGGGGAAGACAGAGCGATAAACAGGGGAAAGAGAGAGAAACAAGGGCAATAGTTAAAAAAACAGATGGAGATAAGGGAAAGAAAAAGAGATACATGTAAAAGGAGAGAGGGAGTGAGAGAGGTAGATGGAGAGAAAAGGGGGAGAGGGATATGGGGATAGATAAAAAGAGAGGGCACGGGGCAGACAGAGAGAAAAAGGGAGAAGGGTGAGAAGTCTCTCACTGGTGGATTTTATCCTCTGTCCTGAGTGCCCTTTGCTAACTCTTCTGCATTTTATATACATTGCACAGGAACAAATAATCTAGCTCTGCTCTGGCTATTCCTGTCGCTGTTTTTTCTCTGCATACTCTTTAAAAAACACTTCTTCATTGGAACATGTGTTCATAAACCCACTCTTTCATCAGCTGTAAATTGCATCAAACATTTGAACACAATTATACTTTGGAGTTGCCTTTCCTGCCAGGCTCATAACTATAAATTTCATTCCAATATGGGTAAATATCAGAGATTTGCTTTGCTAATTAACCAATGGTCAGTCACAATTTTTGACAGACCACAATCTCATGAGTATGGAGTCTCAGGGGTTATTGTGTGAAATGATAAACTGCTAAAGACACCCAAATCCAGATGTAGGATTCTGCAGTCAACAATCAGACTGCAGGGAGCCTAGGTAAGAAAATGTAAAGGAGCTATCCAGACACAAGGCCAATAAAACCTGGTGTGATAGGGTTCAGCTCAGTGCTACCACCCCACAGGAAAGGCTGAAGCTGGGCACAGTTGCTTAGAGTCAGAAAGGGCTCCGTCTGCCACACCCACTGCATTGCCCCCATGTGCCCGTGATTCACGAGTGCCACCAAATATGTCCCGGTCCATGTTCCACGTCTACAAAGAGTGTTGCACTACTCACCCAACCAAGGCACCCTTCATGACTGGTACTGGTTCTTAACAATTTGCTTGTACTGGCTATGTGCCCCACAAGTCTTCCCCCACTGACGCCCACCTATACACCCACAACTAGTAGTCAAGGAGTACAAGGTTAAAAGGATGAGTTAAAAAGAAATGACAGACCCTCTATTTGGTGCCTTTTTAATCTTTATTGCCGCGTGGAGGCTGAGATAAAAGTGCAAGCTGGGCAATGATTCACCACTTCATAACTTCCTAACCATCTCAGGGGATTGCAGGATGATGTCATCGCTGGTCCTGGTGGGACATGCTTGGACTTTTTATGGAGCAGCAGCCTGTGCACGGAAATGGTCCTTATCAACAGTCAGATAAGATTATCATGGACAAGGAATACCAAGCACTGCAGACGGCAGTAAACGGACAGACATGTTATAGCAAGTGCACAGCGATGTCAGCTTTGTATTTTGTATGTTATTGTATGATTACTTGCCTGATCAATTCTTTAAACTGTTTTCATAGCTGCATAGATTTGATACCTTTTAGCACTACAACTCAAGCAAATAAGCTCCTTCACTGAGATCAGAGACAATATCTAATCATTCATTTGCACTCATGCAGACTCCATTCTCAGGATTACTGGTTTCAATTGCTAGCAATAGATTTTAAGATGTAAATGTAGTCTTTTATATGCCCACTTCTATTTTTTTCCAGACATTTCCATGTGCTGGTGTGTAATGGAAGGCAGTGCACTGCGTGCAGGTAGTCTGCATGACAGTCTGTGGGGTGAGGCTGCTTGGCACTGCACTGAAATGCCACTGGGATTGTGACTGTCGAGACATGAAAATCATGGTGACCATCAGTGTGTCTGTCCGTCTGCAGTCCAAACAGTAGTGTCATTGTTCAGGACACAAGAACAGAGGGATTCTCCTGTATTCCTTCTCCTTTTCTTTTTTCTCTCAATCAGTTCCTCATTTCATCTTGACTCACCCAGAGAGCAATGGAGAGAAAAAAGTTGTGAAATCAGAACACATGGTCTCTCTTGTTTCTATGGAAAGGCAAACTTCTCGGCAGATTTCTCAGCAGAAGTGTCACGCTCAACATGAAGGTGCAAAGCAGTGCTTCATCGTGTGAACTGTGGAAATAGTGACAAAGCATAATCCTGTAACTCTCGGGGGGGTGGGGTAGGGTGCATTGAGTGACAGAGATAAAAAAAAGCATGATCAAAAAAAGGAACTTTATAAATGAACTCCATGTAATGTTTGTCAGGTCATTATCACACATCCAGCCCAAACCAGTCGGTTGTCTTAAGGTTGTGACCGTTTGTCAGTCTTCCTTGTGCTCATGGTTTCTGCTGAATCAGAGCTCTGTTATTTGGAGTGGGAATGGAGCGGGGGTTTATAGACAGACCATGGCCCAGATGCCAGCTGCGAGGCTGGCCTGTCCCGGGGTGAGTGGGTCCAGGCTGTGGAATCTCAGTTATGTGTCCCATTATGAAGTGAGAGGTGTGAGAATGTAATTACAGACACCACAGCATCCTCCCTTTCGGGGCGGCCAGTTGCCAGCGGCGCCAATCCCGAGCCTGTGTTGCCCCAGGACACCTTTTTGGTAGACACACCTCTTGACATTGCTGCGTGTCCGTCCTCCACGTTCCGGCCCTTCTTCAGTTAAACCACTGAGGAGGTCATTGTGGAAACTGCAAGCAGCCAAGCCCCACCAGCTCAAATACCTGATTATTACAATACAACTGAATGATTGTTTATACAGGTAGGGTGTAAAGTGGGGACCTTAACTTTGTTCCCAAAGAGCCTCAAAATGTGAAGGTTTTGGTTTTCATCTCAAAATCAACAGTTTAAAGCAAAGAAAACAAGTAAGGTGGGTTAATACAAGCAGTCATGGTAACTGCTGAGTAGCAATGAAAATTGGCAATGGGACCTCTTCATGTATTGCACATTATGAATGCATATGCATACATAGATAAAAAGAGAAAAATGTCATTATGAAGTAGAGGTAATGAATGTTTATGCAGTCACCTTTTTAAGGGGAGCAAACATTTTTCAGCTTAATTTGGCCAATGCACAAACCTGTGCATTAGGAAGAGATTTGAATGGGCCCACTCTGAAAACATGATCAAAAATCTCACAAGTTTCCACATAGCTTCTGTCCAAGCAGACTAATCCTGTTTCATCTTGTATGGTCATAAGGTTTGACCTCATATCTAGCTGGACAGAACCAGTTGCGCAGGGGAGGTAGTAGGGAGGTGGGGTACCGGGGAGTATTTTCCATTATTGTAGCACCTCTGTTACTGCGGCAGCATCCACCACCACGTGAGCGACCCCAGTCAGAGAGGAAAATTGGAAGTTCCTCTTTCACTTCTGGTGTGTGGCTCCGGTCAAGTGACATTGTGTGAAGATCCTGAGGAGGGGTGTGGAGCGGTCCAACGACAATGGCAGAGGGAAGGGGTGGGGGGGTTGGGGGTTTGCGGTTAATGCAGGATGTCATGTCGTGTCTGTTGAGAAAACTGTGGTTGCATGGTGGAGAGAGACTATGAGAGGGGTCGTGATTCACGCACCGGCTGCCCGATCCTCTGCATTGTTCACCCACCGGTGGAACCGCCGTGCATGCTGTGTCGCAAGCAAGCAGCAGCGTGAGGCTGACGTGGAGTGGAAGTCAGCTCCAGATGGACCGGACCAGCCCGGTTTGTGGCACGTGAGGGTTTTTTCGTAACTAAATCGCGACCAGAGAGCAGACAGCTGAAAGGTGACTGAGGAAATCATGACCTCATCATTTTCCCGTTTCATTGCGTGTTTTTCCATTACTAATGTAAAGCCTGATATGCTAAGCCCAAAGTTCTGCATATAAAGCACTGATGAGAACAACTTCTGAAATACACATATGTATTTATAGCAAATGTTTTCTAGTGTGCATCCGTGTTATGTGGGATTTTTTTATAGGTTATCTTATGCAAAATTTTTTGCAGGGAGTTTCTAATGCATCTCAACCATCTCCTATTTCAGCCCTATCTCCTATACCCACCTGAGGTTGTGTGGTGTACATTTTATTTCAGAGCCCCCAAATAACACATCAGTTACAGAGCTGAGAAAATTCAATTATTTAAGTTATTGGACTGGATGAATTTTTTGATGAATAGTGGTCAGAATAATAAAGTCTGAGTGCAAAGGTTACAACTCCTACTTTTCGTTCCTGATGTTGTGGCTTTCAACCACAGTGAGTCAGACTGTCGGTTAAATGGCTCATCTGAGAGACAGATGATTATCATTTTTCCTGACCATTAAAAGAAGACTGTGAACATTATGGAGTAAACAGAACAACCAACCTGCGTATGCGTTTCACCTCTTTTAGGAACAGATTCTTTCTGATTTCCTCAATTTTGAAATGCTTACTGCAATCACAATTTCAATATGAAAATTAATTAATGCATACGTGTCTGAATAATGGAATGATGGTTTGTGTGTGTGTGTGTGTGTGTGTGCGTGTGTGTGTGTGTGTGTGCTGGGACTGGCCTTTCATGGGCGTGGTGCCTGAGTGTCGGGGTTGGCCGGGTTGAGGAACAGAAGGTCTCTGCAGGGCCTGCCTGTGTGGGCGGATTCTGGGATTCACCGTGAAAAAAACACAACACTGCCAGCCAAGGACACTTCCCAAGCAAGGCTTCAGGGGTACAGTGCCCCTTTGTGTGTGTGTGTGTGTGTGTGTGTGTGTGTGTGTGTGTGTGTGTGTGTGTACATGTGTGTGCGTACTGTGGGGTGTGTGTGCAGGCACAGGCATGTGTGTGTATGTGTGCAGCCCAAATGTGTGCTTATCCATGTAACAATGTTTCTGTGTATGTAGGTTTTTGCCTATGTGTGTACATATGTGTGTGTCTTTGTCCATTTAAACTACAGACACAGAAACCCCGCAGTGTGGTATCTCCTCAACAAAAGCCACACTTTACAGTACCACAGTTATTCATGATGTCATGATCATTCTGACAAAGATGCCTTTTTACTCCCACATAGTTCTCTGCAGATATCATTGGTGTGAGTGGGATCTGACTGCTTCTGAACCTTTGTCACCCCAAGTTTCAGGTGCTTTGTATCTGTGCCCACTGGTCCCAGATGTGTAGTTTCTTACTGTTCCCAACCTGCCCTGTTAAGTTCATGACCCATTTTCAAGACCATCTTTACACTGGGAGGTTTATTTCAACGGTTCAGCTTTGGTCATTTTTTCCTTTTTCCTATTTTTGTGTTCTTGACATCTCCTATTCTTTGTACACAAAAAAGGTTTATTTTTCATAGTGTATTCAGTGGTCATGGTTCCGGGCCTGGTAGTGGATAGACATTTGGAAAAACCTGATGTCAAGCAGATGTCTGAATCCCTGGCTCCACATTGGATCATGAGCAAACATGACACTAAGAAAAATCTATCATTTGCCCAGATAATATCACAGTCTGGTCAGAAATCCAAAATAGGAGTTATAAACTGAACTGACAGACATGGGCAGACCTGGTGCAGCAGGGGTGGAGATGGTGATTGGTTGGGGGAGGGGATCGGGTTAAGCCACAGGGGAATTTTTGCCCTTGTGGAAAGACATACCTTGTGGAAGAGAGAAAACAACCCCCCTTGTTCCCTGTTCCCTACATCCCCTGGCCCGAATGGCACCTGCTCTCGCACCTGCAACCGCCAACTCCATGATGTCATCCTCTGGACCAAGCGGCCTCCACTTCACGCTTAATTCAGCTCGATTAACGCCACCCAGCCTGGGGGCTCTCCCGTCGCTTGGCCCCACCGGAATCAACTGATTAACCACTAGACGTGCAATGAGATCATGTGCTTCAGTCCCTAATCCATGACATCATCGGTATTCTGCCTGAGTTTTCAGTATGTTATCAGAGAGATTTTGCAGCAGTGATCACTACTGGCCCTGTCATCCTTCTCTCCTTGCAACCAAAACTCCCTTTCTCTCTATTATTCTCCCTCTCACTTTCTCTGTCAGTGCAAGTAGGTCTGTATATGTCAGGTATCACAACATAACAGTGATCCAGGCTTTAGTTCAGCCATTTTCATTCGTCACTTTAGGGGGAGCCCAGTCACAGAGGATTTGGCAGTGTATTTGCACAGCTGTCTGTGCGGCACAAAACTTTTCTTTTTTATAATGCCCTATGTTCAGAGGGCATTGGGATCTCCCAGCCGATACTGTCAGGTTAGTGTTTGCCCTGTAAAACGCTGGTGCGTTTCCGCGCTTTGTTTCCCCTCCCTACACGCACGCCCTGCAGGTTCCAGTCAATTGCAGTTTATGATGACAGGAAGCGCTCATAACTCAGCCTGTGTTTTTCAGCAGATTTACCTGAGCGGCAGGTCCGATACGCTTCGCTCCCAGGAGGAAGCGCCGCCATCATCTGCCTTTGAGACCATTTGGTTTTGGCAGCTGAATGGGAGGGGGATAGGGGATTGGTTTTTGAACATCCTTGCCCCATGACACCCCCCCCCCCACATACAAACACTTGCACACACGCATGCACATACAAACGTGCAATCACACACAGACACAGGCACACACACACACACACACACACAAAAAACAGATCAACAAGCCTTCCTGTTTAAAGCAAGGGAATTGAGGGGGGTTGTGGGAGGGGATCCCATGTTTTTCAGACCATATTTTAAAAGGGGGTTGACATGAAGATATGAGGCGATGCAAATCAGTGCTGCATGGCGGGCGCAGTCTTCCACCACTGACAGCACGGCTCTGTGAGGCAGTATATCAGGCCTGTCTCCGGAGCCCGCGTGCTGCCACCTCTTGCTGTATTGTGCTCGTACTTCCTATGTTCTGAGGGGGCTGTTGCCTTCAAGGAAAAAGACCATCCTTGTACTACAAAGACCTTCCTGCGCTCATGAATCACAATGAAGCCTTGTACCACTTCACTGTAATGAGGCCTCGCAGTATCAGCTATACCATTCGTTGTGTTTTTTTTTTTGTTTTTCCCCCGGAGTGAAGCAGAGAGACATGAGAGAGGAGGCGATGCCCCACGGTGTGTGGTTGTCTTGGAGTCTCCCTCGCAGTGCCGCCTCTTTGCAAGCTTCTTACATCTGTAACAATGCCCTGCTTCATCAATATTTGCACAAGCTATGGAACACTGCGAATGGGGCTCGCTCGTCCTCAGCCAGGCAACCCAAGTCTAAACTCTGCTCTTTGTATTGTTCCAGGTTATGGAATGAAGTGAGTGCATTTGCCCAGCAGACGAAAAAAGAAATGCAATCTGTGTGATACAGAAAATGCTGTGCATGTGGGGAACTAGTTCCAGCTCTTTAATGAAACATGCAAAGTATTAAAGTGCATGGCTAGGAATGTAAAGAATCTAGGTTGGAAATTATGTCAAAATAGATTTTGGAAATAGCTGTGCAGGGGCCTTTTCTGATGTAGTCAAATATGACATAAAATCTCCACTCTTCCCTTTTATTCGGTCACAATCTATTACAATCTTAGGTCACAATCTGAAAGATTCCAGTGGCAGAGGATTCATGAAGACAGATGGAATGGGACAGTCTCATGTGAACCCAATGCTGACTGCAGGAGCCAGGCCATCGCACGTACGCCACGCTTCGTTTTGTCAACATGGTGCCAAATAATTAAAGAATAATAACCACATGGTGCCATCATGCACACCATTCTCACTGCACTGAGGAGGAGAGGGAGGGCCGTAGCTTCCTGTCTTGGCCGCACTGAAGAATGGTTGGCCGTCTCGGCGCAGGAGACCGTTAGGGAAACAAGTACAGGGTCCTCCTGCGCTGACCTTCTGATTAACTCTCATTAGCTCCCGTGGCTCCAAAAACAGCACGCCTGTTTTCTCAGGGCTCCTATTTACTCAGTGCGGTCCCTGTCAGGCACCCGACAGCAGGGCCTAACTCTCCATAAGTACACAGCCCTGATGGCCATCACATGTCCAGCTCAGCACTCTACAAATCCAGGAACGGAAGGAAGGAAGGAAGGAAGGAAGGAAATTGAAAGAAAGATGTTAAGTAAGAAGTAAAAAAGAAATTTAGATGAAAATAGAGAAATGATGAAAGCAAGCAAGCAAGAAAGAAAAGATAATTGTATTATGTTTAATTTAAAAAGCACAAATCAGGAAAATGTATTGAAGAATAATGAATTTGTTAATGACACATTATGATTAGGGTATTATACTATAGTTGTGACATAAAATACCTTTTTGCTTTGCCCATAATGCTGGAGGTCATTAAAACAGTTGCTAAGAAAGGGAGCTAACTCAGAACTGGTCAAAAACCAATGAAAACATTGGCTTTCCTGTTGTGATCATATCACTGGATTCTCTTACTGTGTGAGAATTTTCAAGTATAAAAATATCCAGAATATTACATGCTGTCATAGACCATGTTTTTTTTATTCAAAGATTACTGAATGGATAATTTGGTCATGATTAAATGAGTATAGTCATTTTAAAAGCATGCTTTGAGTGAAATTTTAGAGCTTATTGTCTGGACGTTTTGGGTCACATTGTTTCTTGTGACCCTTCTCAAGTCACTTGTTTGTCTGCTCTGTCACAGATGCATGCAACGTTGTGATAACAGCATAAAAAGACTTAAGGAAGGAGTCAATTCAGGAATTGTCCTGGTCAGATTCAATCAAGATTTTGGTTAATGTATATCTGTATTGCTGCAGTAAACCGCAGGTCTTAATGACTTCTCTCTACCAGCTGATTGTTGTAATAGGGCTGTTATCAGTGGTGGCTTGCATGATGTGTTTGTACACGAGTCTCTGGGTTTTTGATAAGGAACCTACAGTGCTGGTATCACGTTTGAAGTACGTTTCTGTCAGGGCTGTCTCAAAGTCCACCTGGATTATTGACAGTGGACTTTGGAGATAGAGTAAAGATGAAGGCACATTTGGAATTTAGCCATTCAACTAAAATAAACCACTCGAGGAATGACAGTCATGATTCCATGCTCTGACTATTATTGTATCAGTCATCCAGCTCTGAGGCAGTGAGAGAAAAACTTAAGCCACATAAAATTGTATAGCAGTAGCTCAATAAGTTTTAAACACTTCTAGTGTGTTTCTAATTGTTACAAGATGTACCAAATTGCACTAAAATACCCCACCATCTCCCTGTTAATGACAAAAAGCAGGGAGCTAAGGCAGGAGGTTTTGCAGAGCAAAGGTTTTGCAGAGCACAAGTGGTTGTGTGTAATCAGTAAATCATGGATTTTGATTCCTAGGGTGGATACTGCTGGTGTACAAAACAGCAAAACTTCAATGAATCCTGTGAGAATCCAAGTGAATGAAAGAGGAATGGAGTGTGCTGTAAATGTGCACTTGCCACTGTAACTCACCTTGGATAAGGTTGGCTGATAACACTGCAAGCCACAGATAAAGCAGACATATGTACAATGACAAATGCAGATAAATGGACTGTATGGCAGGAGATGAGGGTTGTTTATGAAAGAGTGCACACATAAGAAAGACAGAAAACTTTTTTTGTCCATTTTATATGAAAATGTGTCATTTTTCATATTTGCCTTATGTACACACACTTACACACACACAAACACAACCACTGGACATGTGCACATCCACAGAGGGGTCAGAGCACAGGATAAGCCATTGTGGTACCTAGAGGTGTCCTACCTTTATTACTGATGAAGCCAATTCATACCTTACTGTTTTCAAGTCTGTTGGTCCAAGGAACTGGTCAGGAACATTGAGGTGGGACCCTGCCATTTGCTTGTCTACCTGTAATCATAGTATCTCATTTGCTGTAACAGCTGCAAGGTTCATGTCTTGCCACTCTCAGCAATGTCTTTCATGGGAACCAAGCCACAGATCCTTCAGTTACAAGTTTACTTCACTAACTATGAGGTTACGGGTCCCCTTAAAATTGGTGCGCAAAAGAGTGTTAAAAGTAGTTTGTATAAGAAGACATGCGATAAAAGGACTACATGTAAGAAAATGCACACATGAAAGGACTGTATATACTTTATGAGGACACACAGATGAATGGGTACTATCAAGGAGGTGTACAGATCAATAATTGGTTGTATATAAAGAAAAGCTCAGACAGACAAATATCAGAGACATGAGGACACAGATAATGCTGCACAGAGCACCTTGAATGACTCAGAGAATGGGGGGATTACTCCTGGCGTGCAGTCCCCATCACACACCACGAAGTGCAAGCAATGCCTGGCTTAGGAATTCCTCCACAACAGGGCACACGTGCTGGATCAACCTCAAACCACAGGTTCATTACAGAGTCTAGACTAGACCTCCAGAAGATCGCTGACTAGTTCCCCTGGCCTCCCCTCCCTGGCATGCAGAGCCATTGTTCCCCTGCTTTACCTTGCTCCGCCCCACCTACCTGGGCCTCCCTGATGAAATTTACGCTTCGCAACTGCATTCATGCCACAGTGGATCGGGTGTTCTCGGCATAGTCACACTCATGCATGCACAGAGTCTGGCCGGGATGTAGTTGTGAAGCAGCTCCACACTGCTTTGTGGCCACTGGGTGAGTGCCTGTGGCAGGAAGACAGCAGCGTCAGAGACTCTCTGAGGACTGAACTGCCACTGTGTGTCATGTCTGCATTCATTTCAGCCGTAATAGCACCTCAGTGCCTCCATGAAACTGAGACATCCCTCTGAGCTCTGTATTATTCTCAATTTTTCTTTATAATGCAATAAAATGCTCTTCTGAATGTTTTACATTTTGTTTTTCACCCTCCATAATTAGCAGGAAGTTGCATGGAAAGCATAAGGATTCAAATGCACTGCAACAGAGGTTTGGGGATAGGGTTGATGGCGGTTTCAAAAAAAGGGTTGTAATTTTGAAATGAATTCCAGCATGATAACAAGTACCAGCTGTGCACCCCCACCCCAACTCCCGCCCCCAAATCCCCCATATTCAGCATGGGTGAGTGAAGATTAAATATGCTCTTAAAGGCCAGTGGGTCTCAGTCTCAGAGCAAATTAAAGATATCTTTGACCAGCATAGTTTCAAAGTGAAACCACAGTCTACTCAATGATCTTGATAGCTCTATTAGCTCCGTTTTGAATTTTCGGGTGCCTTGGAGTGAACAGCAAGTTAAGAATATAATTTAAACATAAGCAAAGAACCTTTAAAAATGTTCCCTATGGCATCTGACAAGGTAGAGATGAAAAAGACGGGAGAGATTGCAGACTCTGTGACTGTCCTTTATTGAAGCAACATATAGGTTTGTTGCTTGGCCATTTCAGTCAGATAACCTCACTGAATACTGATGGCCTTCCAGACTGACAACAACTGACAAACAGCATATAAGCACAGGCTCTGATACCATACATAATCAATGATTGCTCTTCTTTGATGCCCCTGTCGACAACACCACATCTTTGGTAAGGCTTATTCATGGTGTGGTTTACTTATTAACTAGAAGGAATGTGTCGATGTAGATAACAGTAGAAATACAGTGATGGGTAATGTTTCTGTGTGTATGTGTTTGTGTGTGTGTGGTGGGGGGCATAGAATGTATGGTGAAAAAAGGTTTACCATTTAGCATGTTTGTACTCTGAAGATAAACTGAAAAACCACAGAGGTTTGGTGATATATAAATTATTTGTTGCCATATTCTTGTTTTCCTTTGATGACATGCACTCTTGTGATAAACGTCCACCTTCATGGAGGCAATAGTTTGACTGACATCCCCTTTGGCATCACATTGGCTGTTGAATCTTTGAAATCCATCTCCTCCTCTCCCTCTCTTTTCTGCTCTCTCTCTCTGTCTCTTAGTTTTATCTTGTTAATGAACAAATACTGAAAAATTCAATGAAATAGCTGCCGGGGAGTCTGAATACAGGAAGGTAATGAGGCCCTAACTGTGATCCGGGCAAAACTGTCCGCTGGCACTTTATTAAAGACGTCAACATGCAAATCGTCGAAGGGATAGATGAACGTTTCATTAGAGACTGAAGCCCTTGTTGGCAGTTACCCGAGTTTCTTTTGTCTTTATAGAAATGTACTGGGGAGGGGGGAACTGAAAGTTACCCCCATCTTCTAGCTGAAGAGCCTCTCCCTCAGGGTTTGCTGAAGCAAAGAAATAGATTAAAGCACAGTGATTACAGAGCACCCGCAGGCTACACCAGGGGGTAAAGGTAGGGTGGGGATAGGATGGGGTGGGGCAGGTAAGTGGGCAGGGCACCAGCAGATGCATGATGGGAAAGCTCGTGGAGGCAAGGCAAGGATGAGGTTCTGGGGGTTGATACTGTGTAGACTGACATAGTCACAATTCATTTCATAATAAAACAAGTTTATCTGCATTTACAGATCAGTTAATTCCCAGTGCATCATCAGCTTTCATAAGTAATTGTTGGTCCAAATCATAATACTGATTCTGAAGAAATGCTTTGCTTCCAGTCACTCAGAACATATGTAAACATATATTTCTATACAATTTGATGCAATATTGATCATCCCAGTTAAAGATGTAAACCCTCCAAAGAAACTGTAAGTTGAACATGAAGGCAAATCTCTAACACAGTAAATGCCTTCTTGCAAAGCATGGACTAAGACTGGACCCCAAGATTGTTTGTGATATAGTACATGTGTGGAAGGATGTACAGAGAAGAATACTGGGGGGGAAGGGGGTAATGCTTTTGGTGAGAGGAAATGAGCTGCTTTTTTATTTCCAACAACATTCCAGGAATGTTTGGTTAAGTGTTCCCAACATGTACATTTTCCAGCTTTTCTTGACGAACCCTGAAATTTTGAGTTCACATGGATGTTGTACCAATGATCTCAGAAAGTGATTTGGTTTTGTTTTTCCAGTTAAAATTGTCTGAACTGTGGAGGATAATTTATGACAATGTTGTTGCTCATGTTTAAAGCAACTGATATTTCAATACTTTCCAGTAATTCAGAATCTTAAAATGGCATTCTTCATAATGAAACTAATGAAGGACATCATCTGTACTTTGTATGCACAGTACCTGGAATGTATTTGTACTTTCACAGAACCTGTTTGGAAGGTTATCTCAGAAACAAAACAGATTTAACAGGATGGTGAGGTGAATCAGGTGTGAGAAAGGGTACATGGAGGAAGGTATCAGATAGGAGGACAGAGGGATGAAGGAATGGGTGAAAAGGGTAAGAGAAGAGACCATAGGAAATTGCACTGATGGCAGTGTTGACAGGGGAGATGTAGGTAAAGGGTCATTGCTTTGACTGTGGGTTCAGATCTGTCATCTAACATCTCACAGCAGCATGTGCTCTTTTTTTCCTCTTCAGAGTATCAATAGGATGAGACTGGGGGCCCAGTGCCCAGAATTGCTGACAGTCATGAGATCCTGGTCACAGCCGAGAAGGTCATTCAGGTATTCAGACATTCATTACACCAGCATACACTATGACCATAAATGTTTTTCAGGTTGCTTGCAGTGATGTAACAGATAATTCATGTTTTAGTATTATTTATTGCTGTTGATGGTTAATGTTGTGTGTTGAGAGCTGAACTGCACTCAGTGTCCTCTCTGAGAAAAAAACAAAGCCTTCTTCAGTTTTTATAAATGGACTCACCCTCATCTGACCTTCCCTTTGCATCATCAACTTGCCCAAGTCTCTCTCTCTCTCTCCCTCTCTGTCTCTCTCTCTCTCTCTCCCTCACACTCTCTTGCACACACACATGCTCACAGTTACATATGCTTGTTCTCTCTCAGTCATACAAACAAACACTCTCTTTCTCTCCCCCCCCCACACACACACATACTCAGTCTCGCTCTCCCTCTCTTATCCCACATTGTTTTCTATTTCTTTCAAAAAATGAAGACATTCTGTTCAACATGCTTTGCTACTTTTTAACTCTTTCTTGATCCTTCACTCTCTCTTTCTTTTTCTGTTTAACACTATTTTCTTTCCTTCCTCTCACAACTCCCTCTTTTCGACTGCTGCTCTACAGGGTTAAACAGCTGGTACACATCCTCTTCTTTTGCTAATGATGACAGCAGTTCATTAGCGTACAGTAGAAAACGGGACACAGAGGTTAACTCAGGCTTTTCCTCTGAAACGGCTCTTTTTACAGCCTTGTGGCACTGATTCATTTTCCAACAGCATGCAGCCTCGCTTTCCAGGCCAGAGCAAACAATCACAGAGCCCTTGTCCTCAGTCCACAACCTTCCAGTACAAACTCCCTGAGTGGGAGGCCAACGCTGCTGTTACTTTAAAAAAAAAATCCAGATGTCTGACAGAAGCTGAGATGGCAGACTTTTACAGGTAGGGTCCTGTGGCTGCTACTCTTTTTTGCCTACCCCTTCAGACTGAGTCTTAATAGAGATAGCTTCAGGGCAGGGGCAGTCACAGAGGCAGTTTTACAAGAAAGCAGCTTTGTGCTAGTAAACATGTGCAAAAGTCAATAAAGAGAGCATGTTCTCAGTGCACTTTTAAGGAAGGTTTACATTTTGCAAACATTTGTCACAATTTGTTCCCTGTTTATTCCCATTCACACTGCTGTACTTCATTCAACAGTGTTTCTGTAAATCAGACTATGATTCAGCCTGTAAAGTATGCATGTATTTATTTATTTACTTACTTGCTTGTTTTTTTGTAACTAAGATACTCTGGTTTCCAAGTGCATTTTCTTAGTCTATGTATGCATAGTCTTTAACAACGCATATTTAGACAAAGGTTT
Source organism: Albula goreensis (assembly GCA_022829145.1). Classification (NCBI taxonomy): domain Eukaryota; kingdom Metazoa; phylum Chordata; class Actinopteri; order Albuliformes; family Albulidae; genus Albula; species Albula goreensis. The sequence continues at coordinate 23,406,093 of CM040752.1, forward strand.
GGAATAACATGACAAAAAGTGCAAGAATTATTTTTTCAAAAGTCATCCAGCTAGATGCAGAAGGCAAAGAGTGAGGCGTTAGGAGGGAAGGACTGACAGATCCTCTTGTCTGGAGAAAGGAGGGGAAAGAAGGATGGCTCTGTTTGCATTCCCCCACCACTCCCTCAGCAGTTTGTAGAGTGGGGGGACGGGGGCAGGGTTTAGATGTGGAGGTGCTTTGGGACTAGGACACACCCCTCCCCCCACCCCCACCCCGTGCCCCCTAAACATACACATAAGATCGTTCCTCACTTGATTGCTCTGGTCTGGTCGGGGATCACGTCCTTTCCCTGAGAAGTGCTAACTTGGACAGTGGGAGGAATTTTTTGTGGTTTATCCAGCGAGCTCCTCCATCTGTGTAAACTGGAGCCTGCCAGGATGTAGACTCCCTTTATCCGCAGACACAGGCAGGCTTAACCCCTTCAGGCCTCTGACACACTGATCTCAGCCTGCAGAGGCCTGACTCCCTGCCCTCTGCAGACACCTTTGGAGCCAGCGTGAGAGAAAGTGTCAGGAGCTCGTTGCTTCTTGCTGAGAGTCTCCCAGCTGATCGCTAAGGCGGAGGAGGGGGGCTAATGCTTTGTTTGGCATTGTTTACCGTGTTTCTTCCTCAGTAATAAAACACTAATGAGGGTAATGTGGTAGGGGGCTCTTATGGAGGTTATGTAAGTGTAAGCTGCAGTTTCCCATTAAAATGTGAGTCAGTTGATTGGAACTTTAGGTGAATGTGTCCATGTGTGTGGGAGTGCATGTGTACGTGTGCATTTGGTTTTGCATGGAAGCGTAAACATACGTGTGCATTCATATTTATAAAGCTATGTGTATGAATGGATGTGTGAGAGCATGTGTGTGCATACATGTGTATGAATGGATGTGTGCATTCTTGTACATTAATAATTAGTTTATAACAAGGAGAGTATTTGTGTTAACAGCCACAGGTGCATGTGCAATATGTGTGTGTATGTATGTATGTGTGTGTGTGTGTGTGTGTGTGTGTGTGTGTGTGTGTGTGTGTGTGTGTGTGTGTGTGTGTGTGTGTGTGTGTGTGTGTGTGTGTGTGTGTGTGTGTGTGTCTGTATGTGTGTTTGTGTGAGTGTATTGTGTCATCAGGTCCAAGAATCATGGAAGAATTTTTTGACACTGGGAAAAGAAACTCCCCCCTTCTGCTGTGCTTCTAAAACACATCACCAAACTGTTCCTGACTACTTCTCCACTGTGCGTCCATGTCACTCCCATTCTCACACACAAACACACATACACACATATGTGCAAAAACACACGCAGAAACATTAACATCCTCATGTATGTGCAGGCTTGCACACACACTTTTGCCCACTCAAACACACACACCACACACACACACACACACACACACACATGAACACACACAACAGAATCATGCGGTCTCCACTTCTCAACTGGGTCTTAATTTACACTGACAGGGTTGCAACAATGAACATGAATAACAGCAAGTTCCACACACTCCAGTAATGCACTTACCAGACAGACTCACCTCACCTCCTTATTACTCAGCCTGAAGCGCAGTGATCACACTGTTAACTCACACAGGACATTCAGTGGCCATGCCATCATTTCCTGAGGCCCTGTCACTGCCACTTCTGCACCACTACCTTACAGACACATTCTGCCAATTTATGGGAAATACAATGATCAATATATTCCACAGTATATATCAATGTCTGACAAAAATGGGTATTTGTATATTTGCTCATTTAGAGTAGAATGTTGAACTTGATAGTATATTTTATTTATATTTCATTTGGCTGAGGTGAAGTCTCTGTGGAAAGGCTATTCCTCTCATCAGGTGCTGTCAGACTGGGAGGGACATGCGGTTACTGGTACAAGTTTCTTGTACCTGGTACAATGCCTCAAGGGCTGTCAGCTTGTTGGAGCAAAATGTCAGCCCTAAAACACACACACACACACACACACACACACACACACACACACACACACACACACACACACACACACACACACACACACACACACACACGCACATACACGCGCACAGACACACAGCCTGAGGTTGCAGCCACCCAGATGCCCCACAGCAAGAGCACAAGTTGTAAGCGATCATGCGACTTCCCGGCCGGTGAGGGGGCCGGAGGCTGCCCAAACTCACCGCCCTCAGGCCGGACACAACGACAGCACCACTGTTAAACAGTTTAATAGCACATGACGTCCTGCTCCAGACCTGGGACCTGCTGGGACTTTGGAACCTGATGATCGAAGCCCCTGTTATTTCTTTTCCATACGCTGTCATTTTGTTTCCAATGATCGCTTAGGGAAAAGTTGTATTAGTGTGTATAAAGTGAAGCAGTGAAAATGAAGCCTGTCTTTCCCAGGACTCTCTGCACTGTTGGCAGCAGCCTTTGCACTCGAAGCACAGAGGAAGGCCGTCTTTGTTTATGAATGTGATACTCTAGTCATGGTTTACCGGTAATGTCTCACCAGCAGTATTAAGCTGAGAAAAGAAAAGAGAGATCGAGTCAACACAAAATGAATCACACATTGATAGAAGGGACGTCACCACTGCAGGCATGATGAATCCTCTAATATGACCCAAACTTATGCAACAAAGAGCTGTAACATTTTTTGCATTGAGTATTGAGAGGCAAACAGGCATGGGTTACATTATCTTCCTCACCTAGTTTGGAAAAGCAGAGGAATGCAAATTCTGAGAAAGACAGGGGTGGGACATAGAGAGAGAGAGAGAGACAGAAAACATGGGAGAATGTTTATTCCCAGATTTCTGGCATTCAATGTTTTATGAATAAATCAAATCCTCTTTTCATTTCACTGAAATTGCTCATATCATCACTCACTCTTGTTTCGAGTATCTTCACTTACTGTGTGTTTTGGGCAAGCAATGTCGTGCACTCAGCAACACAAAAACAGGAAAAAAGAGAACTTCTGAAAATAAGATGTATCTGTGGGAACCAGTCCTTGTTTTCCAATCAGTGGAGACTCTGCTACATCTCCCAGAATGCACTTGTGCCCCTGATGAGCAGAGAGGGACAGTGGTCTTGCGGGGGCCTCTCTGCGCTCCTGTCCCTTTAACAGACGCTTCCCGGTGAGGGATTTATGCTCTGTGAGTCATTGGGCTGTCCCTGGCACGCAGTTCCTAACCCCCTGTGTTTATGAGTGGATCTGGCCCAGAGCCTGGCCTCATGGCTGCGTGGCTCAAATCCTCTCACCCTGCCAGAGCTTCAGTTAACCCTTTACCAGTGGGGGCATGGGGGCAGAGGAAGTGGGGTAGGAGGGCATAACTGCATGGAGTCACAGCAGACATTTCATGAATAAACCCCATCCCCACAGCAACACACATACCCCACATGTACCACACACCTGGCCACTGGGATTCTGGGATTTGAGCTTCATGAGCTGTGCGCTTGCAGGGCATGACCTCAAGCACAGCTCTGGCTCCTCCCCCCTTCGCTGCAGCCCACCTCACTTTTGGCTGAGTTCCCCTTTTTCTCACTTTTGACACAGTTTAGCCGGAACCCAGTGTTCCCTCTGATATCACAAGCCCCTATCCCATCATCCAGACCAAATGATTTGTTTATATTTGCAAACAATCGCCTGGGAAAAAAGACATATCTGTCCATCTTGAAAAGGGGCTGCTTTTTCAAGTCCTGTTAATGAAAAAAGACCATTATTTTCTTGTTCCTTTGAAGCAAGAGTAAATCTTATCTCTGTCTTCCTGACTCAGTATCTGAGTATCAGTGCAAAGTCCACAGCCCCTAGGCTGGCCACAGTCCAGTCAATCAGAGCACCTTGAAGGTGGCTAACACGTGTGACTGTTTTACCCCCATCAGTACACAGTAAATATTTGTGCTGCAATGTGAGAGTTTGTGCCAGTAGCTATCCTCACAGTAGGACAAACAGCACTGGGGGGCCAGAACATATTCCCTAACAGGTAACAGTAGTCACTCTACTCAACACCAACATCTCCTCCCCCCATCTCCTCTATGCCCACAGTGCCCAACCACAGAGGATCTGTCCCTATTGATCTCAGTGCCATGTCTTTTATTATCTTGGTTTTACTTTTCATCATTATTATTTCTCTTTTATGTTGTGTTCATTTTCTTGCATATGTTTTCCTGCATGATCAGGAGATATACAAATGAAATATGCAGACTGAGATCACATAAATGGCACTGTTTTATATTTATTTTATGTAACATTCATGTGCAATGTGGAATAAATTGTGCTATCACCTCATCAGTTGCAAATTAAGCAAACAATAAACATATACAAATGTCTTTATGATAAATACATAAATAAATTCTTTAAACATCTTTAAAACTGTATCACAAAAACACAATATACTCAAAATATATCAATAATTCATTTAAATCTTCAACTTTCCAAATACGTCAATAAGCCTGTTATTGTATTTAAGGGGTCCAGGTACATTTTAGATATTTGTCCAATGCAACAGTGTGAAACTTTAACTCACTTTAACTCATATGAACTCTAAAGAGGAGTCCAGGTTGAGCAGGTTGCGGTGGAACATGTATTTCATCTGCCAAATGAATAAGCAATGAACTGTCGGTGAGCTGCCACCTCCATTTACTTTTAAGCCCTAAAATATATGGAAGACTGCCATCAGTTGTCTACTTAAATGTAAGCACAAGACTATGTGTTCTGACAAAAATGGATGTATTAGTTTTAAAATCTTCATTCATACATTGTGAAATTATAACAGATAAAGTAAGAAATATACAATAATCTTTTTAACGTTTAATGTATCATAAAGTGATAGTCATGCGCACAATATATGATTACAAACTTTGGAAATTGATTACAGTAATTTACTGGTCCTTCCTAAATGACTGTAATACTGTGGACTGCCCTGTGCTTTCTACTGTGATACCTGAATGTTTTGCTGTGTTTCATAGTCTTCTATGTTTCATTCTTCTTTGCTTTGTGCGATACTGCACCACCAGGCAATGTACTGTAACTGTTTGCGTTTTATTGTGAACTATACTGTAATAACCCCTGTCATGTGACCACCATATGGGCTGGGAACCTGCTGACTATCAGAATGTGAGTACAGTCTTTCCTTCCTGTAACAGAGTCCCAGGCTCCCTGGTCCGCCCATTTGAGTATCACGTACAGGACATTCTTTCACTCTCACTCCTTTTCTCTCCCTCCTCTCTCCCTCCCTCCCTCTCCCTTTCTCTCATTCTGCACTTGGCTGTATTGATCCCCTCCACACACTCGCTGGGCCAAAATTGTTAGGTCTATTTGCTACGTATAATTCCTGAGGCGCTCACTCTAATGCAAGGCCACTTAATCGCTCTTGTTGGTGGAGGGGGTGGGGGGTTGGGGGTTTAAAAGATCTCCAGGTGATTTAATGTGGAGCACTGCAAGCTGGAACAAGACTGTGGTGATTCACCTGGAACGTTACACACAGCTCGGATCACACAGATATGTGTGTGTGTGTGTGTGTGTGTGTGTGTGTGTGTGTGTGTGTGTGTGTGTGTGTGTGTGTGTGTGTGTGTGTGTGTGTGTGTGTGTGTGTGTGTGTGTGTGTGTGTGTGTGTGCACATTTGTATGTGTGTGCATAGTTTTTGCTTTATCACATGTGGACTGGAGCTGGTCTCCTCAGTATGTGAATGTGGTGTTAGTGTACAGTTGTCAGTTGTACTTCTGTGCTGAAATATGAGATGTTTGTGTGGAGGCAAGCTGTCAGGTCTACTAGGTCTTAAGGGAAAGTAAAGAGTGCACACTGCCCCTGGTGTGACACAGCACTCCCCCTCCCTAGACAGCCTGTAATGCCTTCTTCCTACATCTTAATGGGCCCTTCCAGTGCACACCAATTTACCAAGAATAACAATTAACCAGATCATGGACAAGGCAAACGATCTGGAGAGGGAGAAAGGAAAGACAGGCAGACAGTGCTGTGGAACAGCCAGGGGGCAAAAGGAAAAAGGGGGTGCAGGAAAGGAAAAGGAAAGAGACTGACTGTAAAAATGAAAGACAGAGACAAGAGGGCCTTGTTGAAGGGGGAAAGAAAAGGAAAGGGAAGAGGGAGCGATTGTCAGGAAAGTTGGTCTGAATCTCAGGAGACTTCTTAAAACCTGGAGTTCATTTTAATAACTAAAAAGTTTTTTGAAAGGCAGGGAGTTGCCGCAGGATTCTTACCTACTGAGCCAGAAGAGATAAGAGGGAGGAGAGAGAGGAAACAGGATGAGGAGAGTGACTGAAAGAGGTGGAGAGTTATACAGGCGGTGAAGATCAGATTAGAACATGTCCATAAATTAGGACATTAGAAAGAGCAGTAGGGCACAGCTTAGGGGTAGGCATTAAGGATGTCTGCAGTATGTTGGGCACAGGGATACTGTTAATATGTGCTGTATCAAACAGTGGAAACAATGGAGAATGTAGAGATACCACAGAGTAGGACTTGAAGTTAATTTGGGAGCAGTGGACAGTAAAAATATTATGTAAAACAGAGATATATGATGTATAATTGTACATTATGGGGGAGCAGTAGAAATTCTGGTGAACCTAAGAACAAAGGCCATGGGAGAAATGTAAGGGGGCAGCGGGAATGTAGAGGGACCCAAGCAAGTGCTAGAGTAGATATAAAGCAGACAGTAGAGATGTAGACAATTGTGGGGCTATAAAGCAGAGTAGAGCGTCAGTCAACAGAAGACATATAAGGAGCAGTGGAGGTACAGAGAACAGTAGAGAACACATGGACAGTAATGCTGTGAGAAAAACAGCAATGTATGGGACATCCACAGTAGAAATGGAGCAGAGATATAAAGGACAATAGACCTCTGCGGTTGGAATGAGTGGAGTTATTAAGCATGGAGGCTATGGACATTTGGGGAACAGGAAGCTTTGTGGGAACGATACAGAAGAGCTCTAGAGGAATCCCATGCGGGATGAGGGAATGCAGGAAGTAGGGACAGCATGGTGTACTTAACAGAACCTGAGGAGAAAGCCGTAGAGACCTCAGTCCACCCTGTTACTGCAGAGGTACAGGTCCCGCATGTGCCAAACAGAAGGGGTGCACAGCTCATGTGCTGCAATCAACAATCAACAACCAGTTTGGCTGTTAGAAGCAAGCTGTGGACTCCTCCATCAATCAGTGACCTAAATGAATTATTGGGTTTCGAAACACATCAAAAACCAGCATACAAAAACCAGCCCTCCAGGAATGGAGTGGAGAGCTTATTTCTTCTAGGCACACAATTGTCATTGGTCGCTCTCAACTAAATGTGTCATGAAGGAACACTTCTGCACCATAACAATAACTGGAGGCTACACTGCACCATTTTCACGCTGACAGCAGTCCTGTGCACATGGTCCCTGACCTGCCATGGCTTGCTTGCCTCATCCCCTCCCATCCATCCCTTCTCAGCATCACATCAAGTTCCGATCACTCTCGCTGGGGCAGAAAGGTGGATTTCAGCTGCTGCTGCTGCTGCTGTAGCTGGGAGGGGCTGCCTGACACAGAGGAGGTGTTTTTTCTTTTTCTCAGGCTCTTTCATGCAGCTTCAAAGTGTAAATGGTGGGAGACAGAGTGAGGCCTTGTGAGTGATGGTCACGGCAACTGTGACCAGCTTCTTTCTGCCATGCTGTGAAATGTTACAGATCTATTTCTGAGATTCAAGTAGCAGAGTTGGGCAACTCTAGCCAGGGTGTCAGGATGTCAAAAGTACAGGGAGGTCAAAATGGAGCAAGGGGTATTTTTTGGCATTATACCCCAAAAAATGACATCAGCAACCTGGACCTAGTCCAGCCCCCTACTGCTCTTACATGTTTTCACTGCTTATGCAGTTGTACCCTCCCTGAGGCTCTGATCAGCCTCCACTTGTGAATAGGTTTTCCTTTCTTGCAGACACACAGCATTAGCAATGCTGAATGTTTTTTTTAAATCCGTGCTATGGTCAGATTGAGTCATTCATTGTGTAATTCATTTAAATGTGAAATAACAGGAAAATAACAAAGCACACTTGTTAGCCATGTTGATATCATTTAAAATTTTAATAAATCTAAATTAAAGTACGGTAAATAGAAATCCCACATACTGTGTCAGGCAAGTTGCAAGTTTCTCTTATTTATTCTACATATTGCCACAGAATGCATGAATTTGTTGGAATTCTTTATAGTCTTACTCTTTCCAAGCACCTGTGGGTGAATCTGATAGGCGTAAAAACATCCTCGTTTGACTAAATCTTAATGATATAATATAAAACCTGCTGTAGAATTAACTGAATCCCAATGGTTGTGGGACAGTCTCTCTGGCTCACATTGCATTTGTGTAGATGACACACGGGGGCAGAGTGCTGGGGAAAGTGAGCCCTGTACCAGCTTTGCTCTGCATGCTGTCACAGGACCTGTCACCATGTAGTGCCACATTAAGCAGGTGTCAGACCCCTCTGGAGAGCAAAGGTGGAAGTCCCCGTGTCAAATCTGTAGGACAGCGTGAAATTCTCCAAAGGATCCGTCTTCTCCTCCTTTTCTAAATCTTTGATAGGGAAAATCGGGGGGTTGTTTCCATTAGTGGAGACACCCCAAAGCTGGTTCCCCCATACCAAGGAGGCCTGATGAGGATATATTATTCAGGCAGCTGTCAGCCATCACCGCAAGTTGCTGGTGCGGGATTCAGGTGAGGCCCCCGGGGCGACAGTTAAACTGCTGAAGACTGAAGAATCACGGGTGGCTGTGGAAGTGCCTGATGGAAAAAAAATAATAAATGAATGAGTGTTGAAAAGAGGAAGCAGAGAAGCTGCCGCATGTTACACTGATCAGCCATCATTAAGACAAGGCCTTGTCTCGGTGAAGTGCCGGCCTCCCAAGATTGCGCTCCCAGCATATGACATGTTTTCTTTCTCTGCTGCCTTGAAGTTTAAAAGATGAAGAAAGGGTGAGGGGGGAGCAAAAAGAGAAGGGAGAAGATGGATAGATCTTGGAGGTACAGCCTTCATTCTTTTTTCTCCCTCTCGCTCTCTCTATCTCCATTTCCCTCACTCTCATTCACTCTCACTTACTCTCTATCTTTTTCCCACCCTCCCTTTCTCTCCCTCTCTCTTTCTCACTCTCTCTCCCTCTGCCTGCCTCGAGCCTAAAGCTACTTCCGAAAAAGCAACATATCAAAACTTAACCACATTTCCTTTTTTGAATAGTGCTGAGTTCAATATTATTTTGTTTTGAACTTCTTTTTTTTCTGGCATACTCTAGGGTACCCCGTCATGAAGTGCAGCAGTATGCTTAGCACACTAACTTAAGGGCAATCAAACACCTCTTTTCTGCTTCCTGTGTGGTTGGGGTAACTTTGGTTTGAAAGATAAGGGATTTGAAAAATCTAGCCTCAGTTCCTGCTCACTCTTCCCTTTGAGAGTATGATCTGAGATCTTTAGAGACTGAACTGACAGATAGGGAGAAGGTGTCCAATCACTAATAAAAGAGACATCATTTTATCAGTCCAATGGACACTAATTTGCATGAGATATACTGAGGTTATGGCCGACTGGCAAATACCCCTTGAGAAAATCAAAATTCCTGATTCCAACATCATTAAGATAATTATGATAACAATCATCTGCCATGCAGGTCTTATTATAATCAATGCACAATTTAATTTTTTTTATTCATCTTGATTATTTGCCTGCCTTCTTTTACCCGATTTCTTTTGCATTTATTCTGTTTTGTCGTTCAGTTCCGTTGGTGATATTGAACCTGCGTTCACTCAGAGTCCAGACTGTGGTCCATTTCCTGCACCCCAGGAACCTCCAAAGTGACCCACTCATTTGGCCCTTCTCATTTGCATATTCACTATATGTGTAGGTTTCAAATCTTACATTTAAATCTATGTTTAATTTTCATAATTACATTTAATATTCACCCTTCTTCTTTATATTGATATTCATAGTTAAATGTATCATTTGCATTTACATATAACTTTTTTATTTTGTTTTAATGCAAAAGTTATACATGGAAAACATGTTTTTTTTACACATTTTTCTCTAAAATGTTCTGAAAGTGATATTTTAAAATGCATAGTGCATTTTCTTAGATTTGGCAATACTAAATGTGAAAAACGGGAAGTTTATTAAACATGCAACCATTTACCATCAGTAATCCATACAAACCTGTCTGAAGCCGAACCCTGAGAGTGAAGCAAAGGAGAATGTTTTGTTCTAGACTGCCTTAACCTGGAAGAGTTCTCAAATACAAAAGACACAAGGACATTTCTGCAATTCCTATTGAGAGAAAAAAACTGACGCAAACAGTAAAGCATAGTCCCGCATAATTTCCCCATCCCCACCTCCCCCAAATCTCCATCCCTGGCAGATGGCTAGCATTAATATAGAAGTGATAACGAGATTTTCAGATTATACACAGCAGTTATGGATTTAAATGCAAGGGATTCCAGTTAATGTGATTAAGGAAGAATGTCCAGAAAATGAAGTGAGGGTGGAATCGCATAATCCACACATTGTATCATGGTCCATAATTAGGAGCCTTATTTGCTAGTTATTGCTTTGGCCACTGTCATTGTTGAGTTTCCATTACAAATGTGGATCGGACTCTGCAGGATCTGTAAGGGCTGAGCATTGGCAATGCGCTCATGCTCTGATTTGCTATAGAAGTTTAAATGAGGCTGCACTATGGGACATTACCGAACCATTAAAAACTCAGTAAGGGCTCTAATCAAGGAGTCTACATGCATAGGTTTCCTTACACAACAGCAATAGCTGCCACTGTAGATCCAGAGAAGGCAATGGCCTGTGTTTGACTTCACAAATTGGGTAGTCGCTAATTTTAAAAATAGTTAATTGCTTCCAATTTGTTCAATTATTCTGTCAATTAATTGGGTGCAATTGTTAAAAGGTGTTTTGTTCTGGCCTTCATTTCAATTAATTTGTACATCCCTAAACATGATATGTGTTCGCATGCATTAACATCTTATCATGTTTATTTATTATTTTTCTTATGCCATCAGGCTAGAACTTTCTCATGCTGAAAAAAGTGCATCTAGTTTTTGATGGTTTTCACAATTGTGATAACTAGCTTGTGTGTTTACAGTCAGGAAATATATCAATTTAATAATGAATTTTACATATATTTAAAAATTGTTTCATTTTCACCAAAACTAGCTGACAATGAAAATGGTTGGATCTCTTGCTGGATCATAAGCAAACAGATTAGTTGTTATTGGCTAAGACTTTATTCTCAGGCCTAGCATAAAGTTTGCATTGGTAACTGTCAGCTCACAGACTCCATCAGGAGCACAACCGACTTCTCTCTGGGCAACATGCAAATTCTCCTCTGATAAGATGAAAAGGAGAAATTGAGAACTAAACTTCATTTGCATTGTTGATGGAAAAGGTGCCATAAAGAGCAGATGTCTGTTGAAAAACCACAAGCCCCCTCTGAAAATACACACAAACACACACACACATGCACACACACACACAGTTATATTTAAAATACTAACATACCTTTAGTATGTTTTATTGTTTTTATATCAAACAGAGCTACCACCAGCATTCAGACTGGGAGCATAATTATAAGCAGGAGATGGGAGTCAGAATGCACTCTTACCCGTGTAAAAGTGAAATGCACTCAGATCTGGACTGTAGCCCGGCTCCACACAAAAATAAAAATGTGGAAGGAACTGGACAGGAAAGGGTCAGTGACATTAGGAGAGTGTTTCATACACTTCCTCTTTACAGAAAGTGCCAGATTTGTCAGTCTTAGCCCAAATTGTCTTTTATTTTCACAATCGCTCACACCAATTATTGCTTTATTGGGCTTGGATCCATCTTTCAAGTGGCCTGACTGAGCATGTGCAGATGCTCAGTCAGGGGTTGATAAAAGTGTTATGTCCTGGATCCTGTCATGTATATGCTGCACTAGAGGGATTAATACCAAATCAAAGCTACTTTGCTCTGAAGCTTTGTTCTAAATGGCATACTTTTGAATACTGGAAAACAATTAACGTGAATGCCTATCAGATGCTTTTTCAATATTACACATTAATATAAATCTTGCATCATTATTTGTGTATTTTTAATTGTATGGCTATGTGACAAATTACATGCATTCAAAACACCAGTGACTACAAGATTAACGTAATGTAAGGATGAATAGTTTTGCTCATTTCCTAAAAAGTAATCACTTTTAACAATGTCAACAATTTCTTTTGTGCTGTACCAGAGATTGCATCATGTATTTAACATCTATTGCTATTATGGTTATGGTTTCTGGAAAAGTTGCCCTAAATTACTGGACCTGGGCATTTGTTGCGAAGAGACATTAAAGGAAGTTCAGAGGTAACTGGTCACTTCACAGAAACAGCAAAGAAATTGAGAGAAATTTGCAGTGATGGTAGTAATTTAATCCAATGCATTATTTACAATACAAGTACAGACATCATACAATCTGTCAAGCTGTAGCCAAATGCAAATGTTCATGTTTAGCTAGCTAGGTGTTTACTAACTACCCAACACATTTGCATTTGGTCATAGATTGTGCATAAGTGGATATAAAAATGCTAATGTGAAGTGTATGATAGGCTTGAAACGAAAGATAATCATAATAATGTAGCAATCAGTGTATTGACAACCAGCTAGAAAAGGTCCATTTTGAATATTACAATAGAGGTAGCACTGTTTCCATTGTCTGATTTGTCCAGGCAGATGGGCGTTTGCATTTATCTAAATATTTACAGAACTCTGGGCCAAAACAAATGTTTCCCCATGTCGCAAACCAACAACAAAAAGAATGCATTGCTTCCATTCACGCGTCACACCAATGCATTTCAATAATATGGGAATTGTTTTGATATTATTTACATTCATTACTCAAGTGGATACAGCCTGTGGCCACCTGAGTGACAACTTGAATATATCAAGATTTCTTTTCTGTCACTTAAGGCTGGAGGAAGAGAGGTATAAGAGCCACTTTATTTTATTTATATTCAACATGCAACAGATGAAACTTTTTTTTTATAAAGTTTTAATAAAGATCTGTAAATTGTCCTGTTGTGTGACCTGAGTGGGGGGTGGAGTCTCAGAGGCATTCTGATTGGCAGATAGACAGGTGACGAGAGAGCAGATTCTGGACTGTCCACAGCCAGACAACCAGGCACTCTGCCAGTCTGGGCAGACCCAACACATTTTTCCCACAGAAACTCTCTCTCTCTCTCTCTCTCTCTCTCTCTCTCTCTCTCTCTCTCTCTCTCTCTCTCTCTCTCTCTCTCTCTCTCTCTCTCTCTCTCTGTCACACACACACACACACACACACTTTTATTATATTTCTCTTCCCTTTTCAAAGTTGAGGAAGGCTGGGTTAAAATTGCGGGTACAGCTGGAAAATGTTGAGCTTTGTTGTTATTCTAATGTTCAACTTGTTATGATTTCTCAAGTTTTTTCTTCTCTTTTGGTCTGATTTGAAAGGACACGGTAGATGAACAACTCACTTTCACACTCCGACTGCTTTTGATTAGATTACATTGGCAATAATTTGTGAAGATGTATTTGTTAATTACATTTGTGGGTGGGAAAACACGTTCAAGTCATAAGTAGCATTTATGAAATTGTTTTGTGCCAAGAGCATTTGCATAAAGATGAATATTCATTAACATTTTATGTTACAAAATGTATCTCCAAAGGCTTTTCTCTGAAAGGTAAAGGTTCCTTTGAATAAGACAAATACTAGAAACTGAAGAGTTAACAGAGTCATTTCCAGCAAACTCCAGCTGAAAAACTCCCATAAGTTCCAGAGAGGGAGTAGGAGCAGGAGAGGGGACAAGGGGGAGGTAGTACTCAACACAGAAGAGGGAGGCGAACTGAGGGAGCAAAAGAAAACAAGGGAAGGAAGGAGTGGGACAAGCTGAAGGGAAGAGGAGTGAGAGGAGGGATAGAGAGAGAAAATGAGGGAGGGAGAACACTACGGAGGCACTTTCCAATGAAAACAAAGTGTCAGATTTAACACACTTGTGCAGAGAGGCACAGCTTAATGACCCACTTCCAGGAGTCGGACGACTACAACAAAACCATTGATCCTCCCAGAGTGGGGGAGGCAGGGGGAGAGAGATAGAGAGAGAGAGACTGAGTGAGTGAGTATGTGAGTGAATCAGTGAGTCGGTATGTGAGTGAGAGCAAAAGCAAAAGTGGGGGGAGCTGGAAGCATCAGCAAGCTATAAAAAAGGAAACATGTTGGGGTCCTGGTAAGAATATTGGTTTGAAAATGATTTAATTAGATATTGCACAGAAAATATCCATACATATAACAAAGCTGAAAATATTTATTATAGACCAAAAAAGTTGTTAACAAAGTTTTTTTTTTCCTGCTGCTGTGCCCAAGCTTTGTGTGCTGCTCCAAGCATAACTAACATTGTTGTGTGTTACATAACTGTCCCCATGTACTGTCACACACACACACACACACACACACACACGCTTTACATCACCAGTGGGCACTCTTATTGGGTTCTCTGAGGGGAGTCCTAATGGCAATGCAGAACTGTAGTAGCCCATTTTTTACATAAAGGCAATTAAATGTCATTTCAAACAAGCAACATTTTTTGGCCTTTCCACTAAAACTAGACCACAAATCAGGCCATGTGTGGCATGGTGGCTGATGCCCCCACCCGAGGGTTGGTGTTTAGTGATGCCATGATAACAGGCTTCATGGGGAGGACCAGCTGCTTTGGGGGCCAGTGCTGGAAAAATGGGGGGTTGGGTGGACAAACACTTGATGGTAACCACATCCAGTGCTCCATGTAAATGACCGTATTGACGTGAGTTTGTCATGTCCTGGCCCCGGGAATGGGGGGCTACTTACAAGCCACAGACATATTAACTGTTAGGCCCTTGGGAACAGTGCAGACTATTTCTGCTTCCTGTTTATGTGGAAATGGAACTGTGTCAAAAGCTACGCTGGCCTTAATAAACTGCTCTGGAAAACACCATGCCCTGCACAGAGAGTGGGACTCGGTATGTGTTGTATTGCAGTTGACAGTCAAATGAGTGTGTTTGTATTTTAATCTTTAATTGAGTGCCAGGGGTTTGATTTACAGGGGGCTTTGTGCTATAGAGCACTGAGATTGTGCTGTTTGGAGTGAATGAATCTTTTGCCAGTTCAGAGCATTAGCAAGCCAAACTTATCCTTCTTTAATAGTGCAGGTTTGGCAGAGACAGGCCAAGACAAGCCTGCTGTGGAAACCCATAAGGCTCACATTTGTGTGGGCAACTGATTTTTCTAGTATAAGCAAAGGCTGATTTTGTACAGCTATAAGATTAATACAAGTATATTGAGAGAGTGCTTTAGTGTGGAGCTAAGGACAATGCAAATTTTCATACACTCACAAACACACACACACATGCACACACACACGTTCACACACACATGCACACACACACACACAAACACACATTGCATTTAATCAGATTATCTATTCTTCCTGTATACTTCCTTATGCTCTAATAACACTACATACAAAACTCACAACAAATACATTTATGCAGGTATTCCCCACATACGTTACCACATACATTCACACACAAACACTCTTACAGACACCTACATGCCATGAAAAAGTTTATTTCGTACATGCATACTCTCTCTCTCCCCTCTCTCTCTCACACACACACAAATGCACACACACATGCACACACACACATGTACACTCACAAAAACACACACACACACACACACACACACACACACACACACACACACACACACACCACATGTATACGCACCATGCAAGCAAATTTATTCCCATATGCAGATAAGTAATGTTTCACTAAGAGGTCAAAATGAGCTAGTCCAGCTGGGATAACAGGCCCAAAGAAAGAGGAACAAGAAGAAAAGCTTCTGATGACAAAAGCTTACTTGTTAGCAGCTTCTCCCCATGAACATCTGCAGTGGTGACGAGAAGAGAGAGGGAGGAGGGCAGAGGGTGCTGTTAAACCCAAAAAAAAAATTCCCAGATGTTTGAAGTGAAGCCCTTGGGCAGCAACGAAGTCGCGTGGAAACTCAGCAGAACATGTGCAGTCCATTAGAAAGGCCGGGGCTGGGGGAGGAGGCGGGGGCAGAGGGGGTGACAGCATTGGAGGGTCTCTGACTCCCACTCACGGACAACCAGATGCATTGTAATAACCATGCACACGGACACACACTTGCATCATCCATATTCAGACACACAAGCAGGTGTATTGCCACATACACACTACACAATATGCATATGCATGCACACATACATTCATATACTCAAATCCACACAAAGAGGTGCATGCACACATGCTCTTAGGTTTGCATGCAAGTTTTTTTTTCCATATTGAGATGGGCAGTTAATGTCGCAACACCATAAAGGCGGTCTTATTATCAAAAGCCAGACCTGGAAGGGCAAGGCTAGCAGTGTTTGTGTACAGTACAGAGTGTGTTTGGATGACAGAGAGATGGTTTCAGGCATAATGTCCAGAATGGTGATTTAGATGTCCCTGTGAGTGCATATGAGGCACGAAGGGATGGACAAACGACAGTTGTTAATCACAGAGTATGAAAGTCAAACTTCTAAGTTGTGATGTAAACTGATGTAATGCCCACCTGTGGCCTGAGTGAGGGGCCTGCTACACAGAAAGGAATAACCTGCTTTGTAACAGGATTTACAGCTCCATGTGACCCCTGACCTCCAGTGACCTTCTGTCTGTCAGTTGACTGGAATGCAGCAGGCCTGAGCAGAGAGCGAGAATACTGTGGGAAACTCTGTGTCATAAACACACACTGAAACTCAAACACATGTACACACTCATTCACCCTCTCTCTCGCTCTCTCTCACACACATGCATACACACGGTTTACCACAAAAACATATCTAGACATGAGCACTGAAACACACATATACACATGAAAACAAACACACATACACACACACACACACACATATTCATACTTTAAATTCTACAGGTGTTTATTCACGAACAAGCATGTGCACAAAATCCTCATACATGTACAGTAAAAATTGTATGCATCACTAACTCAGACACAGACTAAGTAAGTTATCTGGTTTCAAATGATTATAGATAATCAAAAGTAGTTACTCTATCAAATCAATTATCAAATGAGTCTTATTGGGTAAGATAGCAAAGCTTTAGCATTCCAGAGGTCAAAGGTCAGCACACATACATATTCCATTGGGTAAACCTGCTGTTTCTGTCCATGTACATCTCCCTTGTACAGGAGGCTGAAGGTCAGTAGTTCAGACATCCTGGCCAATGTAATTCTAACTGGACTGAGAGGGTGTGGGCAGAGATGTATTTTTAAACCCTGGAAAGGCGCTGACACACTGTGGCATGTACAGTAATTGGTCCCTGCTTGACATCTGTTTTTTTTCCCCAGACTGCAGAGAATTAGGCCCCAGGACCAGTGAAGTTAAGGGAGACCAAAAGCTCTACAGACCCCTACATGGACTGGATGTGATGTTTCTCCAGGAGGAAGAGAGGAAGTGGGTGGTCAGCAGTGGTGGAGAGTGTTGTGGTCACACTGAGATCAGGAGAGAGGTAAAAGATGGGAAATAGCTGAAAGTGCACATGCATCGTTTTGTGTGTGTGTGTGTGCGCGTGTGTGTGTGTGTGTGTGTGTGTGTGTGTGTGTGTGTGTGTGTATGTGTATACATACATGTGTGTGTTGGAGAGCACTTGGCTGTTGAGAGAACACAACTGCTCTTTTTAAGTGCCCGGGGCTTTGGCTGCCTGCACCCCCGCCTGCGTGGGCCCTGGGTAAATGAGGGGTCACCAGCAAGTGAGAAGAGCACTTCCCTTGGAAATACATTAAGGAGGCAGATATTGATTCCACATTCTAATTGTTTTTCACTCCGATATATCCAATTACCCTTTGAACTTTCTATAGGAGCGGCGGTGTCCCCCTAGGGAACCGTCAACTGGTGGTTTCTCTTCAGACAGGTCTAATGGCAGAGCAATCTGCAGAGATGGGGCAGACAGGCAGGAAATTGCCCAGGGCAGGGCAACATCACAGATTCTTTACATTAGCCAAATACTCTGTTCCATACCCTTAACATTGAGAGTTTAGCCTATCATCACAGCCAAAACAATCAAGTCTGACACATCCACTAAGCATTCATTGATAGGCATAATCTATGATGGTATTGTGGCATTGGACACTTCTATGGAAATAACTCTGGTTACCAACGGAAACCTTTTGATGTTGAAAAGCAGACAGGGCAGACGAAAGGCAGCAGCTGTATAAGAGACTATGGCAGCATACACATACACATTACACCACAATATAAGAGGTCATTATACAAAATAAAGCCAAAACTGTAATGTTAATTTTTCTCAATGTGATGTTTTTTTTTGGCTTGGCAGGTTATGTCACAGTAGCTGTGTATGAATTGATCAAATGCGTCAGACAGCAGGCCATCAAAAGGGCGGTCCAAGCGCAGCAAGCTTTCAGTGTAAACATCACTGTTTCCCCAAACACAGTGGCCTGTCTGTCACACAGGAATGCTGGACATATATCCTGCTATCTCACTTTGTCGGGCTGACCTAGACACAACACCGTTAAAAGGAATTCAGGGTTTTGCAAGGTTCAGACACAGTGAGAGGCTGACATTGATCTCCTTTTCCTCAGTGCAGAGGCTTGATGGATTTCCTTTAGGCCAGACACAACCAAACTACCCTCGCTCCGGCTTTCGTCCTTTTGCATCACATTAGTACCATAAAAAATCTTCTGTATCCATTTTTGCACAATCAGTTGCGCATTGTAAAAATTTCATGGCTCTAGAAATAAAAAGCTGTACTCTAAACTATGTGATTAATGAAGTTCTCTTCTATAATAATAAGCCTTCAAATCTTAAACTTATTTTAGAATATCTGAACAACCTAGTCACAACCATTTATAGCCGGGCTTCAATATAATAGCATTAAACATACATGGCACTTTAAATGAAAACTGCCAAATTTATTGACTGTATGGACTCATCAAAGGACTGGCGTTGGAAATTAGCTGGAAATAAACACATGTACAGTACATCGGACAGTGCAATTGCAATTGTCAATGTTCCCTGTGCTTGTCTCTTACAAATAAACTAATAAATAAAATAATAAAACAATAAGCCCTTCTTTCTACTTTCCCAAAAAGTTGACTTTTTGATATGATAGTCTCTTTTATAATATAATTTTCAGAGACATTGTTTTGTCAGGTCACACATGGTGGTTAAGGCCACACTTGCATTGGGGTCTCTCTGTATTCCACAGCATCGATGGATACACATTGCAGAACGTAGTATTCATGGTGCATTGTATCCCACAGTTCCTGTCCACCCGGCCATCCCAAGACCCCAGTGGGGAGCTGCCACTGGTGAGACAGTGGGAAATAACTCCCCATTGGCAGGCATACAGAAATGTATCATTTATAATTTTAGATTTTTAGATGTTAGATTTTAGAGATAGCTGGAGGCTCCCAACAAGCCTTTCATTAATTTCATATCTGGAGTCTAATGGCTGATATGGGGACATTTATTCATGCAAGTCCAATCTTGAAAAATTACACTGATACTTCATGTGTGGTGGAGATATCAAGACATAGAAAAAGAATTTCAGGATTTTGAAAGTTAATTCTAGATGTAATGTTCGTCAGGTAAAGATTCATATCAACAAAAGTACAAAATATCAATACATTTTGGAGATGGCAAGTATTTGCAAGGTATTAAAAAGAAAGAGGTCAAGATATCCCTATATATTGACTGTTTTCACCTGTCCCTCTCCCTTTCTCCCTGTTCAGAGTGCCCTTATCACACCAGCAGAACCCTCGTGTATGTAAGACAGGACCCACTGACCTTGTAGCATTCAGCAGGGCACGGCATGTTTGTCTGAGTTTGCTACTGCGACCCAGCCTGTCGGATCGGTCCATATTAAAGATGCTTATCACGGCCGCTCCCCATGCAGATAATAGCTCCCTCCCCAGCCGAGGCCCCAGCGTCCTGTCTCAGGGCGCTGATCAATAGGGGAACTACCGCAAACATGCCACTTGTTATTAACTGCCCAAGAAACACTCCATCACTGTGTCACCCGCGCTCTGCACACTGCAGAGATGAATTTATACACTTATTAAAAATGCTGTGGGCCCCAATGACAACTTAGAGCTAAGTCCCCTGCCATCATTCCCTACTCGCTTTCTTTCTTTCTTTTTTTGATGTTTCACCCTTTATTTCTGTCACTCTTTCTTCTGTCTTACTCTCTATATCTCTCTTCCCATCTTTATTGATTTCTGTTTCTTGCTTTGTTCTTGTCCTTTTCTCTAGATGCGTCACTCTTTCTGTCTTAATTCTTTCTTTTACTTTCTGTCTTCTTGTCTTCCTCTTTCATTCTTTTTTCTCTATCTCTGTGTCCCTCTCTTGGTTCTGTACACTGTCAGTAACACAGGCCTGATGATTCCTTTTTTCAGGCAGTATCCTCTGCCATTGTTTCTCTCTGGGTGGACTGGGATAAGAATAGGCCCCAACAGATCTGTGCTACGCAGACACAATGCAGAGATTACGTGTTCCCCTGCTTTGTGGAAGGGAAAGTGGTGTGAGTGGTGCAAAAGTCCCGGGCTTTGGCTCAGTGTGATACACTCTACACAATAGCCTCCAGTCCACTTCCCTCCCTGCAGAATCAATGTTGAGTTATTTAGCAAATAAAGAGAAAAATCAATCCAGCGTAATGCACGCAAATATCTCCAACAGGGAGACAGAAGTGCCTATCAGGGCATCCACCAACACCCAGTGTGGTGACAGGCAGAGGAAGGTCCAAGCTTGACTGGGGAGACAGAAGACAACATGGTTGGGATCCTGCCTGTCCTATGATTAAATATTGTGATTCATTAAAGAAATTTGTAATTTAAAAGAAAATTTAACTCTTTAACTCTTTAAATTTAAGTCTTTAACTTTATTATTATTGTTGTTGTTATTGTTATTGTTATAATTGTGTTATTATTATTACTATTATTATTATTATTATTATTATTATTATTATTATTATTATTATTATTACTATGACATGTCTGCAGTTGTTACTAAGCAGTTGTAAGTGTATAGCTGTAGCATTTTAAAACCTAGCCTGCTGATGTGTACTTAGTTATAAACCTCAGAGTGACTGGGGCTGTTGAGACTGGGAGAGCTGGGAAACTCCAGAGAGAAACTTGTAAGAAGCAAACAAACTAACTACAGCCCTTCACTGATCGGAATATGCAGGCTCCAAAAATCCCCTGTGCAATTAGAATCAGATGTGGCTCCAGAAGACCCATGCAATTACACCCCAACCCCCAAAAACACTCACACACACCACATGCACACACGCACACTCACAAACACACACTGTAAATAAATATTCAACCCCCAGAAACTCACAAGCGGGATTCATTACCTCCTTCTCATCCTAGCGGGTTTGACAGGCACTGAGCTGTCTCAGACAGTCACAGAGCTCCATCTCTCTCACACAAGACGCAGGGGTGGCATAATACTTCAGAAAAGGTTTTTTCCAGAACACATATTTCATCATTGATAATATCATCACTGCGCTCCACCTATTCCTCCAAAGCGTGTGATCACCAACCAACTGTACACAATTATAGAGTTCCCTCTTTTACCTGAGCTGAGTTCAGAGACACATTTTTAGTGTTAAATCCTGCTCAGATAGAGTACACTTTACTCGCTACAGCACATGAGATCAGAGCTCCAAATAAAGAAATGGCAAATATCACAGTATTGTCTACAGCTATGCTGCTCTCATTCATATTGATTGTATACTGAAACAGTTAAAAGATTCTTCTGGCCATTGAGTGAAATAGTTTATCTAATATGTACTATTAGCAATGTGTGTGTGTGTGTGTGTGTGTGTGTGTGTGTGTGTGTGTGTGTGTGTGTGTGTGTGTGTGTGTGTGTGTGTGTGTGTGTGTGTGTGTGTGTGTGTGTGTGTGTGTGTGTGTGTGTGTGTGTGTGTGTTCAGTATAGACTGGGCTCTCCCAACACCTGTTGTGGACAGTCTGCCCCCAATGACATGTGACCTGCATCCCCCCTACCCCTCACTCTTGCTCTATAAGGGCTGCTGACAAATGTCCTGCATGAACCTGCCGCTTCACTGGCTATTTATACTACACTGCCTTGTCCCAGATCTCGGCTTTAGGTGTCTGTTGACACTTAACTCCACACATGTCCAGTGATATTCCAGGTCAAATCTGTTTCCAGCATAAATAAAAGCAAATCAGGGAACAAACAAGTCAAATAAACAGCCCTAATGCTTCGTAAACACCAGCAGCTTCCTTCTTGATGTGTTTGCTCCTCTTTGAGTTTGAGGTGGGACATCCAAAGAATTCATCCCTTGTGTCAATACCAACAAGTCATGAGGGGAAGAGGAAATACTTCTGTGAAAATATCTTGGTATTTTTAAAACTCTAAGGCAGTGATATTGATCCTGATGTCTTTTGTCAAGGCCCGCTATTCTATTTGAAATGACCTGTAGGAATCTTGACAGAGGCCAGCATTATTCATTACAGACAATATGCTAAAATGGCTAATTATTGTGACCAATTACCTGACTAATTAGCCAATTATCCATGCGAGCAATCTATTGGCTGGAGAAATCAATAGCTGTTCCAATGCATCAGATATTCTCACTAATGCAGACATTCTCCTATCCTTTCCCCTCCTACCTGTCTGACACCCAGAAAGAGAGAAATGGAACAGTCATAGGTAAACTGAATTAATTCAACAAATTAATACATTCACTGAGCTCATTGATTTATACATGAATTAAGATCAGTCAAAGTCATCTATCACATGGAAGAACAAATGTTGAAAAATGATATGACTGTAATAAGATAATAATAATAATTGCATACCAAGAAATATTTTTCAAGCAAAAACAACATAAGACGATTGTTTTATTTTATGTAAGATATAATTTTATTCTCCTTGTAAGATGAGAGTATTACGGCAGAGGATGACAGAGTGAAACTTTGATCATTCGCATCAGACAAGAAGTCATTCAGTCTCACTGGAGGAGTGGTCAGTCAATCAGGACACGAGGGTGACAGGGCAGAGTGGGGGGGTTGGGGGTTATTCATTTGGAACTCTGTGCTGTATTCTAAGAACAGAGGGAGCTGGAGCCATTTCAGGACACCCCCTGCAGTCCTGCACAGGGGGGCATACTTCTGGGCCTCTTTAATTAAGAGCACCCCACATCCACCCTTACCTATTATGGGCCAGGGCCGACCCTAATGAACTGGGCCCAAGTCACCACGCTGGCGGTCACTCTTACCACATTCCTGCTGCTGCCCTCCAAGGACCCCGTTCAGTACCCCATTCCCTGCATGTTTCCAAAACAGGACTTTCGTTAAGCAAAACACTGAAAATAAAGTGGGGATGTTTGGTTTAAATTAATGTTTATATACATTTATAAGGATATAAACTCACAAGTATACATAGGGTAGACACAATTAAGGAAACAAAAAACTATATATGAATAATTATTTACTAATAAAGGGTTGGGCTGCACTTTCTTGCCTTTAGAACAGATTTAAGCATGATGAATGGATTCTAGTGGGATATCAGACCACTCAACACTCAACATTCTTGAAGCTGCTATAAAAATTCGGAGATATTGATCTTATTGTGGAGGCCATGGGATATGTTTGTCTTCTCTTAGTGTTCACAAAACCACTCTTGAATCTGTTTTGCAGAGTGTATGGGAGCATTATCATTTTGGAATATGTGAAAATCTTGAGGGAATATTGTGCGTACAATAAGGTGCACTAGGTCACCTAAAATGGCTTCACATTCCTTGACCACAATTATACCACTTAGAGTAATAATCAGACACAATGACTCCCATGAGATGGCTGCCTGTACCATGATAGATCTACCACCATGTCTAACAGCAGGGTATAGATAATGTCAGGTGAAGGCTGTCTTTGGTTTTCTCCAAACATAAACCTAGAAAATGAATGAATGGAACCTTCTTCCACCTCTGATGTGCAGATTTTCAGATTAGTGGTGATTATAAAATATTTTTACAACAGAATCATACTGGTAATTAGTGGCATCAATGGATTGTACACTTGATACTATTATTGCATTTAAGGGTTATGCAACTGAGTAAGACCTTGTTGCTATAATTTACTTTTGAGTTCATTCGTTAACATAATCTTTCAAAACTGAAAATGAGGGACTCAAAAACCTGAAAACTGCTGTTTTGCTAAGAAATAAAAGCTGATTATCAATACTTTAATTTCATATTCATTCTGATCTCAAATCAAAATTCCTGAAATCTATAGCAAAATCAATCCTACAGGCAAAACAAGATACAGCAAAAAAAATACCCCAAAACATTTCAACTGGCAAATTTCACATAGGTGTTTATCATATCATCTGAAGCCTGGAATCAGAGGAATTCGCCTGCAGAGTCAGCTTGCCAAACGGGATAGGAAGCTGCTGGTGTCAGAGCAGAGCTGGGAGGTGAGCCTGTCAGTAACAGCGTCAGGGCATGGACGTGGAAAGCGCCACGGAAAACATTCCCACAGGAGTGGGCGGGCGGCTCGGGTCCCACTGCATCCCCAGCTCTTATCTGTCCCAGCGATCAGCTGTGAAGAGGCCGCTGGCATAACCTCCACACTCCCATACTTCCCCAACCCCCCGCCTTCCTCTCTCTCTCTTGTTCTCTCTCTCTCTGTCCCTCTTCCCTGCCACTCACACACACACAAACTCTCTCTCACTCTCTTTCTCTTTTTTCTCTGGCCCTCTCTCCCTCTTTCTCTCTCTGATCCTTTCCCCCCATCCACTCTCTGTACCTCTCTCTACCTCTTTCCCCCAGGTGTTGCACTGGTTAGCTGTTCACATGTGGCCCTGAGCAGAGCACACTCACTTTAACCTGCCCCTGGAGGAGGAGAGTTAACACATCAGGAGGTATTAAGACTTTAGAGCGTCACTGAAGACTAAGCTGGGGTGTGATTAATCCTCACTTAATCCTTAAGTCTTTCTGAGTGGAAAATGATCCAGGCACCTTTTGTGTGTGCATTTGTGTATGCATGTGAACATGTGTGCATTTGTCTATGAATTTGAACGTCCGTGCATGCATGCATGTATGCGTTGGTGCTTCTGTTGGTTCACACTCATAGATGTATATGAGTGTCACATTGGGATATTTTATGCAAATTTTGGTTGATAATAGAACCAGTAACATTGTATTCATTACACTACCCTGACACCCAGTTAGCCAAACTCAAGTTAGTACACAAGCATTTTTTGTTTGTATTCACAGTAACTTTTTTTATTTAAAAAATTATATTATCCAAATTATATTTCAAGCACTGTTCTACAGTTTGGTCCATCTTCAGAGATGATAAAAATTATTGTACAGTGTGTTTGAGTAGGAGGACCACATTGAGCTTGAGGACAATATTATTGATTGCAAATGGGGACAGAATGTTTGCATGTGATAACATTGTGAATCAGTATGCCTGCAGCCAGAGCTGCAGATTAGTTGATTAAAAGTAATTAGTAATTATGTGTCAAAGAAAGTAATGAGTAATGAAATTTGAATTTTGAATCACTCAAATCTGGTAACCTAATTAAAAAATTTTGAATTACTTCAGCACAGAATTAGGAAAATATGTCATTACCAAGACTGGAATTATGTAAGAATTATGTATTATGTGTACAAGGCATGTTTACATGGTGTAAGGGATGTGACACCAGTCATTTACATTTATCCCAATGTTGTCAACATTTTTTATTAAATAATAAGAATGTCATTTGTATTCATTCTTAAAAAATGTAATTTAAGTATACTCTTTCAAACACTATGTCAGTTTTAGTTTTGGATTTTTTTTTTTGGGGGGGTAAGATTTTTGTACCCTGATTATGTAATCCAGATGACATGTAATTTATTTGTATTCAAACCTGACTATAGATTAATATGTAATATGTAATTGTATTGAGAGTTCAGAAGAGTTCAGTATGGCTGCATGTGAGCATTTTACGCTCATGAAGATGGATATTTTGGATGAGGTCCACTGTATTTCCATATGACTATACTATATGTAAGTATTGGGCTAGCATTGGGACCACTGTGTGTGTGTGAGAGAGAGAGAGAGAGAGAGAGAGATAGATACTTTGTACAGTGTGTTGATGTGTAAATAAAATAATCACAATATTATGGACATGATGCTTATATTGCCCTAGCATCCCTAATGTCCCTGGTGGAGTGACATTCCACATAGAAGGATAATGCAACCTCAGGCTGGGATATCTGGGCCTGGCAGCCAGTCAAAGTAGCACCAAATTGCATTAAAATAGTGCAGCGCTTGTTGCAAATTTGCATGTGAATTAGGGAGAGAGTGGAAGTAATTACTCTGGGCCGACATAGCTAATTGAATAAGGCTGTGGGTATTTTTTAAAGCTACGTGTGGCACATCTTGCCTGTCTCTCCAATGTCATTACGCCAGTGTCACTGTCTTTGTCTGGGAGGTAGCCTTCATGTCAACACCTGAGCAGAAAAAAAGGCATTGTGGGAATGGAGGGAGTCATTTCCAAAGCTCTGTTGTTTATGGAAATTTTAAATCTTCCTAAAGGTCCATACAATTACACCCCTGTCTGAATTGTCCCCTTGAGCTCTGTTATTTTAACTGTCCTAAAATTCCAAAATGTCTACATGATGGGTTCAGAAGCAAGAAATAAGCATCTGAGCTGTCCTCAATTACACTGCGTCCACAGGCACTTCCCCTGGTTACTATTTTTCCCTAGAAGCTTAATTGACTGAGCAAATGTCACGATGAAGGTGTTCTCTGGCACCATTAATTAAGAGCTGGACCGAGCTGTAAATCAAGGGCTTTGAAGAGAACTGGGCTGCCCGAGCCTTCTGAGGGAGCGCGTGTTTGTGTTACGCTTGAGTGAGAGACACAAGATAAGAGTGATACCTTCTGACAGAGCAGCCTGAGAGAGGCCAGGAGGGGCTCTTCCCACAGTGCAGGCTGGGCATCTCTGGTCACCCACACATGGAGACATGGCAGCGAGAGGCCTGGGTGCATGGGAAAACACTGGCACCCATCACATCCACGCAGGTATGGAGGTGCCATGTGGGTTTGGTTTTTTTCAAACTGCTGTTTCGTGTCAATGTGCCGTTGGTGTAGGGTGGGGAATGTTGGTGTTGTTTTGCCCTGGGCTCTCTCACGCCCAAAATTTCCACTCACTGGCCTCTTGGCTGTTTTGACACTCACACATACACTCACATATGCACACAGCCCATGCATCTCTCACACTGTCTTTTCCAGCGCAGCATTTGAAACTCGAGCATGGGAACCAGGAACGTTACACTTTGCCATGCAAATTAGCCCCCAAGTGGGGGGGAGGGGGCATATGTGAGCGACTCCCTTCATCTCAGTCACAACACCATGAGGGTTGGGGGAGGGGTTGTTTTCGGCACACCGTGAAAGGCCCTTCAGGTGACTGACGATGCACATTTTTGTAATTTTTTTCCTCTTTTTTCCATTGGTGTCTTCCCACAGGACCAGCACAGACGCAGCAGTCCCACCACGCCCACTCCATCTTATCTGGCCTGTCCCATCAGCAGCGTATCAGCCCTCATCAAGATGCCTCCACGCACCACCACTACCCACCTCCACAGACCGGGCCAATCACTTCATCGGTGGGCCTGTAACGGCCTTATCTGCAAGTCCTGCTAAAAAAATCTTTTACACTTTTATTTATTTGCTTATTTGTGTTTATCTAGCAGAAGCTGTGGAGGATTACAGAGATAAAGGAGGACTGAAGACCATGTTTACGGTAAAGCGTATGGCCCTTCATTGTGTGCCTATGGGACGCTTTCATCAGCTCAAGTTTCTGAGAGCCAGCGCTGGTGTCGTGTACACCAGCATTCCCTTTCTTTCTCATGCTCGCCTCATCGTCACCACCATGATCAGAGGCTAAAGGAGGCCAAACCTACTCTGTCCTCAAAGGTACTAGTCTTCCATGTGTGCTGTTCCACAGCTTTGCTTACTCCTCATGAACACTAACTTTGCCCTCAGCAAGGAAACGTTGGACATCCTGAAGCTGTATTTACAGGCAATACTGGAGTCTGTGTCGCTGCAGGCACTTTAGGCCCAGGACGTTCTCTTGTCCTGTTTTAGAATTTGCTCTTGCCTTCATCTGATTGGACATTAAGAACTGAACTTGCATTGCAGTCCTCACCCATAACCTTGACAGAAAAAATGTCAAGCTGTATTTTCACTCATAACAAATGTACACTAAATACATTACAGTGGCAGCAGACATTCTACTTTTTTAGCTGTAGAAAAAAAACAGGTATTCTGGTGAACACAAACACCCAAAATTCTACCAGAACAGTTTCCTTGACAGGGTAACTGACAGACATATATTTAGTGAAAGATTTATTCTTTGCACATAGATATTAAAGCCATATTTGTTTATTTAAAGTTTATTTGATAGGAACACATATATGAAACATAGATGCTTTTAAAACAGCAAACCAAAGCAGTGTAATTTGCTTTTCAAAAACATGAAACATAATAATTGCTTTTAATTATTGAATAAATACGGTATTATTAAAACTGCACAAAACGTTTCTTCAAAAGAAGATGTAAAATGGAGAGGGGGAAAATAAAAGAAACAAGAAAATAAAAGCATCACAATAAATTGCTACATTTTATTGCTGACTCATTGGCTTTCAAGAATAGTTTGAATTTAAACTGCCAAAATTGTGGTCAGTTTTGAACTGCACAAGTAGTCAATTTCAGATTCAATTTTATTTAATAAGGTACTTTACAGTGTGGCGTCACGTGTCACTTTAAGCACTGAACACCTGAATGAGTGTCATACCTATTACCTATTTATTAGTAATAGGGCTTTATTGATGTTTAGTGATATATTTCCCTTATCTGAAATTTCCAATGTCACTTTTTCCCTTCAAAATGCAGAAGTCGCCATGGTGAGTGTGATGCATCGAGGGGAAGGTTATATTCCACATTTATTTTTTGCTGTTTATCACATAAACACTATATGAAGCCATTTATTATTAGCAAAATTCAAGTGAATAAAAAATAAAATATTTTTACTGGCAAGTAAAGAGTAATACCCCTTGTGGATTTTGTCTCCCCACTGCAATTTGGGTGCCAAGCCCCTCCCTGCCCCCTCTCCAACTCCCAGTCATGCTCAATCTCTAAATATAACCAAGTACATAACAGGAAGCCAATCTGAGGTGAAAGTACAGACTGCCACTTCAGGTTAACTTTTGGAATACTTGGCTGCTATACTAAATTTTGCATGTCCCTAATATAGTGTAGGCATCACATTCATCCCTGTTGGTTTCAGGCCTCCTGCTACCTGTCTCCTGCTCTGTCAAACACAGGATAGCTTCACAACAGATACTCGACTCACTCTCGCACAATTACTCCACCTCTACAGTCCAGGGCCAAGCAGAGGCAAGCAGCATCGCTGCATCACTGTGATCTAGCTCACATGACTGTCCTCTACCATTATTGAGGTTTCTTTCTCCTCCTGTGCAAACCTAACAAAGGAAAGCAAAGGATAAGCACAAGAAACAAAAACATCTAGAAATAAAAACATACGTTGCAATCTATAAACACATCAATGCATGCATACACAATATGATAAATATACAACTCTTTCTAAACCCTATACAAAAATATCTCCTCCAATTTTTTTCTGTGGAATGAACTAATGTAACTTTTTAATAATTACTCAAGTTAATAACTTAAGTAATAACTTACTTTAATGTAACTATTTCTATGTTACTATAAATAAATGCTGGGTATTTGTTGTGTCTTTATTTGTATTAATAAAATCAAGCATGAACAATAAAATATTTTGCTTTATCTGTGTGCATATAGTACCACCGAGAACAGATTCTTCATTCCATTTCCCGTCAACTTCCTGTCATTTGATTTACTACTATTGCTCTCTCTTTCTTTTGTCTCACACACACACACACATACACACACAGACACGCATGCGCACACATACATAAACATTCTCACAGTCACATAGGCACTTTCTGTAGCAGGCATATGTACATATTTTCTCTCTCCATTTTCCCCTTTCCCCTATTCTCTATCGTTCCTGTCTCCCATAACCTTACACACACTTTCTCTACCATTCTTTCACACAGATGCATATTCTCTCTCTCTCTCTCTCTCTCTCTCTCTCTCTCTCTCTCTCTCTCTCTCTCTCTCTCTCTCACATGCATGTGCAGGCACTGGGGTGAGAGGGAGGGAGCGAGTGAGAATACCATTTGTTTTTCAGTGCCAGCTCCACCAAAGTGTGAACAGGGGGAGAGCTGAGAAAGGCCCCCAGAGGTGAGCCTGTTTCTCCTGTGTGGCATGAGCTTCATTTCACAGATGGTCTGTCCTCACACTGCCATCCCCGCTGAACGACATCGAGCCACTGGAAGGGGCTAACGCAACAGGAAATAGGTCAGAGCACTACCTCTCGGCTCCGACTGCCCTAGGAGCCCTGACAGGCTGAGGAATAGGTGACAAAAATCTATTTACTTTTTAGGCCAAAACCATATTTTGCAAAACCAAATGTGTTCAGTTTACTCAAATGGTTTTAAACCATTTGAAAAGTTACTAGCTGTCTTTAACACTGTTAAAGCCCGTAGACCATTTTGGTAAAGCGAACTCTGGTTTTTCAAGTGAACAGGGTTTTTCAGACATGCATGTAATATTCACACACAAGAATAGCTACATCACTGTATTTCTCCTTTCTCACCATACCAACAAGTATTGTGGTAATGTAGAATCATTCCACAACACATCATCCCAATGACTTGCAAAGGAGACAATCAGACCGACCAACAACATTGCTCATGGGTGGACAATAATACAGCAAGGCTTTTGTATTGTTGTCATGGTTGTTGTTTCTTTCTCTGGTTTTCCTTTAATTGTAAGCAAAAATGTGACCTTGATTTTTTTCTTGTTCTTCCTATCATCTATTGGAAGAGGACACACACTTCCTCAAATTGTCCGCATACCATTTTTTTGTTGCAATGCTTTCCCTACGTCCTGTCAACACAAGTGGCACCTAAGAATGAACCACCCCAGGCAAAGCCCTGCCCAGTTCTGGACAAATTATCAAAAATCGTTACACTTTGAGGAACTCATGCATCATTCATATGGAAAATTGTGGACCACCTGATATAAAACACATTGATTTTAAGGCATCAACAAGCAACAACAAAGGCTGATAATCAATACTAACATTAAATTATGCCATATAAGTGCCTGTGGCATGTATGTATTGAATAGGTCCTATTGTGAATAATTAAATAAGAGATTTGTATTGATCGCCACTATGCTCTTGTCTAATGCATTGAGCATTTCAATGTTGTTTTAACTTTCAAAGCCTCAAACAATTCAATATTCTGTACCTAAACTCAATGAATGTCTTGGTATCAAATTGTTTAAATAACCTTAACTAAACATCCATGAATAATTTGCAATATGTCCTAAATGTAATGTTTATTATTGTATTTATTATATTTACTGTGACATAGTTTTTACATTTTCACAATTTTCATTTAGGTTCACATCTCAGGGTTAAGTGGTGCTGTAATTCACCATAGCTGGAGCTGGTGTGTTTGGTAAACAGACAGAAGAAAAAAAGATGTCCAATCACCACTGTGGTTTCACATGAGTGCTGTATATCAGAGACACAATTAATGTGCCTTGCGACATCTCTTCCTCAATCTTCCATGACAGTTCTTATGTTCAAGCCAGACTCAGGCAGATGGAAGCATGGTCATGTGATCCTGGACGGGACCATCTCCCAGGGAAAAGCGTGAATAAACGAGTGCATAAACGCAATTAAACGGCAAGGCCTGGCGTGACCACGAGGGTCCGGTGTCTGGCCGTAATTAAGATGTCTGCACGGGGGCTGACAGTATCAATAATGCAGAGGCAGGGAGGGTCTGGGCAGCGGGCAGCATGGCCATGCATTAATCAGCTTGAAGAGGTCCACAGGGTGAAGTCATGCTGAGAGCCGAGACACTGGGCTGAGGTGCCAGAGTGACAGTAGTTTATTGCTTTTTCATTGGTTAGCCCTGCTATGCTATAGCTAAACTTCTAGCAGATGTTGGTTTTACTCTGACAATTGTGTGTGCATGTGTGTGTGTGTGTGTGTGTGAGAGAGAGAGAGAGAGAGAGAGTAATAATTTATTTGATACAATATCACAAAAAAACATATGTGTACATATTTTTACATTTTTTAAATGTATTTCTAAAATTAGAACTCAAGTCCTAAGTGACAATAGCAAGAAACCCTTTGCTGTTGCTGGTTATTGGCCTTGTTGGAGATGTTGAAGAGAGACTGAGCAAACCAAGTGATCGAGCTGGACCATCTTCTGAGAATATGCAGAAATGAGGCGATTACAGTAGACATGCCAAATTATGGAAATTAAATTCAAATGAATTAAAGGAAATATTAAAAACATTTTGACGCATACATATGTGAACAGCTTCACTATTCCAAAGACACATAAGCACACACATCACCCCACTCAATAGCTCACGGTGTCCCAGCCCTGAGATGAGGTGACAATAGCATCAGCCTCGGTTTGTCAGTTACTTGACTCCTCTCCTTGCCTTGGTTTCTCTATACAGTGAATGTCAACTCACTTTCTTTTGTACTTTGAGGAAAAGGGAGAGGAATAAAAAAACTGAACAAAACAAAAAAGGTATGAAGAATGCTGCTATCTTTTACAGTATGCATCCTCTGTCTTCCGCTCTCTCCCCTCTCTCACTCTGAATCTCATTTAGTCTCTGTCCTTGAAACATTCTGTCTTTACTTTGCGCACACACACACACACACACAGCTTCACTTCAAATGATATCACCCACACAGTGTTGTTGTCCAGTCAGTTGAACTATTAAACTTGAAAAACATACCTCATTAGTGTAACCGTCTTGAAACCTGTTAGTAGTTTTTGTGGGGTGAACGAGATATCATTGTGTTTTCATGCACACAAATTATTCTTTTTTCAATATGGCAGCAATAATTCATTGAGATTGTTATGATTGCAAGCATCCTAATGGCAATAATCACATCATTGTGTTGGCCAGTAAAGAGACACGTCCATCATCGCGCTCTTAATTGGCTGCAGTGTCTGATTCTGGACCAATCACTCAAAGGCTTCCCCCCCCCCCTTCACCTCTCACTGCTGCTCCTGCATTTAAATGTCGCTGAAGTATCGATCCACTCAGCATAATCGCTTCTGTGCTGCTCCACTGCTGCGGGGGGCCCCTTGCATCCTCCCCGGCCCAGCACAAGTTGGGTCCACAGCCAAGGGTAATCCCTGCGCCCCCCTGTCTGGGACAGCGAGGGAAGTTTCGAGATAAACGTGGCTGAGAAGACGTGAAACACCATCAGGATTCTGTGGATGTCTTAATTTAAAACTTCAATAAGCAGCTTCCAGTGCACACGCTTTAGTGTGCCTGCCTCAAAGGGGATGCACTTCACATGTCATTCAAGGATTTACACTCTTACTTATTACATGGAAAAAGTGTCACTCTCAGTCTGCCGCTTGCTCTCTCCCTCGTGTGCCTTCCCCCTAGCACAATCTTTGAATTTTAGACCTTGTGTCCTGGAGGAAGTTGGGGATGGGCTTGTGCTACTGTCAGGTCAACCTGGACTACCAACAGGGAGTCCTGAGCAGCAGCACAGCTTCGCGCAGCCTGCGTCTGTAGTCAAAGCAAACAGTTAACCTTGCCTTGGGCCCTGGCATAGTTACAAAGCTCCCCTCACACCCAGCGCACTGAAGCTGTCCTCTAAATTAAAGCGGCTGTGGGGGAGGGTTGACGAATAACAATGCCTGTTACTCTCAATTACAGCTTTAAATTGGAATCAATAGAGCAGGAACAACAACCAGAGTTTTCCCTTCTCACTGTGTGAGCATGTGTGTGTGTTGGGGATGGGGGGGCCGAATAAAACAGTTACAGAGCTCAAAAATTAAGGTTTGTGTCTCTTGAAAAAAATAAATGTAAGCAGAAACACACATGATAAACTTCCATGAAGTTAAATGTTGAACAGACATAAGGTGCCTCAGATTTTGTGTCTGTCTATCTTCCCCGACTCTCTTTCTCCTCTTCTAAAAAGTCCTTCAGCCAATCACCCACCCCCCCAACCCTGCCCCACACCCCCACCCTGTCTCTCCAACCACTGCCTGGTTGCCTAGATACCACCCATGTGTTTCACCATGGCAACATCTGGAATAAAGGTGGGTGGGCACCATGCCAGTGCAGGCCCAAAGTTTCACTGTAGCCATAAAACTAACAAAAATAAATCTTGTTCAACGGCTCTTCCCTGCACACAGGCCTCACTCCTCCTCACTCCTGCTCTCACCCCCCACCAGACAGCCGTCTCCCTGGAAGAGTTAACCATTTCTGTCTTCATGACCTGACAGGCTCTGTGGGGCTGTGATTGAAACAAGACTGACTGAATATGAAGGTGGATTCTGAAGCTGTAAAACTCACATACAGTCAAACTGCCCAAACACCCACAAACATATAATATAAACACACATACACACACACACACACACATACACACACAATCTAAATACACATGCACACAAATTAATACCTGCATGTACACATGCATGTACACACAGACACACAAATATACAGCAGTGAAGCTGTATAAACAGCAGTGAAGCCAAAGTCATTTGAGTCTGTCCTCCTCTGATGGGCTCTATAAATCAGATCATTCTGTGCTGTTAGTGTCAGCCTAAACACAATGTTCCTTTATTATCCTCTTCACCTCGGGATGCGAGTCACACATCATTTTTCTTTCTAACGTTTCTTCCTACTTTTACAATAGTGTGATTTTATTTGGTGTGTTGCGTTTACATTAAACAGGTCCCCTGCTCATCCTTTGCTTTGAGGGCAAGAATATGTAAAACAGTGCTATCATCAAAACAAAAAAAGAAAAAAAACTGGTGGGGAATATAGGGCAATCGAGTAAATTAAAATGCATCCCTGGAGAGCTGTCTTTCGCCTTCCCTTCCCTCTTTGTATTCCTTTTAGCACAAGCTTGTTTTAGATTTCAGTTCTCTCTTCTTATCTTGTCAGGATCTGTCTACCCACACCCCTAAGCTTGACCCCTGAACCACAAAACTGGGGCAACTGTTGTTTCCAGCGCAGGACCGAGACCTTTTCACCACACACAGACATTGTGATATTCAGAATGACACATATAGCTCTACTGACCCCAGCTAATCCATCTACCAGTTCCTTCATCAAAAGATACTCTTAGCCTGGACACTTCACTCGTCTATACACAGCATATCTTCACACTCATAAAGCACACACCTCCACATGAACAAGCAACTTGCAAATAAATATGAGGTCCATTGTAAGGTCATATCAATGAATGAATGTACAGATTTGTTTTCATGGGACAGTGTGCATTTCTTGCTTCTAGGTTCGTCTCAGGATCCCAGCTCAGTTCACCCCAGAAAACATCACCCGGATTCTTGTGCCACACAGGGGAGCAGGAGGTTCTGATTGAGAGAACATCCCTGACTGATTTCTGATCCTTGGCGCAGAGCCAGCTGTGCTTGTAGGCCGGGGGAACCCCTGTCAACCATCTCATGTTCTGACCACAGGGTTAATTGGGGGGGGGGGTGAGGGCAAGCTTCTCACTGTCCCCAAGGAGCTCTGTGTCAAATCCTTCAGGAGGGGGAGCCGAATTTGTGACGAGCAAATGGCTGCGGCACTGTACGAGGAACAGGAAGTGGGTAGTAGTGGAGGCGTGGCTTCAATTCAAGTGTGTGAAGATCTATGCAAATCAATGTGCAGGTGGACAATGGGGTGGCAGAGACATGACCTCATGCAACATGTAAAATCAGTGAATACATGACAGTTTAACTACCCCCCTTAGCCCACCTCATGCTGTATGATGCTTCTTAAGCTGGTAATAATGCCCAAGATGAGAAGCAGAACATTCATCATACTAGAGGATGCAATGTAACAACAACGAGGAGATTGCCTGAAAGTATAAATATATCATTTGTTCAATACATTTAAAAAAACAAATGAATTCAGATAATTTAAGTAGACCAACAAGAAGCTGTCTAAGGAACTGTTCAAACACACACTTGACTAACTGTGAATGTCATTCATAACATCAAGAATCATTCAGGAAACAAATATCCTTAATTTCTAGATGAACAAAGTGTACTGTTATTGAAATTCTGAAATGTTTTGATTATTTTTTCACCACTGACTGAATTCCTTCAGACTGGGAATATTGGGTTTTGCTCAACCTTTTGCAGGTTGTAAGATACTTCAGGGACTGGAAAAAGAGAGCTCATATGGACTCCCCCTGTGTGTGTGTGTGTGTGTGTGTGTGTGTGTGTGTGTGTGTGTGTGTGTGTGTGTGTGTGTGTGTGTGTGTGTGTGTGTGTGCACGCACGTGTGTGTGCGTGCGTGCGTGCGTGTGTGTGTGTGCTGCATGTGTCTGCCTGTGATTAAATTTTTAGGGGGTATGTAAAAATAAACCGTCTACATGGTGGACGAGTTCAGCTTTATTTTCTGTGACAGGTTTATGGGGTCTATGGAGGCATGGGGCCGTGGATGAGTGCGTATATCACGATCTGATACAAGGGGCAGGATGTCACAACATAATACCATACATTCCCAGCACTCCTGTTTGATGTAGCGGAAAAGGAGATACAGAAATGTTAGCATTATAGAGAGTAACCTGGAACCTACGGCACTTTGATGTTGCATGCAGTCTAAAATTAAAAAAGTGACTCTGTTAGCCATTTTCTTAATCCAAATATGTGTTTACTGTTTATTTTTCCCATCCCCCCCACCAACAACAAAGAGGTATCCAACGAAAAAGTTAAGTAGAATCATGTAATTATCTCAGTTCAGTTGTGCTACAAAATGTCTCTCGCTGCAAAGTCAAAGAGTGGCGCTGCAGTTTGTGTGTAGAGATTTGTAATTACCAGAATACATTTAAATACATTTGGGCGGATGGCTCCTCTGAGGATATTCCTTTTTCACCGGAGCAAGAGACAGCAGTCATCAGCTTTGTGTTTTACAGAGCCTCTAAGCCATTACCCCGGGCCCCTGGTAAGTGCGCCACGGTTTGGCTCATAGTAGGAGAGTAGCCTTGACCACCACGGCCACTGCGGCGGTGACTATTGCAGCCGTCTGGGCCTGGTGCCACCGCACAGGACCTTGGTCCATCCATTAGCTCCCTCTGTGTGCAGTTATGTAACCTGGCCCAAGCGTCTTGCCCCCCTCCACTCTCTGCACTTCAGGAAAGAGTCAATTATTTATCAGGCATCTTGTATTCTTTCATCTCTGCATTAATTGCTGCAGTGGACCTCGCTCAGGGACCAAAGTGTGCTCCCTGTGCTTGTGTCTAACCTGCTATCAGGGCTTTCTAATCAGATGATCATTCTAGGGGTGCTTGAGAAGGGGAAATCACCGGTGTGGGGGGGCCTCAGCAGTCACCACGGCAACTGTGACAGCTTCATTCCCAACAATGCATACAGAGGAATGCACTGTTTTCTATATATATCGCATACAACTAATGGTTGCACTCATTTGTTTTATTTCTTTCCAGTTTTTTTCTCTTTATTTCCATCTCTAACAATGTGAAAATGTGTTTCTCCCTTTTTTAACTAACTAGTTTCTCATTTTCTTTTCTCTTCTTTCTTGTGTCTACATGTGGGGTAGTGTTATTTGGTTATTTTTGAATAGTCTTTCTCACATACCATGCACACACACACACACACACACACAGTTGAGTAGCATGAAAAACGGGTCAAAAACCCTACCGATCCTCCCCGTGCTGACCCCCATTCTAACGCCGAAGGCACAGACACACACACAGACACACACATGCTCCAGGAGGTCAGGAAGGGCAACGCAACGCGGATCACCGTCCTCTCACCCAGCGGTCACTAACGTAACAGCCCTTTGAGCAAACACTGGCCGTCACACTGGCCAGATGTCTGCCTTGCTCCCAGCACTCACTCAGCAAACACACTCAGCAGACATATTCACACACCATGCATGCAGCACACTGCCGCAGCACTGATAAATACACCACCTACAGCTGCCCACAAGAATCTGACTGCATCTGAGATAAACATATACTTATGAAACTGTTATTTTTCTGTCTGGGTTTTATGGATTTATGACAAAAGTCAGCCTCCTTTTAATGTTTTATTTAAATGATTATTATATACATATGATTTACTGGAAGTAGTACATATTAGTGTGTACTCCATTAAATAAAATTATACAATTACAAAAATAATAAAAATTAATACTTCATCGAGAATCTTCAGCATCACTGATTTAAAATATGCGGAATACAGAAATAGGTAGGTAATGCAGTGGGAGTTCGACATTACCCCTTCCTCCACTGGGACGGGGGTGTGGGGGACCCCATGCCAACAGAGCTGGCCGTGACTGTTGCCAGGGGAGAGGGGAAGAGGGATTTACGGGGCATTCCTCAAATTCTTCCGGTCTAGAAGCAGTGCCCCAGGCAGCAGAGTCACAGAGTCTACCAGGAGTTTTTAGTAATTCCAGCCCACGGAACCCTGCACTTTGTCCCCACAGCACACTGAGGGATGGAGGCACCCTGTCTGCAAGAGGAGAGGATACTTTGTGCCTAAAACACAGAGGAAAGGGAACACTGTATCCATAAGGGCTCAGTGAGAAGAGGACACTCTGTCCATTAGTGCAGACTATTATGGGAATATTGAATGAAAATAAGGGGCCATTCTATCGGAAGTAAAGCAGGGAGAAGGGTATAATTTTCTAAAAGAGGAGAGAGATAAGGAGACTGACAAGGTAACAAGGAGAAAGGGACAATCCATCCATAAGAACTGAAAGACAAGTTGACATTCATAGTAATCTTAAATAAGCAAAGAGTTTAATGTGAAAAGTCACCATGGAAAAGGACATCTACCAAAAATGTAAAAATGAGAAATAATGCAAGAAGCAATTAAAAAATAATGATAATCATCCATTTCTCTACCTCCATCATGGCATAGTATAAATTGGCCTATCTGTGCAGTGATTGCCCGTGCTTCAGAGCACAGACACATAACGTACCACCCTATGTGACTGGCCAGTCATTGTGCCCCATCCCTCACACACGACAGAGGGACCCAAAACAAATGGTCAGTGATAGACCTTGCGTGCGGAGGATAATGACTGATATGGCCTCTGCTGACTTGTTTGCTTGTGTTACTGCACAGACAGGCTTTTGTTCTGGCCCAGTGCCCCACTGGGGGCCCAGTTTCCCACTCCTGAGAGGGAAAGAAAGAGAGAGAGCATCACTGGCCATCCGAGCGTGATCACGCCTCCCGCAGGATGTCAAGAGACAAGAGGACGAAGGAGATGATAGGAAGCACTTGACAATGTAAGGAGAAGCACAAGGACTCAAGAACAAGAAAGAGAATAAAGGAGAGAAGGAGTAAGAGAGGGGAGAGGGGCGAGAGAGGAAAATGGGGGTGGGGTGGGGGGTGTGAAGGGAGACCAAGGAGGCGCAGATAAAAATCTATCATGTGTTGCCTGACAACCACTTTAGCCCTGAAACAGCAGATTCTGACTGTGCCCGCCGACAAATCTTTTCTATACATCATCTCGCAGGAAACAGCACATGATAAATTCTTAACACAATACATTTTGTCCAAAAGATTTAACATCTAATTCAGTCCTGACAGGTCTCTCCATCTCATGGCTTTGCCCCGCGCCATTGATCTCCCCCCTCACTGCCCGGCCTTGGACCCAACAGTCAGGCTGGAAGGTGGAAATAGGGGCCATTTTTGCTACGCCAATGTGGAAGAGGCCTATAAATCAGTGCCACGTCACATTGATGTTCGCTCATGGGCGGGGCCAAGCCTGGCACATCACAGGGCCAGAATGCTAAGGTTCTAAAACAGCTGCAAATGTGTGTGGGGAGGGGGGCGGGTTTAACAAATAATGTAGTTATGTCCAAGTGAAGATGCAGATTTTTGGTTTTTTGGCATACCCTGGCACTAACACTTTTTCAACACAGCAACTCATTATGGTCCTTAATAAATATGTTGAATAGACAAATCAAGTACATTTTAGTTCTGGGTTAAGACAAGAGCCTGCATCCACAGCAGCCCTTGTGCATTTTGACTGGAGACCCCTTGCTCTATAACCACACATTCACACACATGCATGCACATACACGCGCAAACCCACACACACATGTTTGCAGTTTCCTCAGCTCCTGGGAATGTCCAGAGATTTCCTGATGCATGCACTGCACGGCCCAGTTTTACACGCGGCCACCTCCCTCACACACATGCACCAGCTCCCTTGTGAGTCCCTTGTTTGTAAAGGCGCTACAAGGAATCAATACAGTGTGTGCTATATTGACATGTGTTGTGGAGAGTCTTTGTACTTTGAAGTGTTTGATGCTTTGTTGATAGTTCGATATGTGTTTACCAAGTGAGCACAGATGAAGAAATTCAATTGAGAACAAAGTTTGCCTCACACATTCATGGATTACCACATTTAAAGATTTTACTTGAATGCAAGAGGAAAGGAAAGTCAAAAAATATAATTTGCTCAAGAGACATGTCAGCTGCTATTTGCAATAGTAAAGTCTAGTGGCTCAAAAACACGACCCTCATCTTTACCAAGGGAACCTGAGGAGAGATCAAACTATGATAAAGAGACAGAGAAAAAGGAGATTTATAAGCTCTTTAGTTAGTAGCTGCAAAAAAAGAGCTTACAAAATGTTGGCCAGTATAAGATACATCAACATAATAGTACAAAAAATTAACATACAACCAAAGGCAAGAATGACAGAGAAAGAGAGAACAAAACAGGGAGAGAAAGAGAAGGAGCAAAAAAGAGAACGATTCTGAAGGGGCACAGAAAAATGGTCAGCTCTACGATAACTTCCAAATGAACACACTCACAGAGCATGGCCAGAGAGCTGTTTGAAATGACAGCAAGTGGATTTAGGGCAGACACACAATTCTGTTCACAGAGACAAGCTCCTGCTCTGAAAGGTGCTTAAACAAACAGTCCAGGGTAAGTCAAGCCGCAGCTCCCCTCCACATAAGCCAGTTGGACTGACATCACTCATTAGTGGCCATTACAGCTCTTCAAAACCACCTGAGGCACCCCCTCTGCACACACGCGCACACACACACATGCACACACACACGCACGCACGCACGCACGCACACGCATACATACACACATACATACACGTGAGGACACATGCACGTAGTACCTGACCAAGAGTCTTGAAATTTAGATCAATTAGAAATTTAATTCACATTTTTAAAGAGGTACAAAGAAATGGGATTTAGGAAGGTACCAGAACCCGAGAAGTCAGAACCAGAGAAAGAAGCCCTCGCTGGAGGTGGGGTGAAAGCTGGGAGGAGTTGAAAGATCTGGCCATTCGCTGACCAATGGTTTGGCATCTCTTCCCCTCCATTTACCAGGAGGTCACAGTGCATGTTTTGTCCCCATGGCGACAGGGTTGGGAGTAACGTCAGTGATATCAAAGGCCGGGGAGCATGGGGTGGGGGTGGGGGCTGGGGAGGAGGTGCTGGAGTGGGGCCAGAGGGATGGGGGCAAGGGCTAATCCAGGGGGAGCCAGCAAGGGGAGAGGAGGAGAGGTGGGAAGAATTTCCCTGTCTGTCCATTGAAAGTCAGTGTAAGGGTCTGCTACTGAAAAGAAGGTGAGTACTCACAACAGGGCGGCTGTAGTGAGATAGCTGATGATGACACAAGAAACAGGGCAACCAGACAAAATAAATAAAGAGTTTAGTAAATTGTATATCAAGGGTCGGTTCATTTGCATTCATCATTTGTTTTGTTTAAGTTTGAAACAGCTCACCATCAACACCCAAGGTGACGTATTTACTGAGAGAATCAAATGCAGTTTACTGATAATCTCTGGGGTATTTTATCCATTAATTATGTTATACTTGGAATACAAATTTTACCATCTTTAGGCAATGCTGATGTGCAGTGTCCAAAAGGAAAAATACAAAGGCAGGAGAAAGACAACAAGTGACTTCCACAAAGCCCCCCGCCATCTCTCTGAAATCCTTCTGCTGGATGGAAAATATGGAATGGTTTGACAGGAAAGGGTTACGCTCAGCTCCCGTACAGTGCTGTGCTTCTTCAAGCTAATGGATTGCAATTCCTTAGATTATGGCTTGGCCACATTCCCGACATACAAGCAAATTGGAAGAATTACTAGGAGGACACAAGTCTCAACATTTGGAACGGTTAGACGAGGACTCAGATTGCTCTGCCAAAGCGACATTTAGCAGCAGGGGACATGTAAAATCACTGCAATAATTAACTGTTGACTGCACTTGTGGGGGGGTTGGCGGGGGTAGCTAATTTAGCTGTTTTTGCCATGGATTTGGGTAAGTCCCCGATTTGTGTTGTTATAATCCTAGGTCATGTTTGGAATGTAGTCTGCATAATGTCCCATGTTCCACACCCAGGCATCTGTGCACCACCACCCAAACCCCCCTTCCCCCTTTTATTTTACACACACACACACACACACACATAGACAGACATAAAAACTCACACTCTCAAACACACACACTCACAATCCAGGAACAGCCATTAGCATGAAAACAGAAACACATGGTAGAGGCATATAGGCTATCATTACCCTCTGCAAGATGTTCCAAGCATTTCAATTATCTAAAGTTTGTAAAGCCGTTGTGTTGAAATTGAGAAAGGCACTGAGCACTAATGCAATCCGCAGCGATTAAAGTGGTTCTGAACGAAGGGAAAATGGCTCTATCTTTCGTGCTAATTAATTTAATGACTTGTTGCCCCAGGCTAAGCCCGAGTGCTGAAGTTTCAGAGACAGAACAATCCACCACTCCCCCTCCTCTCTCTCTCTGCCTCTCTCTCTGCCCTTCACTATCTTCTGCTCCCTGTTTCTTTCTCCCTCTTCAGCTCTTTCTCTCCCTCCATCTCCCTCTTCCTCTTCCCCTTTCTCTCTCTCTCTCTCTCTCTCTCTCTCTCTCTCTCTCTCTCTCTCTCTCTCTGTCTCTTCCTCTCTCCTTCATACCTCCTCCTGCTCTCTATGACCCCCCTACTTTTATGCTTCCCTCACCCTCGTTCTTAGGCTCTCTCCCCTCTGTCTCTGTCTCTCTCTGCCTCTCTCCTTTGTGCTAGGGATGGGAGTCACAGTGTGAATGCCCGTCTTCCTGACACAGACAGCTGTGGGAGTGATTCCATTTATATGACTTTACTGATATGGGAGGATTCTTACAGCCCCAAAGAGCCTTTTTATTTATACAGTCATATTCCTGCCAGCTTTTCACGAAAGACACTTAGAGCACTCACAGTGCACAAATCCTCATTCACTCCCTCCCACCACCTCACAGGTCCTGCTCCTCCTCTTCTGGTGCTCTTCTTAACAGCAACCAGCGCAGCTGCCGGGGCCAAAGCCCCTCATTTCAGAACATCCCCAGTGGCCCCACGGCCACATCACACTCACTGGAGGAGCCCAAATCAAACGCCAGCTTTCACTCTCCCACTTAAGAACAAACTTAAAATGAGAATAAATTAAACTTGAAGGGAGAGTAATATGTGTATGTACAAGTATTTCAAAAAATATTTTGTATTTTATAAACAAATCACTGATTGACAGGTCATTGTCTCTACCTCCAGTGCTAGTGCACTGATACCTCATTCACTCATGATTACTCTCTCTCTGTCCCAGGCTGTGTCCCGGGCTGAGTGACAGGGTTGGGTTCTGATATAGGCAGCAGGGAAGCAGGTCTTGTCTAACACATGTGAAAGCAGTTTGGAGGTGATACCAGGCTGT
The DNA here is from genome assembly GCA_022829145.1 of Albula goreensis. NCBI lineage: Eukaryota > Metazoa > Chordata > Actinopteri > Albuliformes > Albulidae > Albula > Albula goreensis. The sequence continues at coordinate 23,450,047 of CM040752.1, forward strand.
AAATCCCAACACTAGCTCACAGCATTACCAGTATTAGTGCTGTTACTACCATTATTGAGATTTCATTATGTATTTTCACCCCAAAAATGACAGAAGGGGAGGGTTAGGCAAGGGGTAAGGGAGGGGGGTCACAGAAAGTGATGAAACAAACAGCAGATGTTTACATTCATGTGCTGTGGAGAGGGCAAGGTTGTGTGGGTTTGTTTGTGTGAAGACCAGGTTTTTTCCTGCTAGCCTGTTTATGATCCGTGAGACCTCTCCATGGTCCCTGACCACTGCTCCCTCCTCGCTCTCATGATTCTGTCTGTCTTTCATGTCCATCCCTCTGTCCTTCTCTCAGGGAGAGACAGAAGGGAGGGGCTGGTGAGCTCCGCTCTTCAGAGTGTGTATGTGTGTGTGTGTGTGTGTGTGTGTGTGTGTGTGTGTGTGTGTGTGTGTGTGTGTGTGTGTGTGTGTGTGTGTGTGTGTGTGTGTGTGTGTGTGTGTGTGTGTGTGTGTGTGTGGGGGGGTGCTTTATTGGCTCTGTGAGTCTTTGATGCTGATTAAGCCCATGAGGTGTGAGTAGAGGAGAGAGACAGAAGAAAGGAAAAAATGAAGGAAGGCACAAGAAAGGCAGTGACTCTTTGGCAGGCGCAGATCTGTTCATGATTTATTCAGGAGAAGATCCACCGACAGTTTCAACACAGCTGTGGGGACCCAGCCTGGCTGGGGGTGGGTGTGCAGGGACCCAATGAGCGCTTCAACCCTGTAACCCAACTCAGCATCTGACCACTCACGACCTTAAGAAAGGCTTTCTAAAATGTGTCCTCCAGTCCAGCCATGTGAAACAAGCTCCCCACCTATTTTTATGACCCTGGTTCATAAACAAATGCTCTCAAGAGGACACCCATTGCAGAAAAAAACCCACCCACAGATAAGCTGCTTCAGTTTCAATCACATATATGAGCTGGAAGAAGCTCCACTAGTTTGGTAGTAATTTCCTCATGTGAAGTGCTCTGATTGTTAACAAGATCCTGGTCTTGAGAGACACTCTCTGTTACCCTCAGAGTTCGGCTAGAGAGTGGCTCCAGGGCTCTAACAGATGAGAACAAGCAGAGCTCTACGCAGGCTCAGGTAGGGTCACACCTGCTTTTAGATCAGCTGTCAAGACAGTAGCTGAGGGTAACACCACCCAGCACAGGAGATTCCAGTGCATGGCCTCCATTTAACCAGAACAGGCACTGACAGGTACACCTCATCACACATGGCAAACCCAGATAATAATATGCAAACACACTGTCTCAGATATAAATGCACTCTCACATATACACACAAAGCCAAATTGAAAAACACATTTTCATATACATATACACACTTGCACATGCACATTTACATACACAATTCAATAATGTTGTCACACATTTACTCAGGAACACACATAAACACACATCCATACTGTCCTGCTTAAAGACACATTCACACTCATGCTCAGAGCCCCACACTCCTATAGAGAAACAGACTCAGTGCACCAAAAACAAAGCGTCTTCTAACAAAGCGACAAAAGAGAAGAAAAAATCAAGACAATTTTCTACTGTCATAGCAAATGATAAGATCCCCAGCCACACATTCCATGGTGGGAGGCACAACACGGTCAGAGCGCAAATCAGAATTGTTCAGGGGTGGAGCAAAAGGCAAAAGAACAAAAGAATGGAGTGAGGCCTTCAGCAAAAAAATAGATAAAGGATAGAGCCAACATCAGACATAGTTATAAATTCTCACCTAATAAATCACCATTCCCGTTCAACGGGATGCTGTCGTCATGTGAGCCCTGGCACACAAACTCCATGTTATGCTGGCAGTGCAGGTCGAGCGTTACCCCCCCCCCACAGTCTGAGGGGACATGTCAAAACACATTAGTGGCAGTCCCACACCCAGACAAGCTTGGAAACGTCAGCCCAATTTGTTTTCCTAATAGCGACCACATTATTCCAATATACCCTTGAGCTGAATTCAAGTTCACGATGGGGGAGCAAGCCACACGAACGCCCAACTTCATACTAGACATTATTAAGAGGGAGGTCACTTTGAGGTGTAAACATGCTGTCCTTTCGCTTTGATTATTTATTTATTTACACAATGCACCCTCTGTCAGCAGAAGTGGCCGGAGGTAGACAGAGAATGGGGTGGGGGGACACATGGGTGACCACAGTTTCCCAAGACCCAGAAGAAAAGAGGGGTTTATAGTTATCAGTCAAACTCAGAACCCAGAATCAGAACCAGTCCTCACAATGACTCAGGATGCCAGCTTCCCATGATCCTCAGCTGTCAGTGGCCAATGGAACGCTAGGGCGGTTCGGTGGGGAGGAGATACGGTCCACCAGCTGCTCGGTAGGGCTGCTGTAGCTTCACACAGAGAGAGTTACAAGGACACCCCACACCCCCTCACCCCTCCCTCAGAGCCGCAAGCTTTCAAGGAGTTCCAGTCTCTACAGAACCTCTTTGAGGGCCAAAACATAATGCCACATTTGTAAAGTGTAACAGATTTTCATTTCATACAGAGGGTTTCTTAGACAACAAAAAAGAAAAGACCCAAGTGATATTTTCTCTCTGGCTTCCCCTCCCTCTTTTCCCCTCTTTCTCTGTTGCTCTGTCTCTCTCTAATGAGGGATTGTGGGCAGTGGGGCCATTCCCTGTTGTTCAGGAGAGTGGGCTTGCTCTATCGACCCCCTGCGGTTAATATTCATAAAGGCTATTTCAGCAGCTTTAGACTTTAACATTGCAGCCCGCCGTCCTAAATCAATTCCCATTGATCTACATCGGCTTTTCCTCCACGCATTGATCTCCTTTAAACTCACGCTCAAGGTCTTTTCAAACATATTTACTTTACATCCTTAGATGGCTATAATTTCTTTTTTCTTCAGTGCAATTATCATTCTGATTTACAGATAACAACTGCATTGAAATCACTCATCTCAATATTTGCATTGTGACAATAGAGTGCATGTTGTTAACATTGAAAGAGAGCGACTTTGACTCCAAACTCCTTTCTCATCATTGCCGAGGCGTCTCCCCTGCCTCCTCACATGTGTGTAACAGCGTCACAGCTCAAACAGATGGAGAATAGAGCACAAAAGAGATCCACACCTGGGACAATGTTTCCTGGAATGAGAAAGAAAAAGAGAGACTGAGAGAAGGAGAAAGAGAGAGAGAGGACAGATTGCAGTTATTTTGGTGGTATACTCACCTCATACTGGTATGAGGGCTCTTTATACCAGTTGTTATCAAATATGCCTTGTAGTCCACCTAATCTAGTATTTATCCAATTTAATTACCCTTCTCAAAAATTCACATCCATTGTGATTCACTTCACAGAACATAGACCCAAAATACCCATCTGGATGAGTTCAAATACATGTGAATAAATTAAAAGAAAAATATGCAATGCAGTCAGCCCATGACTGTAATTGTGGACTGTCTCAGACTGCAAACAAACAAATAAACAGAAACAAATAAATCAATGGCTATGCATGGACACGGCACACTATTAGACACAGGAAATATGATCTCTGGCTGGGGTTCGTTAACTGCCCGCAGCTGTGGCTCTGAATGGTAACTACCCCACTGAGATAATTACCCCACTACTCTACCCCCACCTCCCGACCTCGCTCCTCTTCCCTCTCTTTCTGTCGCCTTGCCACTGGGCATTATTTACCAAAGACTTCTTTTCATTTCCAACTATTAATATTCCTTTGTTTAAGGGGATTGCTGTTACACCATTTGTGCTCCCAGGCCTTCTCAGTCTGAGCCAGACTGAATGAGCGAAAATGAGCCTCTCTCCTTTTTCTCTCTCATAGTTCTTCAGCCATGCACTTTTCCAATGCTGCATGTGTGCTCCAATCCTGTCTGCATATTATTCCTCCAAACCCCTTCAGTCTGTGTCCCACAGCAGCCAGCTCTGAAGAACAGGCTTGAGGCTGCTCTCTCTCTCTCTTTCTCTCTCTCTCTCTCTCTCTCTCTCTATCTCTCTCTCTCTCTCTCTCTCACTCTCTCTTTGCTTTCCTCTCTCTCTGTCTTGTTTGTGTGACCATCTCTCAGCCTCCACTCTCTTAGTAAAAAATGTATAAAGGATACCAGGGAGAAACTGCCCCAAACTTAATCTTTCAACTTTCGTTCATTTTACATAGGGCAAAAGAACCTGAAAGACACCCTAGCACAGCCTGTGGGTGTGGGGGGAGCCCTGGCGTACCATTACACTCCATACCCGGCACACTTCAACACCTCCCAGATCAGTCCCCTCAGAGCTGAGGGACACAGATGACCCTGTTTAGCCCCCATCGCACAGCACAGTGCACAGCCGAGACCCTCCACGCGGCCAAACATAATGGCGATCATGGGATCGTGATGGTGGTCCAGCGGCTGTGGCAGGTGCCACTCCATCGGACTCGGCAGCATCCCTGAAAGCACCCTGGGGAATGCTGTATCTGGTGCATCTATATTCATTTGTACTGTAAATCATCCATAAACATGTTAGTAACAGTTCATTTAACACACACACACACACATACACACACACACACGCACAGCACCACCACCACACAGAATACATTTTGTGAAATCATTTATTCTTTTTATCTCTATGGATGGGCCTTATAAGTGCGTTATACATTTTTATTATGAATTTATCTAAATCCATGTTTTTCTACATTCTGTGACATATTTTACAGAGGAAAACAGTGCACCTGGATGTAAACAGATATAATCCCCACACTTACATGTCAAGTAGATCATTTACTGCCGTGATTATGTAAGCTATTACATATTTATATGGTGTTAGTTACTAAAGTGGAATATAAGTTTGTGGTGTCTGTAATTACCCAGGCTATGTAAACAATCGCAGCATAAAGCAGCAAAAGTGGAATATGAATTTGCGGTGTCAGTAATTACACAGACTGGATAAACAACCCTCTATCAACCCCTCACAGAAACCCTACAGAAAACCAAACCCAAACTGCACCCCTCTACAGTAGCACAGTATGTAATTGTAAATAAATAACATGGAGGATGACAGTTTGGTGTGACTGTTTAATTTACTACAGAACATATTCAGGCTTGGGGTTATTTTGTGAATTATTTGCTCTTTAGAATACATGAATTTAGGACAAATAAGAAACCCATTCAAATGAAAGTAAATCTATTACTGCAATGGTTTCCAAAGCATTACAATGTCAATGCAAACCGCTTCAATAATTAAATACCATGTAAAACGTATACATGTTGTACCGTAATGTTTTTAATTAATTTACATTATCAGCAATTGCTGACATTGTATACTGTATTAAAGTCATTATTTGACACAAAAACAAACATTTTCTGATGCATTTCGTTGTTTACATTTTTATATATTGTAATGATTAAAATCAGCTCTGAAAGGCGGTATTTAAGGCAGATTCTGTGGAAACATTGAGGAGGATGCATATGTCTGGGGAGGGCTGAAGTACAAGGCACTTTATCTCAGCTACTGAAGCACAAACACTGCCACTCATGGTCTTACATGCTTACATTACTAGTAGCTGCTCTGTGTAAGTAACACAAGCTCTGGCTTATGGCATGTTTACAGAGAGGGAACTATGAAACCCTCCAAGTTCTTTTCCTGATCAGGCATTGACACTCTCTTGGACTCTGGCTCACTTTTCACAGCCTGTGACTTCTCTTCATACCCTGTAGATACAGAGACATGCACACACACACACACACACACACACACACACATGCACACACGCACGCACACACACACACACTCACACACACACACGCATGCACACACATGCACACGCACGCACACACAGACACACACGCACACGCACACACATGCACACACACACAGATCTCAGCTGAATCATTCATTTCACCAAATCAAGAACACAGTTGTGTGCACACACAATAAACAAGGATGAATTCTTCTGGAACCTCTAAAGTGCAGAAAATATGAAAAATTTAATAATTCCAGGGAATAAAAATTCATAAGGAATGTACAAAATCAATATTTTATGCTACTTACTGTACCTATTCTTTATTACAAACCTATTCAGGAACAAGCATTAAAAATTGAAGGTGAAGGGAGGGGGAGCGGAGGTGGGCTGTGGATGGGGAGGAGGTGCTGTGAAGCAGAGCTGCAAGTTCAAAAGCAATACTATTTCATTCATGTTTAAAAGCCCTTTTTTGTTTCTCCAAGAGCCACTAAAGCAGTTTTTAAAACAGAAAAAAAGCTTTGATAGATTGAGCGTTCCAAGGTGCCAAGTAGCTGTCAACATAAATAGCAATAAAAAGTCGAGAAAATGTTTTAAACCTGAGTTTTCAAGGTTATGGCCCATGGCGATGATTTGAGGGAACTGCTTCCTGTCGCTAGAGTGGTTACGCAAGGAGAGCGAAGCACAGCGCGTGCGTGCATATGTGAGCGCGTGCATGGGTACCTCTCTGCTCAGCCAGGTGTGTGCACAAATTTTGGTGTCGTGAAGTGGGGCTGTTAATTCTGTTTGTTTATGGTAGTTGAGCTGGAATTATCAGAGCAATGAGTTCAAAACTTTCACCCATCACAGTTACCCGGAGTAGCTGTCTCTCCATCTTTCGCTTCCCTCCTTTTCTTTATTATTCCTCTGTTTCTTTCACAGTTTCAGTGGTTCCTTTGGTCATTTCTTTAAAAAAAACCATGCTTTAAAATCATGCCATCTGTGTTCCCTCAAGTTCTCTGAGCACTCTGAAGTGCCTTTGATGAATATGTTAACATTACAAACATCATAAAAGAGATCCTACAGTCATTCACTATACTACAAAATGAGTGACAATGTTATAAACTGTACTTACAGTTATACCTGTAAACTGCACATTCTGTAAACAGGGTCATGGTAAAATATTTATTAAATAAATTAGTAATATAATAATCATTATCATCATTACACTATCATCAGCATCATCATATATCATATAATAACTGAAAACAATTACATCCATTTTTCTTCTCTTTGGATAAGAGTGGTGTTGGTTGATATAATTTCCCTAGGTTTTCTCTTTGTCTCAGAGGTGTTACAGAGTACCTAGAGTCTGACCACAGCGTCAGCTCCGTCAGCCTTATTCATTCATTACCTCAGTGAGAACATCTCAGTCATGTCTTGGTTACAGCAGTCTGAGTGCTGTCTCAGTTACAGCTGTCTCATTCAAAGTCTCAGTTACTAATGTTGTAGTGAGGTCAGAGCAGCCAGCAGCTGACAGCCCACCAGACGAGAGAGTCGGGCCCAACTCCACACGCAGCCTCGCTCCCGGGCCGTGTCTTCCACAGCGCATATGTTGTTTGACAACCGTGTGTCTAGCCTGCGACATGAGCGCGGACAGCCCTGCCAGACACAGAGACACGAATCCACGCTCTCTCGGTGGGCACAGTAATGGAAGAAAGATGTTTTCATCTGCGGAGATCACCCACAGCAGCCAGCTCAGAGTGACAGGCCCTAGGCTTCTCTGTCTGTCTCTCGCTCTCTCCCTGTTTCAATATCCATGTCAATGTCGCGAGTGCATCATTGCATGACATGATGCTGCCAAAACAATTAACAAGAATGTTTCTTTGCACAAAATGTAAATAAGAAATCTGAGAGTAAAACAAAGATGAGTGATGCTCACTTATTACAGCTTCAGTGATAACTTACTTCACATGTTCTAAAGGTATCGGAATGCTGCTGTGAGTAAGAAAGTGAAAATTTAATTTAATAAGTATATTGGTACCTTTACTGCTGAGTTTACACATGTGAATCTGTTCTGTAATAATGTTAAGCAGCTGCATATTTATTAAAATGAACAAGTTTCAACATTAGACTGGTTCAATTGACTTGTGTGAATGCTGCATATGTGGTACTCATCATTTGAAAGAAATTGGCAGTCTGTTTTGGAACATTCTGGTGGTGTTATGTGATGCTTAAATAAAATATCATTAAATTTCCCCAGATTTGGCCTGGACCCATATGGACTGTAATGTAATGTAAAATTATATTTCACTGACTACAATTCCGGTCAGCCAGTCAGGGAACATTGTCTTAATGTATAATGTCACTTTTTCTATTAAAAAAATGTTTGTATGTGATAAATGTTTTATGTTTGTATTCACATAAAATTATTTTCTGTCCAAAATCACATATATTGAATGTTATTGCACCGTGTAGCAGGCCCCACAAACTGGAGCTGTTCCCTTGGAATGTGTGTCTCACGAAAGGTGTCACTTAACAACACTGCCTTAGGTTCCACTATCTCAGAGAAGCTATGCTTATTACAATGTATGCAGTAATATCTTGTTAGCTAAAACAGCTAAACAGTTATATTTTGCTAGAATGGAAAATCTATGCATTTTTTCTATTTCAGATTTAAAATGTAATTAGTTGGTAAACAATGCATTAATGTATTGATGCTATTCATTTAATATAGTTTAGGTTATAGTTGTGCGTTTTTAGAACAAAAAGCTTTTAGGTGCAAAATACTTAATTTCCATTGACTGCCTAATTTCGAAACATTTAACATTTTTGGTTGAACATTTACCACAGGATAATTATTTTAAATCAGATGTAAGACTAAGAACTGTGGTCAAGATTTAATAACAAACATTTATTTTATTACAAGTTGAGATATTTGCATATCTACTAATATTGGTGTCCAATATTGTCTGGGCTGGATTTGGATTATTATACATTGTTAAGTATTTAATGTTTTCCAAACCTTCAAAGTACAAAAAGAAATCTAATTAAATCACTGTCTTTAATCCAGACTATGGCCACAGAGAGCACAGTGCAATTATACAGGACTTAAGACTTTATGTTATATTGATGTTTGTTGTAAAACAATGGTCAGAAATTCCCTGCAGACGTATTACTTGGCCAAACCACACAAACGGGATCCCCACTTGAGCATAACTGCAAGGGCAAGATGACTCCTTCATTTCACGCTGTCCAATAATGAGTACCCCACAGTAAAGCAAAAATCACTGTGAAATGAAACAATGTTTTTAATAAATAGGGAAGTAGCCTCACTGAAAATACATCAATGAATTGCCAAAGAACGTGGATCTTGCTTAATGAAAATCAATCATTTATATATAAATGGATGTGGCCTGTCAAATGTTACAGATTTTTAACAGCTCTGTGATCAAAGGCAATTAACAAGTGTGATTCTCACATTTAGATCAGGCTAATTAAAATGATGGCTGTTTGTTCCTTTAATATGAAGTCAGGGGTGGGTCCTCTGTATAAAACCTTGTCTGTAGTGAATTCATTTTTGACATTGCTATACAGTCATGATAACAATAACACTGGCAGCCAAGTTTCACAAATGCATTTAGACAGACTGGCTATTCCTATGACTAAGCTGGTTATCATGTTGCTAATATCTACTGATATTAGTCTTACCGCTAGCTAGTTCCGGGTTGTGGGTCAGGCTGAATACAGCTGTTTGGCATTGGTCATTTCATCATTAATTACTTCACTACTAAAAACTCCTACAAATGATGGTGTCATCATTATTCATTCAGTACAGTACATGCTTGCATAGTTGCATATAATGCAATATAATTATACATTTAATTAACTCTGCTTGAATCCTTTCAGGTAGCATATGCTATCCATGTAATTATTATATATAATTATTGACCTTTTTAACAGACAAACATTCATTTATATCTCCCTCTATCTTTTGTGGTTTTTAGCTGTGAATCAGTATATAACTTGCTCCTACTATGGTAAAAAAAAAAAATTTGAGTGCAAACCAAAGTGGTTGTCTAGGGGATGTGAAGATGTCAGCTATCTCAGAGGAAAAGCTGATAAAGTTATTTTAAAACCAAACCATCTGGAAGCTGGAATTGGCTGCTTTACTATAGCATCACAGATTTTTTTAATTCCTAAAAACTCAGCATTCCAATGATTGCTTAGAAAATACATTATGTACTTGTTATGTACTTGTAGCAGAGTGGTGGGATAAAAGTGCTTGCTTGCAACATACACTTGTTTTATCATCAGATGGCTTTCTCGCAAGTCAGTGAGCAAACCAATGTCAAAGTTTTGCTGTTGTTGTTGTTATTATTCAGTGCTCATTACCAGCAAAAAAAAATGCATGAATTAGTCATCTAGAAATGTGTCAATTAACTTAGTTTAGTATACTTTATTATCTCACATAGGGGAAATGTAAGCCTCCACCACATCAACTCACAGATACAGCAGTAGTTATAACACAGTCAAGTGAAAAGTGCAAAACCTTTCCAAACTCAGTCTGTATCTGTACTGCAAAGCATTTTTATTAACTGTCCAAGAGTCTATTGCAAAAGCAATTCCCTAGATATATAAAAGATGTATGCTGCGCTGGAGAATCTGCCTGCTCTCCCTATGGCTGTACCTGTTTAGGCTGTGGTGAAGTCTGATGATGTGGCAGACCAACAGAATATCACAAACACTTAGTTCAGTCCACATTGTAAAGTAAACTAAAAAAAAAAAAAAAAAACAGTTTGGATCACAGTTGATCATACAGCAAAACAGATTAAAAACCAAAATGTTCATGCTGGTGTTATGTGACTCTCCAGCCTGACAGAGGAATAGTGTACCTAATTCGGTTTGTGTGTTTCATAAACGTGAGTAATGCACATTGGTGAGAGGAGGAGGTGAGCCTGAGCTGCATGACCCTCAGCCTTTACACCAGTCTCCTTTGGGAGATGTTACATGTTTGTGACCTATAACAAAACAATACATGGCACTTTGCTGGTCTTTAGTTCATCAATTAGGTACAACCAGTTAATTTTAAACAGCAAGCAAACACAGACAATAAAACATTACATACCCACCATGTTTGAGTTGGAATCCCACCTTCCAAATCATTATGCTACACTGCTCCCCTAAAAATGGCTGGCTTATATGTCTGGATAACTACCATTACTGAGTTTCAAAACAAGTCTGTTGTTGCCATTTAGTTGCTCTGCTGTACTGGAACTGTACCATTACCCCAAAACCAAAGTATGTACCAAACTGTGGGTTTATTACAGTTATAGTTATATGTCAAATATATAATATATACATATTGGAAACAAACCTCAAAATACCACTAGGGACACATGCATGCGTAGTTACCCATTTGGGCCATGGGGCTGCTCTGGGATCTGTACTGATTTGTGCACCTAATTCATTTTAGCACTGCACAACCACAGAACATAATAACCTTTTAATCTGGCAAATTTGCCCTCCATTCTATTAGTAATGTGGCAGTGTTCCAAAAATAACAAATAATTAAACAATAACTTTAAGGTTCATACGATCACAAAAATCCTGGTTACATTAATAATACTAAATAATAGTAAAACAAAAGTTAACTCCTCTCTCACACACTTGCACTCTCATTTCTCCCTGCTGTTGTCCAAGACTGGAGGCTTGGTCTGTTTTTGTGTCAGTCTTGTGGTGTGCAGTGCCATTCCCATCATGACAGCAGTTTTGCAACAGCTTTGTGACAACGGCTTCCTGCAATGCCTCACTTCATTGTTGCTGTTTTGTGTCACGTCGCACACAGATGCTCTGACAGGTGACAGTGCTCTGGGTGTCTATGGTGCCTTTCTTAAACTTTCATGATTAAGTCATAACTGATGAGATTGAACGTACAGCTTTTAGACACGCCGAACATCACAGTCAAACAAGCCCACCTGGCACAAGAGCTGAGGCACGTGTATTTACATATTTTACCAAGCAAATGCAAACCCCCCCCCATCCTTCATTCTCTCCCTCCCTCTGTTTCTCTATCTTCCTTTCAACAGAACAAACAATTGAGCTGTGCCTCTTGTTTCATACTCCTGGAATAAACAGGACTCCTCCCCTCTCCTTTGTCTGCAATTCCTGGTGGAAGTGTTTAATATGGGCCTGAACTTTAATTGCTTGTGAATTGAGTGTTTTCATGGGGTGTTAGTCAAGACCCTCCTCTGGATTAGCGTGCTCACTCAGGGGGAGAAGAGGCTGATTGGAGCCGACAGGCAGCCCTGTCGGAGGGAGGCAGGCTAACCTGCCGGATTCACGCCCCAGCGGAGGCGCGCGGCACTCACGGCGAGCGCAGACATATGGTGAGAATCATGCGCTCTCTCTGCCTTGTAATTAAAACATCTGGGAAGCGGCCCCAACGCTCACTGAATTAAACAGGAGCAGGGCCGGCCAGGGGGAGAGAAGAGATGTGCTGCGATAGGACACTTCCACCCCAGACCGGCCCCCCAGCCCCCAGACCCTCCCAAAACTCCTCACCATGGCCTCTTTTTTGTCATATCCATAATATTAAAAATGTATGAAGGTATTCAGTGTAAGAAATTACAAACACTGTCAGTTATAATTTAAGCACTGACAAACGATGAACTGAATAATAAAAACATTTGATAAATAAACATGAAAAACAATATGCAGATTTTTCATTAGCCGTTTAACAAAGTCAATGTGAGCCTCTCTCCTCCAAAACACTCTTTTGTCTTTTCTCAGTTAGTCAACGGAAGGGAGTGCAAACTCGATTATAGCACATTTTGTGGTGACAGAGACTCAAAGTAAGTTTAAATGACAGCAGCGCTACACAGTAGCAGCACTATAGGATCCACAGTCTTCAGGGGCATATTTGTTCTTTTTAGTGTGTGTGCATTCTGCATTTCAATGTCTAGGTGTATCTGTGAAAGGGAGGAAGGAAAGTGGAAGGGAGTAAGGAAAGCAGAGAGAGATGGAGTGTGGGTGCATGTTTGTTTGTGTGTGGGTGTGGGTGTGTGTGTGTGCGCGCGTGTGTGTGTGTGCATGTGTGTGTGTGCATGTGTGTGTGCGCGCGCATGTGTGTGTGTGTGTTTGAGTATGTGCTCATATGCATGTGTGTGTTCTCTCAGTGCTGTGGCCTGGCAGTTAAGTGAACGTGCGTGTGGCCCAGAGTGGCTTCAAACAGCAGTGGGTCAGAGCTGTGATGATGAATAATGCTGGGCCCGGCCTGCGTCCCAGCCCTCTCCACTCAGTGGGCCTATGTCGGACGCAGTCGCTTGTGCTGTGCTCACCATATGCCTTCCCCCAACACACAAACCCCATGAGCCACCACAGCCTCACGTCATCTAACCCCCATCCGCCCCACAGCCGCCCCCAGCTGTCCCCGCCACTACCCCAGCTCACACACCCTTTCCTGCTCATCAAATTTTGGCTTCTCCCCTCCTTTCACAAAGAAAAAAATGATTGAAGAAAACAATGTCTTTTAATGGAAGCCAAGAAAACATTGACAAGTTCATCTGCATCCAAACCAATGATATTAGGAATGTGAGATTGGCAGTTTGTGGCTTGGTCGTAATTTTAGAGGAGCAGATTTGTCCCCACTGAGCTTCAGTCCATAGAAGGAAACCCAGAATGCAGAGGATCATATCCACAAGTTCTGTTGACAATTATCTCCCCCTTTCCCTATCCCCCTCACCTCTTAACACATATGTGCTGTACTCTGCTTGCACCCCTGAAGGAAAGAGGTACAGTTTTCTTTCTTTCTTGAATTGTGGCTGAACTGGCTGCTTTTCTTGAAAACACTTGTGAAGTGTTCCCATTCTTTCTTATCCCTCTTTGTATCACCAGGTAAAGAAGTAAGAGATGGCACGTGGCATTTTGTTTTGCTGAATTTTGAAAATGCGATGGGAAAATGCCACATCATCACATGTTCATGACTTTACATTTTCCCACTGTCACTGCCCCCATCATTACCACGAGACACTGCTGACCTGTCGCTCTGAAGCATGCGGGCACCCCAAGGTCCCTCTCCCCTGGCCCCCCATCTCACAGGCCACAATGTTCCCATGGTATGCACCTGACACCCAGAAGCATTGTGCTATCCTCTCTGGCCTATGACAACACTGGGTGGACACACCCACAAGAACCCTCACAGAGACATTCAAGATCAGAGAAACCAATCAGGTATCAGCAAGATAAGGAGATGTTCAAAAATGTGCATTCTCATGTATAACTGACAGGCAGCTGCTTTATTTCCCTAAATACCGTCATCCAGTCTATGCACAGTTTCTCCCGCATGGAAGCATTTGAGAGCAGCCATGCCACTCCTATTAAATGTGGGCATGTGAAAAAGAGACAAGTCCACAAGTGATTAAAAAATGCATCAAACAGTCAGGATGTGTGTGGTGTGTCATGTGTGTGATTAGAGCTGGCACCTGTCCATAGCAACCTCCATTTCCGTTCACACTTGGAAGGCGATTGTCATTGTTTTTCACCTTTTTGAATTAGCATCGCTAATGCAAAGCACTGGCTAATGCGTCTCCTAAACCAGAAGCAGCTGTGTGTTGTCATGACGTGCGAATAGTGCAGAGCCTCATGAGACCAGACAGAGGCAGAGGGAGGGAGAAAGTGGGGAGCTGGAGAAAGAGACCAACAGAAGAAAACAGAAAAAGGCAGAGGGAGAGAGAGAGAAAGACAGAATAGGAGAAAGAAGATGAGAGGAGAAAAGCAAAAGCAAGGGGGGAGAGAGAGAGAAAGCAAAAAAGACTAGAGGGTTAAATGGGGAGGGGGAGAGCCTCGCTGCTGCCACACTGCGGTCCCCAGAGCTCGCAGCTTCAGTGACAGGAAGTGTGGAGGCAGGGGACATGGGGGACAGAGAGATGGTGAAGGAGGCCCACAGCCAGCTCTCTCACAGCACAGCATAACTGGCCACACACTCACTAACACTCCCGTACCACTGCCAGCAATGCATTGGCAGACAGAGGTTCTGTCTGGGTTCCTTTTTCCCTCTCTCTCTCTCTCTCTCTCTCTCTCTCTCTCTCTCTCTCTCTCTCTCTGTAACACAGATACACAATATTTCCTACTTTTTATTGCATGGACAAACTATTTTTTATTGTTATTAATTACAGGAAAAAATTAACAGACACTAAACCTGACAAAAAGTTAAAATTGAGGTTCTGGAAAATGTAGCACATATAGACAGCCTTACTTTCATGACATAATAACAAAAGTTATTTAAATGTAATGTAAGTTATTATATACATATGTATGTATGTATACATGTGATATTTCATTTAGCTGGGCAAAGCATTGATTAAGCTGAAAAACCCTCCAGTCTGTCAGTCAGGATGCCTCCAGATCCATAAACCAAGTCTTTCTATGACATCCGTGGGGACAATACAACAGCGTGTACTCCCAGAACCTTTGGAGTTTATTCTTAAAGCAAGTTCTTTTATTAAATAAATAGCTCAGTTGTAGTTTAATCATTTTAATTTTATCCTACTTTCTTGTCACAGCACACACATATTTGAACACCATTTTATTAGTTGTCACTATAATATTTATTGTATATCTATTTTGAGAAGCATCTCAGAATGCTGTTCTCCCTGTTCTCAAAGCTGTTGTCCTGTCTGAAATCATTACAGAGTGATGAGTGGTCTGGAGGAACGGCCATAGCCTCACAAGTTCCCAAGACAAATTTAATGGAAGTCTGAGGTCACAAATCTGCCATGCTTGAGCTCCATGGCTAAATTACCTCTAGCTTCAATTATCTTCATCTGACAAAATAAGCTAAGTATGAATGACAAATATAATAATATTGACTAAAATACTTCCCAAAATTGACCATTTTTGACAACTCTCAAATTCCTCCACTTCTGCTGTATGACTACTGCAATTAATAGTGTAGGATCAGGGTTTGGAATTTAAAATGATTGAAAAGGTATGGACAAAGTGATACTTATCATTACTTAAATATGTTCTTGTTGAAATAAGCCTAAAATAAGTGTAAAATGTTACAACCTGAATTCTAGTTACTGAGAGGTAAGTTAAGTATGCAGTTTAAGCAAGCCAGATTTTGATAACAGATAACTCAGTTTGGCTGACGAGCTCTCACTGGTCATGTAGCAACATGAATAATCAGACAATGTATGTTTATTTAAGTGCACAATCAAGTAATTTTCATTTCTGGTTGGAGTAAATCTTTAATGTGTCTTTTCATGGGTGAACTAGGGAAGGCAAACTGGATGCTGTATAATTCACCTACACCAATGAACAATGTACAAGATTCAGTGAAGACAACATTTCACAAATTCAAAAAAAATAAAGAAATGTGTGACCTAATGGTTAAAAAAAAACCCAAACAAAGCCCTTCAAAATCCATGAACAATCTCTGGTCTAAGGCCCACATCTCACAGACCTACGATCAGCAAATCCTAGCTCACATGATTTACAGACAAATATTACACTCAAGCTAGTCAATACCTCTGAATTATTTAACGTCCTGCTCAGTTAATTAGATATTTAATTGACTACAGACATCCACAAACAGATGATGACGCCCCTATTCCAGCATAAATTCATGCAAATGGGACAGCACTTGACCCTTGGTAGATTTAAGGGCCCAGTAACAGGTCAGAGTTCAGGGCAAGGTTGGTGGATAAACACTGACCACCCCTTACAGTCATCTGGCCAGCACCTGTTCCAACCTGCTTCTCATAAACATAAACTTTTGTTTTTCAAATATGAAATAAAATCCCTCCAAATTAAAATGTATGTTTGTTGTTGTCACTCACACAATGAAATTGACAATGTGAAAATTAATACCGTTCTGGTTGACTTTAGACTTTTTCCCTTTGTCTCTTTCCACTTCTTTCTCTCTCTCTCTCTCTCTCTCTCTCTCTCTCTCTCTCTCACTCTCTCTCTCTCTCTCACCCAAAGATGAATGTGCCATCTCTCCACCTTTCTCTTTTAGAAAGTGTTTGTCGCTTCTGCATTAACAGTAGTCCTCGCTCTCTCCTTCACTCTCTCTCTCTGTCTCTCTCAACTCTGCTTGCTTCAATGGACTTTCATGACAATTCATTCCATGAGGTTTTTTCCCCTCCCCAGGTGAAATATTGATGGATTTTTTATGAATAGCTATGAAAAATTCATTCACATTCTGAAATGAAAAAGCATAAACATGCGGCACCTCCCTATTTCCCATGCATTCATTATCCCCTCTTTCTCTACCTGTGAAAATAGCATTTGTGTATGTTTTCCAGCACTCACACTAATTGCTTAATTTGACCCGCTTTCCTGTCAATTAAAAGCCTGTCAGCTATGGAGAGATGGGTAGATGGATAAGCTGGGAGGATCAATGGACAGATCAATACACAGATACATCAATAAGTGAAGAGGGAACTGCTGAAATGAAAACGAAAAGGAGTCACGTTTGAATGGGAAACAACAGAACGGGTGAGATTGCAGCAACAACCACAGCAACTGCAACCACCAAAACAACATCTATAACAAAAAGCGAATGAACAGCATTGAGAGAATGAATAATGGCAGAAGGGAAAGGGCAGTCACTTTTTCAAACTCTCCTCTATAAAGTCTTGGTGAATCACAGTGTTGGCAACTCAAGCGTCTAGCGATGAATCACACAGCTTGTGAGGGATTCAAACTACAAATAGTTTGTAGATAGATGCACCTTTCAATGTCTGAATGTATTCCATTAACAACTGATAAAGCATGTCTCCAAATTCATAATGGGGTTTGGGGGCATTTCCAAGTGGTCATGGTGCAACTGTACATCAGCTCAGTTTTTTTAATGTAATTTTCCACTCCATCACCTTGTTTTAATTAAACCTCTCATGAGAATCAAAGTCAGAGCAATTATCTTTTTCAAAGAGAGCCCCAAGAGTCGCAAGAGTCGCCTGCCGTGTCTCGGACCCCCCTGGGGTACCTTAATGAAAGCGCCCCATTCCACAGAGTCCTTGCATTCAAGCCACATTCCCCCCAGATTCAAACATCCTTCTGGGTCCTCACACACATGAGCACCAGGCTGTTGACCTGATTATTTTGGAGCATGTTTTTCCACATCCACAGTAGAATGCAGTGTGTGTGTGAGATCAGCACAGATAAATTACATGCGATCCCTCTTGGACTCAAATAAACTCTGCAGTAGTAAAATTATCACTGAACGCCCTTATGTCTTTGTATTCCATAGACGGGCAGATGGTAGAAATGCTGCTTGCAGTGTGTCCTCTTACATAAAGAGCTGGATAGTTTCCTGTCAGGTAGTGAGTGGTAAGCCAGCAGGGTTTCGGTCCTTAAGGCCTTCCCAATCCTCCCTAGAATTTCCCTCCCGTTGCCGTGGACACTCAGCAGGCTGACCGCTGTGCTGTCTGTGTCTGGGCTGTGGCCTGAGAGGATGACCACAGGGAGCCTGGCCTGACACTGCCACTCTACCCTTCCAGGCCAAATAAATACAACAGTTAGAATGATTCATGTTATGGAAATGGAGTATACTGCGCCATATGGTAAATGTTTTTACTATTTTACCAAATGTCATAGTCATAAATAAATATTTATAAATACAGTCAGCTCAGTCAGATAACAACACACTCTTTTTCACTGTACAGGGCCTTGCTGGTCCCATTTTAAATTAATTGTCTCTTAGGGCAACATATGCCAGTTTAGCACCCATATCAGTACAATCTGGGTTAAAACATTGTCAAATGGTCCAAATGGTCTCACTCTAATAATCTAAAATATTTGGTATGATGACACTGAAAGCATTTTCTTTCACTGGCTTTTTGTGACATTGTAGTCAGTAACGGTGCAATCTGTAGGAATTCTACTAGTATCAGCTCTGAAGCCCAAGGCAGTAAATACATGTAAACAAATCTATGATGTTTTAATGTGTTGCTGGTCTGTTTCAAAGCTACAAAACTTACAAAAACTGCCAAGATGATCAGCTTATTCCAGTTTTAAACAAAGATGTGGTTGAATTGAGAAGTAATCTTAATTGACCAGAAGTGTAAGTGAACCAATTGGTTTTGCTTAAGGTTGTTGATGGTGATTTCTTAATTTATTCATTCCATTGTGTATAACTACAACTGAATAAATAAGTGGTGCAATGGTCATTTAATGAAGCCATTAACATTAGGTCTACCTGCACTTAAGAGAAGTCAATAATAAGGCCATAATCTGGAAGTTCGTTCAGCCTGTTATTGTACTGAAAAAGCACTTACTTTAGCCATGTCAGTAGCGCTGATGACTCTTAAAGCTTACTTTTACCATCTGCTGGAGAAGTGCCTTTCTTCAACAAATACTCTTCCTTTTGTGCTGTCATGATGCTATAGTCAAGGGTAATGCATTTTCATAACATGCACATACCTGGTATGAATATGTGCATGATTTACTCGCCCACTCATTTTCAGATATGAACACATGCTACTTTAGTACACAATGCCACAAAAGATGCAACCATGTGAGGCTGGACAGAATAAACTCTTTATAGCTTTACATCTTTGAAAGCTTAATTTAAGTGTGTATCTTTTCATATATTGTGTTACACATGGAATAAATGTAATTTCTGTTAACAGTTATCATTTAAGAGAGATACATCCAGTGTCTGTGCTAGACCTTCTGCAGTACTGTGTGGCTATCAGTGTCACTGTCAGGTACAGGAGACACACCACCATGTCTCCAAAGGCATTCTTTTAAAATTGGGAACCAAAAATTTGAGAGGGGACATTGTTTGAAAAAAAAAGCTGAATTTGTTTAATTTAAGAAAATAATGAATTAGAAAAAATCAGACTTCAGCAGTTCATCATTTGGTCATTTTGTACCACATCAAATAGGGCAGAATGACTTCCTGGCATGCAAACATATCAATTTGATCCATCCAATTTTCTGTTGTTTCTGCACCTGTGAACACATGGTCCAAAAGCCAGTGGACACCTGCTCATATAACGACCAAAAATCTCCCACAACAGCCATTGGGTCAGCAGTGTTAATGTCCAAGGGTAGCGCACTGGTTATGGCATGCTTTTGGAGCACAGTAGCTAGCAATTTTATGTCTGCAGTAGAGACACAACCCAACTGGATCAACTCCAAGCTGACAATGGAACGGGGTGGACAGGCAGTCCCCACTCCTGCACAAGGTCAGGGTATCTGACTGAGGAATCTCCAGGATCAATATATTTTTACACCGTGAAGTGCCAGAGAGACACCTGGATGTCACCAGAGCCAGATCAGCTCTCGTCCAATAAAATCAAGGGACCAGGATGAAGGCATTGGAGCCTTCTGTGCACCTCAAAACTGCAAGACTATTTTATCGATGAAATTGTGATTCTTTGAAACTGAAATACATTACAGATGGTAATCACAAATAATGTTGCACAGATGCTTAATTTTATCACAACTTTTGTAAAATGTGAATCACACATTTTAACTCATTAACTAATGTGTTGAAAAAATCCTTGGTACTTCAGGGCAGATTCACTGTTAACGTGTATGGCATTAGCACTGCTAATGCAGGTTCACCTATAGGTTTTATAGTGTTGTCTTACTGTTTTAATGATGTCAATCAGCTCCGTTTTTAAATTTAAGTTTGTAAATTATGTATGGCATATAAAAAGACTGGAGTGGAACAATATGATGGACTTGCCACACTCTGCCCTACCAAAATGCACCCAAACAATTCCTTACCTGACCACATAATGTGCACATTTTTTAAGCTCTTAGCAGCACTCCCCACTGAGTCAAGAAAGATTTCTGGGATATAAATATATTTTTGTTATGGAAATTTAAAATTAGATAAGGGACTTATCAACTGAATAAGAAAATGCACTCATATGGTATTTCTGTTCATTTGATTTGAAAGTATAAATGCTGCATAATATATAAATATATAATGCTTATATATTTGTCTTGTAAGCTTGTGTTAGCCCTGACAACAGGTATAGTGACCATTACTCTAAAATGAGAATGTGTGTACAATAACAGAGCAATCAAAAGCTTTGGGTATTTTGCTCACTCATTCAGAGCTGGGAAGGTACCTCCTCATATCAAGGGCATGGGACCAACAATACTCTGTCCTTTGGGTGCTGCATTCTTATTGTTAGTGAACTGCAGAGTTTTCCAGGCATGTGCCAGGCTGAAAGAAGCTTCACTCACTAGCCATGTGTCAGACTGAAGCTTCATGCTGCTGGCTAGCCTCACTAGTCTTTCATCAGTAGCTTTGCTGGCTAATTATGAATTGCAGTAGTGGCAGTGAAGTATAATGATTAGTGAGTTGTGCAAGTAACACATAGGTTACAGATTCACGTTCTAGTAATGGAACTGCCATCATAGCCTTGACTACGGTATTTCACCTGAAGTCCTGTAAGTATTAAGCCTCAAGAAAGGATAGTGTGTAAAGATGGGAGCTGTTTAAAGTTCTCTCGACATTTGCTAAATGTAAACATGTAAATAATGTTGTCTGCATGCTGCTGTGAAATATTTGATTTTTGTCATATATATGCTGCTGTATTGTTTTATGCATCAGGAGTGCTCTTAAATACTGAGAGTATAGCTGTATGTAATTTATTGTACCTGTGAGAGTAATTTCACTTGCTCATGGAGGTAATTGCAAGAGTGGCACAGCAAACATGACCTAGTTGGTCCAATGCAAGTCCTATGGCTTTTTAATCATTGGCAAGCAAAAGGGCACCATTTGGCACCAGTAATGGCCCAACAAAAACCATACAAGTTGATCGTTTTGCAGGTTGCTCTTTGGCAAACCACTTGTGACTAAGGGCATTGAAACAATTATAGTAGATTTTGAAAATGGACTGTATCCCTTCCACTTCATCATTTCACAAATGGGAAAATTGAATCACTTTTCAAATGCTATCTGTGCCCTAGTACGTGACTAACAATCGGACCACTTTTGCACACTGTTGCACTGTTGGTCCTACATGAACATGAACATAAGGTCAGTGTTACCTTCCTGTAGATTAGCTACATTTACCGTAGTGGGCCAAAATATGTTAGGCGAAGCTGTTTCAGAATGTAGACTCTGGGTACTAAATGGGTGTTCCTGGAAGGTACAGCGTAAATGGCGTACTGATCAATTAGACACTGTTAGCAGATTGCAGTCACCTGTTTCCTCTGTAAATATTCCCTGCACACACACAGCGTTAGGAATGGTCCATTTTGTAGACAGACCATTTTTGCACACACCTTGGTGTCTATGAGGTTGTTAATAGTGGTTTATGCTGGTGCGCAAGTCTGCTTGTAGCCTGACATAAATAACATTACATTTCAAATTAAATTGTTTGCCATAAGGCAAAGTCATCAAATAAAGGCATGATATAGATTTGTGCTTTTCTATTTTTCCTTTCCAGCTTCACAGTATCTTCAGTCCACATGTGCATAATAATTTTTGATTATTATATACCTATGGTCCATAGGATTGCATCCTTCCCTTTGTTTATTTATCATGAGTGAGTGCATGATCTCAGAATTATGTTTTGTATTCTGTGTTATTTACTGCGAGGGTATGTTCACGGGAATAATTTGATATTAATCACAGCTGTTTCTGTTAAACCTTCCTTCCCTTCAGTTAGCGTTGGGGGAAAATTTGGCAGTAAAGGACATGAATTATTCTTCTCTCTGTGTGCATCTTTTGATGTGTGGTGCTTGTCTTCCAGGGAAGGAGATGCTATGGAATGAAACCAATCCACGAGGAGGGGTGGGGATAGAACCATGGGCCCACTGCTGCAGGACAGAGCGACTGAAATAGAAACCAAAGCATCCAATAGAGTCGCTGCCAAAATTAACACATAAAAATGTTGAAATACACATGAGCCACAGGGATGTCATGACTTATTATAATTACCTGTAATTAATAATAAGTCGTTGCTTGTGGCGCATCCTCACAGGTGGGTCTGGAGTCCATGTCAGGCCCAATCCCTGATGCCTGTAAAAAGAACAAAAACAAAAGGTCTCTGTGTTCTCTTGTGTGACTTTAACTGCCACCTGCGGTACCTCGCTCCCCCCGCATTTTCTACAGCCCTTTCTCCCTCCCATGCAGGCTTGTATTATCTGTGGCAGCAAGCACTCCACCACTGTGCCAAAGAAATAGGCATGAAAGCTTTGGGAAAAAAAACAAACAAGAAAACCATACTGTACTTGCACTCACCCGACACAAATCATTCAGAATAGATTTTGGGTTCATGTGTAAAAGTGCCTCAAGAGCTGCCGCTGCCACAACTGATTTGGCTGAAAGAAAACCTTTATTCAGCTCTGAATGTAAAGCTCTATTTATCATAGAGCTGCTGTGATTTTGGAACACTAAGTGGCCCTTCTCTGTTATATATACACACCTATATGGTACAATCAGAAAGTTGCTTTGTATTGAAAAGGACAGGTTTATGGAAATCAAACTGAACGCTTAACCATCCTAGTAATTTTATATCTAATTTTGAGAAGGTGCACATAAAGACAGATGTCCCCAGGGCAACTCTGCATTCTAAACTCTAAATTCTAAATTCCAATATGTGATAATGGAGACACTGCAGCAATAAACACAAAAATGGGCTCAAAATAGGCAATAAAACAGTCGTTCGGTGTCAAGCAAGACTTAGCGATTGAAACAATAAAATCAACAAACCAGGGAATTCCACAATGTGAACTAATCAGTGCCCTTTTACGCTCTACTCATCTAGTCAAGATGACAAATCAATGAAACCATTTCTGGGCTATCTGGTGAAACATGCATGGAGCCCTTCACTCCTGGCCTGGAGGAGGAGAGGGAGTGGGGGGGCAATCAGGGACAGGTGGCCCTGCATGAAATGTGCAGATATAACTATACATCATTTCTGTGTGTGCATACTGCACCGGCCACACATCAAATGAACACCACCAGCATTTTACCATTGGCAAACTGGACCTATTTAAAAGAACGACTTTACAACTGATATAAAAATACAGAGGGTCTGTCATTCTTCTCATCTTTTCTTCTTTTTCTTGGAAAAAAATGGTGTATTTACTCCTCCACTGCTGTTGAGTCCTTGAGAACCTCATAGTCATATTTTAACATTGATACCACTGATTGCATTACGCCACAGGGTCTCATTTGAAAAGTCTGAGTGCATATGTTGCTTCTGTCACTGGCCAGTAAATTCAACAACTGATGTCAAAGGTTGAGTGATCGATATTAGTTGCGAGGGGTACAGCAAACCACAGTGGCACTGAGCCGTATCCTGAAACATGTAATGGAGGGACTCCATATTGTCCAATGCATGTAACATAGCAGCGTAGGCTTTGACAGTGCAGTGAAGTTCACTTCCCAACACAAAAGCACCACACAGTGATTCCATTGGAGGAGAGTGACGGGAGAGGCACGGATCGGCAGCAAAGAGAGCAGCACACTAACGGACTTCTGCTCTGACTTCATTAGTCTAATCCATCCACCAATACTAACAAGATTTTGGGGAGGGGGGGAGAGAAGTGTGCATTGATAAATGAGATAAACACTTATTAGATCATCAGATCTCCCCCACCCCTCCACACTGATAGGGCTGAATAAGGCCTGCAGTCACTTAAAGACACAGAGGAGAGGGGCCTGGGAAGTGCCGCATCGTTCCTAATCTAGTTTTACGGACGTAATTGCGTAAATGTCACTTTCAATCAAAAAGCAGCAACGAGGAGTAAATAACTCCAAAAATGATTGGGCCCAAGCTCAGTGTGGGCACAAATGACTGTCTTTAAAATGACCTACAATTGAAGAATCAAAGAAAAAACAAACATTATTGACTGCTTTTCCACAGACAGACAAAGCAAAAAAATATGATACAATACCATAAAGCTGGGGCATAATTAAAAACAGTACAATAGCCCAATGTAAACCAGATTGTATTGCGGACATTAAATTCTACCAGCATTTTTATGGACTGTACTGTAGTTGCACATACAGAGAGTACATTATGAAGTCACCTATATGAACTCCCCAAACCCTTTTTCATAGATGTGTGAAGTTGTCTTTTATTGTAAAGTTACATAAAAAGAACTGCAATCTAAACAAGAGCATTGCATTGTGTGTTTTGAAAAAAAGAACAAGTATTGCTTTAATGGAAAAATACACTCAGAGCTGTTGCTAAAAATTACAGGAGAGGGATGAGGAAATACAAGTCTCAGCTATCCCAGAAAATGTAAGAAGGATGCACGCTGTATTCCACAAACGATTGTAACCTCTATGGCCAGTGTATGTCACTGAAATGTTCTGGGGCCTTTGCATGCAGATGGTGCATGCAATCAGTCGGCTATAAAAGTCATGGGGTAACTGTCTGTTTCTAAACTTACCGGCTCCAAACGTAGGATGTTTCCACTTTCAGTTATCAGGAACAATCTGGGTTGATATTCTGTCTTTCTCTTTCTCTCTCTCTCTCTCGGTCAGGTGCGGACACCCCAGCGCTTCCTCAATAGGAGAAGTCCGGAGGATTTTCTTGTGAGGCGAAGGAGAAGAAAATCAATGTGCCGGAGCCGCAGGCCACAGACCCCGGCGCTCCGACTGCGTTTGTGGGGGATTTCTCAAACGCCAATACTAACTCTCTCAGCAGCTTTCTCACCACAACAATCTGGTAATGTTCAGTGGCTTGCTAGGATCTGCAGATTCAGTTCCCCAAAAAAGAATGTTTTAGAGAAGCCCTCTTCCCCACTGTCCAAAGATCAGGGCACTCCTAAATAACTGCGCACAAATGCACACACACATTCACACACATGCACACAAACACTCACACAAACACACCACATTTTGTGCATGCCTTAAATAAATGCTGGAAAGTTTTATTATGTTTCCACCTTTTTAAAAAACATTCTATGAACAACATTTTGTTTTTGTTTTAACTCTGAAAGAAATGATTACTGTTCAAAAGAATAAATATTTAACTTACCATCTGAGTGTGTGCAAGCATACAAAGAACATGTAGTTAGACAGTCAGAATTGAGTATGGTGTGTTATTTTCCATGAACATGTGTCATAGTGACCGGGGTATTGGCCCTGGTAAAACACAGGGTTTCAGGACAGTGACACATCCTCTACCCTGACAAGGAATCCAGACCGTGCCAGGGCTGACTGCAGCTGCCAGTTCCACAAAGCAGCACATGATTGGCCACTGCAGGGCCCAGTGATGAATAGTGCAGTCATCTAGACTGACTTTGTCTTGTGATGCAAGGGTGACTCTTCTGGTCAGTTCCACACCTGCATGAAGTTAACTTCCCTCATGCAGGACTATGCAAACTTGGCTGCTGGCAGCAATGGTTCAGGCGGCTGTTTTCATTGTCTGCTAACTTCCAAATTGACAGGGTATATTGTACCAATGAGATGGGTGTATGAATAAAATTTGGCTTACCAAATATAAAAATGTTTCATATTTGTTTGATAATACACTGCACCAGTGCTTGAAGGGGCAACAATGGTTTGGTTGACTGTGTGTGTGTGTGTGTGTGTGTGTGTGTGTGTGTATGTGTGTGTGTGTGTGTGTGTGTGTGTGCGTGTGAATGTGCGTGCGTGTGTGTGTGTGTGTGTGTGTGTGTGTGTGTGTGTGTGTGTGTGTGTGTGTGTGTGTGTGTGTGTGTGTGTGTGTGAATGCAACTTACAGAGTCTCCAGCTGTAATTATTTCACACAGTCAGCTGTAGAAATACAGAAGTTCTGAAAGGCCACAACTCTTCATGCAAAAATATGTATTCAGACACCTGATGATATATATACATCTTGAACCTTGGCCCAATCCCGTATATTGCATGCATAGACATTGCGTGAGTCAATTCAAAATTGTATTGGTGATTAGGGCCTAATCTTTAAACCTGAATAATATAAGCTTTCAGCAAAATGGTTGAGGCACATGGACTAGACCACAAGGTTTGCGATCCAACCAGATTCACTAGATTTTCAGGTAACCCACCCTTCCCCTATAATCAGATTGTCTGGTGTAACTGCCAGAGGTGTGGTGAAACTGATATGAGGAGATGAGTAGGTGTTTTGAGAGTGTGGCGGTGAATGGTGTGGTGGGGGTGTAAAGGAGTTGTAACACAGGAAAAATTCATATATACATAGCACGAAAGAAAACCTCCAACGGTTACTCAAATGGAACAAGCATTGAAGTCTCTCCTTTAGCGTACCTTTCATCTGGCCTCCTTAAGCTGCAGTTCAAGCATATTAAGAAAACATGAAATTGTTGAACAAAGAGGAATATCTCTCCCTTTTCATTGCTTGCCCACAGGCCCTTCTGCAGAAAGAAACATGTATTTTCATCCATAAAGTTACTGCTGGTTTCTGTCCTCCCTGCTCTCTGCAGCATGCTGTCCAGCTTAACCTTCTAATTTAACCTTCTATTTTTCATTTTCTGTTCTTATATTTAAATTCATGTACTTCATGCATTTACACAAATAATAAGCAGTTACCAGACTTTATAGTGTACACTGTTGGATAGAGACAGAGCTAGGAACGATCAAATGTCAGAAATAAATCTCTCAAAATGATTTTGGAAAATAGAAAAAAATTACAATTGAACTATATCAGACAAGCAATCTGATACAAAACTGTTACATTTTTAAAACATTTTAGTGTGCCAAGGCACATGGACAGAACAAAACTAAAGATGTAAGATCTATAATCATGTTTCAAACTGAAACATGGATAAAATGTAGATGCAGTTTTTATAATACAGATAATGCACAATATGAGTTTTATAGTACATTTTCACACAGGCTTCAGTCTGCAGCTACTGCTGAGCTGAGCTGGAGAAGCTGTGCTTGCCCAGTGAGTGGCTCTATTTCCAGGAGGTAAGGGGTTTCTATTACTGTCACACCAAGGTCTGTGGCCACACTGTGGTCAGACGGAAGCAACCTCATCTGTGGTCACCTGTCTCTGACACACCTGTCTCCTACCACATCTCAGTTAGGCACTGGTGTTTAATAAAGCACCCAAGAAACTACCAAAAATACACACTGCATACATACAGCTGCACATATATTAGTGACACTGTTTTTGGCTCAATCCCTGACAGTTGAAGAAAGCTACAGTATAGGGTCTTGCTGCTTCACAAATTCAAGGATGAGCACATTTCTCTCATCATTCTCCTCAATCATTCTCTCTCTGTGTTGGAGTCATACCTGCACTTATTGACAATAGCTTACATCCAGGGACATGTAGGTAGTCCCAGTGCAAGAACACAAAAGATGACAGCTAAGGTGCTTTTTAGGCAACAGTAATGTGACAACAAACCACCAGGCCACCAAAAAGCCTCAAATATCTCTCTGTGTCTGTCAGATAATATTCATACTCCTGACACTTCTGTAGAATAGCACTCATTCTTTGTTTATGGCTCTATTCATTTGTTTATCAGGACTGTATTGTATGTGCAGCCTTAATGAAAGTGTGACAATCCAGATGCAGAGGCCGGAGCAGTATAATTGATGGACTCCTGGTGGATGGTTTGTGAACCCTTCCTGAAATATCTCCGGCCATACCACTGCCCAGGAGGCAGGCCCAGCTCCCACCATCAATATTCACGTCAATACCATTATCATTATCCCTGCTGCAACACACCCCCATCCCCTCATCAGCTGCAGATTGTGGCTGCATGTTCAGGAGGGCTTCCCAGCCAAGTGAACGCAGGGGTCTCATCTGCAGTTACTGTGCAAACAAACATGTCAGAAACAACACTCGTACTGTGTCTGACCTTTATGTTTATGACCAAAACAAACACATGTAATAACTCTGCATGCAGAGCCATAAAAGGAAGGAGCAGTTCAATGGGGATGGGAAAGGACACGCTTTGTATCTGAACTTGTTTTGTTTGTAAGATTGCTGTCTGCACTCAAAGGAAAGGCTCAAGACTCTGTTATACTTATGCTGTTTTATTGGCGTGGGGAGCATATAAAATTACACAAGAAACTCTTGAAATATTTGAAGTGAAAACATCATGAATATTATAATTATTTTTTATGTGAAAGCTTCTACCACAGTTTCTGAAACAATTCCAGGCCTGCTTTGTTTTTCATTTCCCTACTGTTTGAGTCAGGGCATTGAGAGAATCGCAAAGGATGACAGGAGGTGCGATGAGCCCACAACTCTGCATCTCGGCAGGTGGCCTCAACTGCCTGCCCGAGTGGGCACTAGGGCCTGGCCTAGGCACATGCAGGCCATCTTCAAAGAGGGACAAGCAAATTATTGTCGCAGCCGGGTTCCAGCGAAACATAGGCTCTCTGGTTTTCATCTTCACTGGATAGTGCGCAAAGCCTGCACTTCAAACAGGCTCTGCAATGGTACACAGCACACAACACACAGCACAATCAGCACATAAAACAACGTCCTACCCGGACAACAGCCCACAGATGACTCCCTTTAATCAGGACAGAGCCAGCAGGATTCCATCATGTAACCAAGCGACCAAATTCAGCAAGAATTAAGAGACAAAGACACCTAAAAATTTCAGTTTTTGGGGAATATGCAGTGCAGCATGGGTGCAGCATGGGTGCAGCAAGCTGAGGGGGTAGGGGGTAGGGGGTAGGGGGTGTGGGGCGGGTGGGTGGGTGCTGGAGAGTGCATGTACATACAGTTTCATTTCCGTCAACCAATCCAGTGAAGTAATGTCACATAAGCATGGAAAACTTTATCTTATAGGCCATGGCCCAAGAAAAACACCATCACCCTGACAATTCTCATTTTGGCAGGGGTACTTTGTCGGACACAGTGCTCCAACAGCCTGGCCTTCACTCACTCCACCCGGTCCTGCTGCCTTTTTTGTAATAGCTCCTTAAGAATAGCCTTTTTTCACTTTTTCATTACGCCTGGACCCGTTTCCTGGGGCTACCCAGCAATTTAACTTTCTTCTTTCTTCTTTTCCACAAACCATTTCAGCCTCATCCCCACCGACCCTCCCCTCCCCTCTCCCTCTCAGCCTTCCTCCCTCCCTCCCTCCATGCTCCATCCCCCCTTCCACTCTAAATCAAATGCTGCCCCAGCTAATGCATGGATCCATACTGCCCTGAGTGAATTAACGTTAGTAATAAGATATCATGGCGCTGATTGATTCCTACCAGCCACACTATAAACTGGCTCAATCCCAGGACCGACAAGGCCATTATTTTCAAACATTGATCCCGGTGTGGACCGGGGAATGGCGGAGGTGGGGTAGGGGGTGTTGTGGGGTGGGATGGGAGGGGCGCATAGGATCCAAGGGACTCACTGGTACCACCCAGTTCCAGGACAAGATCCATGGCTCATTGCGGTTTAGATGAAGCGGAACAGCATTTGGGTCCTGGGTGACATTTTCACCACCATTTCATCAAACAATAAAATGGCAGCAAAGTTTCAGTCATATAAAAATGCAATTATCCATAATACAAGAGATCTGTATCAATATTAATGCTGCAGAGTGGCTATAGTAGTTGATGTTGTAGAATAAGTGGTAGCAGTTGATTCCAGATTTTGCATGCGAGGTCACATTAGCTAACACACACATGGCCCAGTGCTTTTGGATGAATTGGTCTGTTTCTTTTGTTTTGTGAAAACTAGATTTCAAGACAATCTGACTCATATGAATCAAGCAAAAAAAGAAATAAATACATTACACTGTCTTGGAAGTCTGGTAGCATTACAAGTGTTGCTCATACAAGTGTGTTTTTAATCAACAACATTTATAAAAGGTCTGAATCAAACATTCCAAAGAAACATGGCTGTTTTTTCCACTGGACTGGACTCTGGGCAAAAACTGTGAATTATGCTATGTCAGGCAAATGTTGATGAACTGTGAGTCAATTGAATTTAAAATGTTTTTTATATAACGGACTGCAATGACTCGTGTGATGAACCTGCCTTATTCTGCACTTTCTGGCACTGTAAAGTGAGAGTGACTACTTGAAAAGTGATTCAGAAAAGACATCGTTTTCCCCAGCTCCTGTTACTTTACATCATGCAAGCTAAGTGTGTAAAATCCTTCACTGGTGTATCAATCGCTTTGATAATTATCAATTAGGCTTAGATACACAATCTTATTCATTCATATCAGCATACACTCTGAACAGAAACATACATATGGGCACACACGCAAAGAACAAACACCCACGCAGACGTGGGTAAGTGGGACAATGAGTCACCTGCTGTAAAAAATAACATTCCCTCTTAATAGAGTCACAATTCCCTTCTCAAGGCATAATGAGAAGGGAAAGAGTCTTGGAGAAGCACCTTTAAAAATGAGTCAGATTCCCAAAACAAATCTCTGTTCTGCAGCATTTAATAGCATGGGGGAGCAAGGATCCCTGTGTTGTGTTTGTCTCTCTCTCTGTCTCTCTCTCTTTCTCTCCCCCTCTCTCCCCCCTCTGCATGTGTTGATGTCCTTTTTATATTTTTTTTCTGTGTTGGTGTTGTGTGTGTGTGCATGTGTGTGTGTTTGTATGTTTTTCATATATGTTTTGTTTTGTATGTTTTTTGCAGTGTGTGTGTTTGATTTTGTATCTATTGAGTGTGTGTGTTTTTGTTTATGTTTTTTGTTTGTATATGTGTGTGTGTGTGAGCATGTGTGTTTTTGTATATGATTTTCTGCATATGTGTGTTGTAGTAATTCTTCATCCCAGTGAAAGAAATATGAAAAAATCTCCTGTGTTTATACAAAACAAACAATCAGTGTTTCCTCAGCAGCATGTATCCTAATTAAACACAACATCTGTTAATTATGTTAAGACAAAAAGAGATAAGACATGTTTCTGGCATTTCATATATACACTCTGCGAGCACTGCGACCTGCTTTTTAATTCCCTTTCTGTGATTCCGAGGAGAGAAAAGTAGGAGCAGTGAAAAATCCCCAAAGGACACTTTGAAGCCAACTTATTTTTGTGAATGCTATTGATTTCCTTCCTTAATTGATATTCACAATGCTAATCTCCAGTTATAAATCTAGGCAACTATTGATCAGGGAGAATGTAATAAACTTTTTTCTCCCCAATGCACAAAATAAGCGTTATTGCAATGTTAGGAAAACATCATTTAATACCAATATTGGAGTGGTAATTATATTAACACAATCGAACGGCAGGCATCGAGACGCATAATCAAAGTTATAAGTATGGCTGACGGCATTTTTGCCTCCCCAGGGAAGGCTCTGACAGCGGGCCTGGATATAAAGTGGCAGCGTGCCCGATGAGGAGAGCCACTTTCAGGGCAGGAGGCCGGGCATTAACCCCCCTTCCCCCCTCTCTCACCCCAGCTCCCATCCAGAGCGGTTCAGCTGGGGTTTAGCACGAGGCCTGTGGTGTGGGGCCGCTGGACTTCAGCAGCAGAGTTTATCTCTCTGCCTTTCAGTGCAGCTCCCTGCATAGCCTGTGGAGAGGTGGACACAATAATCATGTTACTCTTTTGCTAGTCCCATAACTATGTGCTTGACCTGTACTCAGTCTGATGTAGTGTACCTTGGCCCACCTTCACGGCATGTGCCTTGCTAGTGCTAGCTTCTCTAGGGGTGCCAGGATATGACGGCGTTTAGTAATCTGGCCCTGTAATTTAGAGGCTGCAGGTTTGCTTCACTTTCATTCACAGGTAATGCATTTCATTGTACCCTTGAGCAAGGTTCTTAAACCAATTTGAATATGCAGCAGTATAAATGTGTACAGTGTATATGGGTTGCGTTAGGAAATCTGTGTAAAAGTCATCCTGGAGGAGCGTATCAAAGATGTAAAATGTAGAAGTATGTAACCCAGTGGTCAGTTATCACTTCTGACCAAAGGAAATTAATCACGACTCAGGGTGGGCATATGATATGTCCACCCCAGCATATAAACCGCATTCCATCAGAAGTGCTGGCACCACTCAGATTGCAGATAGTCTATACCAGAAAAGCTATTGAATTGATAAAGAAATTCTGTGAGTATATGTGTATCTTTTAGAGACTGACTTTCTGGTGGCCAGACTAGCATAACAGCAAACCAGGAACACTCTAGGCCAGTGAATTAAATGTGGTTAGGCAAACAACAGGATCACAGGTGGTTGCAGTTGTATAAACAGTTTTTAATGAGAATTGGA
This sequence comes from Albula goreensis, assembly GCA_022829145.1. Taxonomy (NCBI): domain Eukaryota; kingdom Metazoa; phylum Chordata; class Actinopteri; order Albuliformes; family Albulidae; genus Albula; species Albula goreensis. The sequence continues at coordinate 23,482,853 of CM040752.1, forward strand.
GAATCAGCCCTTGAAACAGACAGCTCCTGCAGTGACATACATCCGACTTACGTCCATTTTGAGATACACCCGGACGGTCAGAACAGAACTCGGACATATATCGAGGAATGGTTGTATATGCAAATATTCCAAAATCATTATTTTACTTTGTGTAGAAGTGAAGTGTGCATTCACTACAGTAATGTATGCACTGTGTGTAAATTTGTGAAGTAGTGTTAAATGGAAGGTTGCAAAGTCCAAGTCCATCCTTTGCACAGCATTTATCAAAGCTGAAACTGTCCTGTAGTGTCGTCTGTGAATGCAAAAAAAAAAATCCTCTGGGAATGAGGACTGTTCAGTTAAAATTACACTGTTTCCTTCTGTTGTTCATCATCATCTCTGCTTTTGGTGTGATCTCACCAAAGTGGTGGTAGAGATTCAGAAAAGGCACTGTATGACAGCTCATTTACAAGATGTTATTTCTGTAGGAGATACACAAGTGTAGAGCAGCCACATGAGAGCCGGGACAGGCCATGTGACATAAAGGCAAGCCACAGCCTGTATAATTGGCCATACCATTTCACGACAATGGGCTTCGTTTAGCCAAAAGAAAAGGCTTTTCAATGCCACCAAGATGTTAACGACTTCATGAGAGCTGCCCAAAATACATCCCTCTTGGTAATGGCCACATGTAGTCTGAGAAGTCGTTAAATCTTGAGTTGAGATGAAAAAAAAATGCCTCATGGACTCATAAAAACTTCATCAGAACGCAGAGAAGGCTTGACAAAGGCCCTTGCAAGCCTCTAGACAGGCTGTACAGAGTAAATATCTACTAAAAGCCACAAAGGTAGAAAAAAGCTATATCTGGCTCCAAAGCACACAGTTTTGTCTGCTTCCCTCCAGCTTACAACCCACCCACTCCACCCTAACACTATTTATTGAAAAAAGCAAGTAAAAAGGTCTTTTTCTGGCCAGCCATTTGAGCACCAGCAGATGGAATGACTCTTGACATACTGTAAACTACACATCTACACTAAAAGTTTTTATGACACCACCTCATAATCAGAGAGACTGTGGAGTCTGCATACTTTTCTAGTTCAGCTAAGGAGTTCTAATTGAAAAAGAAACTGTCAAGTTGATAAAAAGATTGGGTGTTATGAAGTTCCAACAATGAAAGCTTCATTGAAAGGGAAGAAACCACTCATGTATCAAACAAAATCTTTGCTACAAGTCTATCACTGCTAATATATAATGAGCGATGGTAAGGAGCTGCTGTGATGCTGTGGGAGTTTCTAGTAGCCATAGAGGTGAGGTGAGGAACATGATGGTGAGGAAATCCAGGTCAATGTGTAAGTCATTGGCAGTGGGATGAAGTTCCACATCATGGAGAGGAAAGTGTGTGACGATACATATGCAAGAGAAGTGTGTGTTTGTCTGCACATGTGTGTTTGTGTGAGTGTGCATGTGTTCCTCCTTGTGTTTGTATGTGCATATGTGTGTGTGTGTGTGCACGCACAACTGAATGGGAGAGAGTAGAAGGGGGCTCACAGCTGTGATGTGGGTTAATGTGACTAATAGAAGAGACAGACATAAACGAACGCAGAGCCATTCTCTCCCTAATAAGAACCAGACTGGGGGTCAGGAAAGGCAGAAACACTGAAAATCCTCTGTGCTGTGCTTCAGAGGCTCACATATACAAAGTACTCATTTGCATTCAGAGGCAAACAGAATCATTCCAGTTTTATCTGGAGCAGTTCAGGCTGCATATAGCACTTTTTGTGGGTGGTTACACAGCAATGGCCTGCCTGGGACCTGACCCCCTCGGACCCCAGGTCACCGTTGTTTTGTCGCCGCCTTCCTCCCACTGCTGGTTTAAAAGCTGGTCTGTGAGGACCACAGCTCCACCGCAGCCTCAGCAGTGGCTGTAGTCCCTGTTATTCTGGCCGTGACTGTTTTTCATTCCTCCTCTCTCCGGTGTGAGGGCCTTCATGGGAGGTCGGTCTGTGTTACAGTAAAGTGTGGTAGAGTGTGGGACTTTGTCAGAAAACATCCCGGGCCATGAATGCTTCTGATTGCTCCCCTCTTGCCTCTGGCCTTTTCCTGCTCTGGCAGATACACAGAGCCACTCTCACATGCTGTTCAGAAACCTTTTGTTGAATATTATCTCTGCAGCTGTCAACACACACACTCATACACATGGTCACACACACACGCGCGCGTGTGCGCACATGCATACGTACGAGTATGCGCACGCACGCGCAAACACACACACACACACACACACACAATTGCCAGTAGAGAGCACTAGTGCATGTTCAGAAGCACCAGCTGATCTGCATAGGAGAAGTGTTGGGCCTGTTTTTTACTGGTTTATATGAATAATTACCTGGCTAACATAAAAAAATATTGCTAAGTAGTAATGGTAGAAGGCTACATCACAAGTATGGAAACAAAGGTAGTTCCCCCAAATTAGGCAGTTTAGCACTGAGAATCAAGAAATTGGCAAGCTTTAGCAAATAACAAGTTGAGGGTAATTAGGGTCATTATGAGTTTAAAGATACATTCTCTCTTAGCTGCTTCAAAGGATCAATTTTGTAATTTTTATATGCAGCCTTGCTTTAATGCTATTTTATACTATTCTAAATGCCTTCAACATATTCATATTCTTCTTCAATATTATTCTCTTCTCTCCAACTTTCACAACCCCTCACCTCCCATTTGTTGTGCTAGAGCTCATTACTACCATGATCTATCTTTTATGACCATGTTAGTCTTTCTTTTTTCTCCCATATTTAGTTGTGTTTTATGGGCCATGTGATGTACCACCCAGTGCAGGGCTGCAGATCTTTAGTGAAATGTGTTAAGTTCCCTCCCCAAACTCTCCCACCCTTCCCCACCTCTCTGTTTCAGTGGCCCTCCCTCGCTCCTCCAGCTAGATATTCAGCTGGCCTTATACACAGACCACATGAAAAGTAGGCCCACGCTGCTGTGTGTGAAGGAACGCTTACATCCATGGGGCAAAAAAAGGAGGGGGAGTTTTGGAGGGAGGAGTGGCAGGAGGTGGTGGGGGGAGAATTCTGTCCTTGAGCGCTCGGCTAACTGGGCTGACAGAAGTGGTGTGGAGCTGGCACCCTCACCAGGCTGGGGATGGGGGCCCATGTGGGGGGCTCACAAAACAGCTGCCTGTCCACAGGATGCCAGGATGCCCCTCTGGGCAAGGTGAGGGGGTCGGGGGCGGGGCCGGCAGCCAAGGTCGGGTCCAACAGAGAATTACCTTGAAGTGGCTCTGTAACTCCTGCTGCAGGACTCCACCTGCTTTCCAGGCTTACACTCCTCACACTAAAAGCTTGCAAGTGCAAGTGAGTTGAGAAGCAATTTTTCTCAACTCACTTGTCCTCTTAATAATGCCTTACCTTATAAAATCATTCCTTATAAACTCATTTTAAAAAAAATATTTATTGCCAGTTACTGTCAGTTGAGAGTAAGCAAAGAGCAAAAAAAGAGCCTGCATGCTAGTATGGCAGAGAAAAGGTCACAGAAGAAACGGAAAAGCAGCAAGACAAGGAATGGAAGGAAAATATATGTATTTTTAAAAAATGAATGGAATTGAGGCCTAATGGCTATGGCATCACAATACTCTATGTACTCTATTTACTCTATAGGCTATACTCAACATCGAAAAAAAAACAGATCACACCTGAAGGAGACTCAGAAACGTCAAAGAAATCTCTTTTATGGCTCATTCAATCTTGATTTTCATTTAACTCGATATCACTGCTTGTTTTTTTTTGCTTTTGGATCAAATGAGGAATGAGAAAGAAGAGGTAAACCATAGCGCTTAATGAATACTAAGATCCTTTGTCAACTAAGGGGGCCTACATAGCTCAGGGAACTACCAATAGGTTTATGAAAAAATGTATAATGTGAATTATGTAAACCAATGTTGTCAGCTCAATATCCTGACTTTATGGGACTGAATTAAAAAAAAAATGTTAACATTGAGAATAAGAATAAGACTAATGTGAAATTTTCACTATGGGCAAGAATTGCTCAGGCATTGGCGAAATGCTAGGTACAGAAAGTGTCAGTCGGGACTCCTTAAAAGGGCAAAGTATGTTTAAAGATTTGAATTGAAGTGTATCGCTGTTGTAAATCACAAACGACCATAACAATCTTGTAAATAATTTAGAAGATGCTAAATATATTAACCAGAGATTCAGTTTGTGACTAATTTAAACAGAGTCAAATGGTTCCAAAATGCAAAAAGTCACTTTTGAATTGAAAGTGAAAGACTTCTCATATTCTCATTATATATATAATATAATATTAATACACTGGGAGCAGAAATATATGCATTCATTGAACCACTCAGCAGAGTATTCAGATGATATACTTTGCTTCACTCACACTCCTATAAGTCATCAGCATGAGTGTTCATGAGTATCTTTCTTAGCTTTCTTAGCCTCAACATGCGGTACATTTTGTTATTAATCTAAGAGGTTGCCTCAGTTCCTCATTGTAAATCACTGACGGTGTCTTCCTGATCTCCTAAAAACTACACCTTTCAGATTAGACAGAATGTGAACTTTACGCCTTTAGTCTGTTCTCAACAGTTAAATGGAGGAAATTCATGAATAAAGTCCCCTTGTCTTTGGTCTCTCAATTTATGGCCTAATTACATAATCAGAGCCAGTGATCGAATGGAAAATTGAACCACCTGTTACACCACATGTCAATTAGCTATCTGCTGATTGAAATGCATTCTCAAAAATCCACAGGACCCTCGATTTTCCAGGGCCTAGAGAGGACACTGAGGTAAAACAATGAATTTTTTCTGGGTAAGGTATTTTCTCTGCATTTGATATTGATAAAATGTTCAGGGCATAAAATGTGTAGTAAAAAATACTGCTGATGGCTGATCGATTGCCATTATCAATACTGAAAGCGCCTGTTTAATATATAATATCCCGATTTACAGTGACATCCAGGTTCATCATCCTGGAATAAACCACAACGATGTGATGTGCGTTGAAGATAAAAGCAAATCCGGGGGTCAGTGGGAAGGCAAATAGAAGGAGCTAAATTGTGCGAGTGAAAAAGCACTACAAAATGATCAGAGACAAGCAGATGGAACTGAGGCAGGGAATGCTGCTCCGCTCCCTGCCCCCACATGCTTTTCCTGGAAAAGCAATGAGAAGCACAGTAAATAAAAACATGGTGCAGATCCACCCACCCACCCCCTACCCAACCTCCTCTGAAGCCCCTGACACGCTACACATTCAGAGGGTAGATCATGGACATGCATGGCTCCTTTCACCGGCCGGGCAAAGAGAGGGCCGGCGCTCTGGTTACCGCGCGGGACGCTTACAGTAAATCTGGCCCTAGCCTGTGAGAGGCTGGGGGGGGGGCTGGATGCAGAGTCACAGGCGGCTAAAAATAGCCGACACATTTTCAGAGGCTGGGTAATGCAGACCATGCGTGCGTCTGATGTGGCCGCCGAGGCAATATCCCCCAGGATGGTGTGTCACCAGTGCTCGCCAGGGGCTGAGGGCGAGAGAGAGACAGAGCGAGAGTGAGGGAGAGCAACGGGATCCATGCCACGCTACACCCCCGCTCCCCCCCCACAACCCCCCACTCTCTCTCACACTCGCCCAACAGGAACAGCAGTATCGTATGTTACAGATAAACACTTTGTCTCCTTAAATCATCACTTTTATTCCCTGTGACCCGGGTAAGAGTTTTTTATTGTTATTGTGATATTTTCCCCCTGAAGGAGTGCAGTGGGGTGGGGGCTAAGGCCCCAGCAGAGTGACTACCACTTCCTTTCCTCTCCCGTGTGAAAAACAACCCTGTGTGTGAGACGGGGGAGACATAGGGAGCGAGGAGACCGGCAGACTCTGCGGGTTTTAGGGACTTTCCAATCCAGGCCCCTTCCAGCTGGAGTCAGCTGATCTGCAGGGTTGTACATTACGGTACAAGTTCACCCCGGGATGCGGAGGAGGTTGAAAGAAAAACCACAAACAGACACCTGCAGCCTTCAGCCATTCCACACACATGAACGAATGCACTAACAATACTGACAGAGAGTGCTGCAGCATCAGTGTAGCATCCACAGCGCCGACTGGACAAAAACGTCCATCTTACACACACTTCATTTTCTTTAGATTTTTTGGATTGGTAATGTTTTAGGACATGTTATGTATGTCTGTCATTAATTTAAGGCGTTTTAAGTTCAGAATGGAAACATTTCTCCATGCTTCGTGTCTGACCTCCAAAAACTGCTGTGCTACCTTATGTGTCACTGAGACATCCAGACAAAGGAAATGACCTACGATATTCAGACAAATCCAAGGAAAATATATTTCTGAAAGCTAAATCTGGATTTAATATTTGTCAGGTTACGGTGAAAATGAACAAATGAACAAAACTAAAAGCATTTTTCAGAAATGGCCTGTATTTGATCAAAAACGTAGTGATCAGAGTGTGCATTTGGGCTACTGTATGTATGCTCCCTCACTAAGAAGATACAGACAATTACAGCGGTAGCCAGCAGGAGTGAGTAAAGACACACAGAACAAGGTCGCATTGCCAAGCAAACAAATAACGTAATGATGACTGTGCTCCACTAAGTGAATAAGTCAGCTCATGCTCAACACGTGTTTATGTTATGGTGTTGTTGTTTTGTTTCTTTTTTATCTTCTCCCTGGGAAAATAACAGATTGACATGTCCCTAAATAGCTGGTACAGACCAAATATCAAGCCGCAAACCATGGCCTTCCCACTCAGGGGAGTTTGTTTCGTGAGAGATTTCACCACAGAGGCTGTGACCACCCCCCTTCACCAATCCCCCCACCCGCCCTCCTGACCTGTCCGTGATACAGGCGGCATTTGTTTAGAGTAACAACCAGCAGAAGGGCTGCTGACGCATCAGTCTTATCTGTTGTCCCTTCAAACACTTGACTTCCTGCCCTGATAGGTACCAGCTGGTTACAGCACCAGAGAACACAGACTGTCTCCACAGGCACCAATGATCGACCGCTGGTCCTCAAGTGGAGCAGACAGAGCTCCTTCCAGTCTGTTGTCCACACAGTGTCATCCCTTTCCATACGTGCCCTGTGTTTTTTTTAAACGATCCTCTTTTTTACCTAGCCTTCAAGGGGCCGTTTGTTTTTCTGCTCTGTGCGTCGTTCAATGTGTTCTGACTCACACTTGATATAGTCTCCACAACCATGATGGACAGGACCCAACCAAGCAATGTAGGCTCTGTAAAAGCAGGTCAAAATCATTTGAATATGACTGAAAGACCCAGGAAACTCATCTGCTTAAAAAAACAATGTATCGTTCATGACGCAACTAAATGGGCCCACAATAAAAGAAACTCATTCAAAAGTATTCTAAATATACACACATATAGATATACATTCTTATAGCTTCAATGAGGGAAAAAGTTCATAACTCTTTGCCTCCAGGGGGAAAAGATACAGCGACTGTCAAGCAAGAAAAAAAAAAGAAAAACGAAGTCGGCCAGATTGTGATTAGAATACAGTGGGAAAAGATTGAGGGCACCCCCCTTTAATATAGGAAGTCTTCCCCCGTCTTCAGCTAGGAGATGTCAGGTTTGGTTCATTTTCTAATAAATCCATGGCCTGCAGTTATTTGTGTGTGCTGGCTGGACAGGGAGAATGCGGTTTAAGGTTATCACAGGCGGAAATTGTCACGGCTGCAGCGGCAGAGAGACGGTGAGTCTTTAATCTGCCTTCATAAGTATGCCATGGAGAGAAAGCTGCTACGCGCAAGCAGCCGACAAACGGAGGGGCCGGCGCAGACACGTGCTCGTCCTACTCTTCTTTCTCCTCATCCTCCTCTTCCTCCCCTTGGCCCTTCTCACACCTCATTCAGCATACACCAGCAGCAGATAATAAATGTGGAAGCCTCTCCATCCGTGTGGTAACCCTTGTCAGAGTAACAATTATGGTCATGCTCATGGTCATGCCTCTACCTTACAGTATACCTGTATGCTGTAAATACATTCAAAAGACATCAACATTAGACATCATCTCAAACCCTGAAGTAGTAGTAGCAATAATGTTACACTGAAATTGCAAATTAGTTAAAAACAAAGACAGGATGAAAAAAGATTGCATTTATTAATTTGACAGATATGCAGTACTGTTATATATCAGTTAATTTTCATGAAACAGGGCAAATGGAATCCATGACATAAAGATAAAAGATGTTTTAATGGACAGACAAGTGACCGCAGTCTAGACTTGCATACTATTCAGGGCTGTGCTTGGGGAGCATCCAGCTAAAACTACTGTTCAAATCAAAAAGAAGCACAAGACCATCAACAATTTAAATAATTTTAGCAACACATATTTCAAGTTCAATTTCCATCGATATTTACTGTATAAATATCAAAGTGCTTCTGACCCACCCAGGAACAGTTAACCAGCTCTTGGATCAACATGTCGACATGCTGTTAGAGCACAGAGTGGAAAGTCTCCTCTGAATTACTCACACAGCTGAATTATGTGAGCGAGACAGACCTCAGCACACCCCATTCGGCAGGGATTAAGCAGACAAGGTATTTATTTACACTTTCCAATGTATTTATTGCAAAAGGAGGACCTGCCAAGATATCGTGCAAATTAAGACTTTGGACACATTTCAAAAAAACAAGAACAAGTATGTGCATTAAGGACCCTGGGAAATGGTGGGGGCATGTTTGCATTCAGTTAAAAGAGTTCTTATTCAGATTTACAGCGTGGTTCTTTGTCCTGGAAAATGGTAATTACTACGTTATTAATGAATATTTCCCCATTCCACAATCTGTTATTTTGCCACATAATTTATAATGGACTGAAAGTGGGAATAATGGGATGTTAACTACACTAGGAGGAATAGGCCACTGAGCAATGCTCTTTGTAGCACTGATGCAAAATTTAGCCACAGTGAAAAAAACCGTGCCTTTAAAATGGTTTAAACGCCAGCTGAGAAACCCTTTTAAAATAAAACATTAAACAGCTGGCCAGTCTATCAGATGTTTTTGTCCCACAGGCTTGAACCACAACAAAACAAACACAGACCATGTGATCTCAAGAAATAAAACATTATATTTCAGGGGGTGGGGATGACAAGATCTGGTGAGCTTACACACAGATAAGAAACAGCATGTGTTGCCCAACTTTGAATTGGATGTAGAATGTGCACACAAAGTATACTTGATGCTTCAACATTAAAAGTGCAGAAAGATGGACAGAGATGGAAAAATCCTGAGAGGGAGAGAAAAATGGAGAGGTTTATGGGAGTGTATGAGAGGGAGGGAGGGGAGAGAAAAGTTCCAAATGTGTTCTTTTTTGAGAGAGCAGCCCGTATTAAGCAGGGAAATAAAAATAAACACGCAGACAGATCAGATATCTCACACTTATGTTCCAACAGAACCCCATATGTCAACGTGTGGTCAACACATACTTCATATTTCTAATACGTAACTTGTTTTGAACTTTATCTTAAGAAGGTGTCGCCCAGGCAACCAGGGCTTCAGCTGCAGAACAGGGGTTTCCTGTCTAATTATCCAAAAAAAAGGTTTATGTCCAACAAGGAACATTATATTGAAGTTGAAAGCAAGATGTTATGGAAACAAAATGATTTTTAAAATTCACACTTCATTTATGAGTCATATGACTTCGTATTTCAAATGCATGGCCTTTATATTTGCATGAATAAAAACACAACTAAACTGAAATTAGACATTGTACGACTCAAGTTTTATTATCAGTGAAAATTTTCTGTTACCTATTTCATTGCTTAAAGAGGAATATTTGTTTTGTTGACATACAATAAATCTTCACATTTGCGTACACTTTCTATCTGCCCCTGGGGGTTCATTGTATGGACAGAGTGATTACATGCATACAAGCCTTTATATACAGAATTTACACAGAATTCTAGTTTTTACAGGGTTCTATAAAAATGGGCCCCAAACTAATCAGCTGTTAACTGAATTTTCTAAGCAAGTATATAAATTGCATTTAAGAGCTATGTGATTTAATGTCTTTGTGTATACTGTGATGCTCTCAGTTCATACCTGTGTTTCCCCCGTGAATGTTATGGATACAATACAGTCTATTTTGCATCACTTATTTTCATATTTCCTTTGGGAAATACTGGACACAGAATCATCCCAACAACAAAAATACATATTTTCTGATGCCAGTGAGAGATACATAATAACATTTAATAGAGGCTTTGCCAAATGTTTGCCAAGGCTCAGAAAATGCAGAAATTTCAGGCAATAAATATTTGGTGTGCTATAGAGTGCTACACCAAAAGACCCCCATCATGAGGGGCCTAGAGGGCGCCAAAGATTTTTACCTCTGACATCAGGTGAGGATTTCATCAGATGTTTGGCATTCATTACTCTACGTATGGAGGCATGACATAACTAAACGAAGACCTGAGCTGTGTGAATGTGTACAGATGTGCATGTATATTTATTTCTGTGTGTATGTGTGTGTGCACTGCATGTGATGGTGAATGTGCCTGGTGTGCATGTATATTTATTTCTGTGTGTATGTGTGTGTGCACTGCATGTGATGGTGAATGTGCCCGCATGGAGCCTGGCAGCGCAGGGGAGACTGACTCACCCTGGAAGAATGCGGGAGAGCAGGTCCGATCAGTGCCAGGGCCCAGGGCTGACTCAGGACCCGCTTTTCATTTCCCCTGCGTCGTCCTCACTGATGTGGTCCACC